>OX352753.1:1035000-1635000 GCA_947095525.1 Trisateles emortualis | reverse complement strand
TGCAAATTCTAGAATAACAACTAGTTTATTACACCCAAGAGAGCTTTAAACCGTTGTTCTAATCTTGGAGATGATCTGCAAGGGACGTTTTAGTATAACACATAATTCATGCAGCAAATTAAAGTGGAAATAAAGAATATACTGTTCTTTTTATCGTTTCGTTATTGCCAACCTGGTGACAGAATTATTTAGATCGCCTATATTTAGGACTCTGTTGTGATCTTTCTTTCTTCTTCTTCTTTTAAAAAGACAACTCCCACACTAGAGAACAAGCTCTGTGTCACGGAGGAATTTCCAAACATATAATTAACGGTCAAACAAATATGGGCGATCTAAATAACTCTGTCACCAGGATGGCCACTAACCAAACGATAAGAAGAAGAAGAACGGTCACAAATTACACCTAGACTCAGAACAACTCTTTGTGAGTCACACAAAGTTTTTGATTTAACGACAGTTAATCGGGACCGACTGTAAAGTGCCCTTATTCTTCTTTTTCTTATCGTTTGGTTAATGGCCAACCTGGTGACAGAGTTTTTGAGATTGCCCATATTTTAGTGCCTTTCAAAGCACTATTAAATTATTAAACTGTAAAAATTCTCAGAATATTCTTAACCTGACCTTGGCCATCGATTGCTCGCAAACTTCACCAGAAATAAAAGCTACCAACAATAAATTAACACAAGATTCACAGAAAACCAAAATTGTAGTTAGATTTTATTTGTGAGCCTAAATAAAAGCTTTTCTTGAACGACGAAGAAACAAGACGCCTTTTATTTAAGTCCCGGTGAAAAATCTTCTCGTGGATTTACGAATTGCGCAATTTTTGCTTTTATTCCTGTTTCCTTAAAACTACCAAAGCGACTAGTTAGGTATTAAAGACACATTTCCTAGTAACTTAAGTATGATTTAGTTTGTTTCTTGAAGAATAGAAAACAAAGTGTTTGATGGAGCTGTAGGGAATCGATCAATGCTGAAAATGTGAAATAAAATTTGTGAATATTGAAGTTTTGGATGTAGGCGTCAAGTTTTTAACTGATATGTTTGAGATAACTAATCGACATCCACGCGGGCGGAACACAAATAGGCTTGTTAAACATACCTATATTTTAGATTCAGATTAATTTATTTGCAGAAATGTGGTACAATATTTTACAGGTGTTATAAATACATTTAAACCAGCACATTTACCATAACGGCATGCAAATACAGATTTTTTTAGGATTAAGAATTACTAAATTACATTACATACATACATCTCAACCCATAAACGTCCCACTGCTGGGCACGGGTCTCCTCCATTAATTTGGAGGGATATTAGCCTACTATACCACGCTGGCCAGACGGATTGGTATAGGGTTTTGTTTCAAGTTTTCCCTCTCTTGCAGTGGATATTGTCTGCCTGACTTACTCTCTTAGTCGACTCTTACGACACCCACGGGATGGAATGGGGCGGTGACATTTGTATTCTTAATCCGTCACCACACGGACATTACATTACATAAAATATGTCAAATTTAAACTATAAGGAAAACAAATAAAATGTCACAATGTTATTAAAATTAAATTCAATTAAACATGTCAAATATTAAAAGTCACTTATATTTTAGACGTCTTCTATCTACGTTATAAAATGTACATGGGTATTTGTATAAAAACTCCTCAATAGTATAAAAGCACTCATCTATCAACCAGCTTCGCAGCACACGACAAAATTGTCCATAAGGCAAATTTGTAGTTGATTATTATATTCAACCTTTGCTCCAAATCCCTACAAAGTCTGGTAGGCAACTTATTCCACACGTCGGCGTCGCGCGTCGTGCCGTATCTTAACCCGCTATCATATTTTCATCCCGTATATCAGTCTGACCCTGTTCTACACAGTATTGAGGCACGTACACGTGTACGTGAGTTTCAGAGAGGTAGGGCACCATACTAGCGAGCAAGCCCGACTGGGGAAGGACCTCCACCTTACAGAAGACCACAGCCAAATGACTACACACAGCGGTGTAGTTGTGTTCCTGTGTGTGAGTACAGGTCTCCAGCGTTCATTTAGAAATGCGTTTTGAAAGAAACGTATTCCTATCCCAGGGTTACTTCCATCTTAAAGCCCTAGTGTAAAAAAATGGGTTGGCAACACGCAAGTGATACCTCTGGTAATGCAAGCGTCTATAGGCTACGGATACTGCTTAACATCAGGCGGGCCGTATGCTTGTTTGCCACCCAAGTAGTATAAAAAAAAAAAAAAAAACGTACAACCTCCATGAAATACTGATAGTTACTGAAAAGAAAACATTAATTTATTTTAACAGGTTGTATTTTATTTTATTAGCCATTGTTACATTTTGTACGGAGCTGTGTTTATAATAATTATATTCCTCCTTGTATGGAGGAGACCCGTGCCCAGCTGTGGGATGTTTGTGGGTTGAGATGATGATGATGATGTGTTTTTAATCGCTATATGAATTGCTGCTAATCGTTTATGTTTTTAATAACATAGATCGCTGAAAATGTAACAAGAGAGAGAAAAATATGGAAAACTATAGTCAAAAATAATATCTATATATATAGAATTTAATTTTAATATAATGTTAACCCATCGATATATCGTTCAATATAATATCAACATACAGCCTAAAATACTTGTCCTAGAGACATGATATTTGGAGGGTTTGTTCCTTATGAAGTTGTAGGTATCGATTAAGAAGGTTTTTTTTGCAATTCCACCCCTTACAGGGTAAAATGAGGAGGTTGCATTTTTTATGAAACTTTTTATTATCTAGGTCGATTGACGTTTTGCAAATCTTTTCATCCAAGTGATGCTATAGTGGCACAGGTTATAGGCATAAATAAATCACAGCTGTTACTTTACAAAGTAGCAACTGTGATTTAATGATTTGTGACGGTGACGTTAGTAGGTACATTAAATCTTTTTATTTTTCTCATAAAAAATCACTCCACGCAAAATATTTGTGTAAAAAAACTGACTTTTAATATTAATGTAATTACGAGTATATAATACGATGTCATCTGAGATGGAAGGTTTTATAATATTTATGTATCTAAGCTAAATGTAAATCAAAAACCATATATTATTGTGAATTATATTTTTGTTAAATCGTATGGAAAACGTTTTATTTTTACCAAAACTTTCAAGAATTGTATGAAATTAATATATTTTTGTGTATTATAATGCTTTACCTAAAGATATCTGATACGCCAAAATAGTGCAATACTAACCTCATCCTTTAATTTTTTTAGCTTTAATAAATTAAATTAATTGATCATGGTGGCTGTCTTGACGAAGACTAGCCATGTGCACAAGTTTGTGTGCATACAGTGGTGCACTCTTTGGCAAGACATCAGGCACTGGAGTTTAAATTCCACCAGTTTGCGAGCATTGTGTATTTCTTACCAAAAAAAAACCCGGTATCTATTTTTATCCTGACATAGGACTCGAGTCTGAGACCTTGTGATCAGCAATCTCACTCATCGACCTAACAAAAACTGTTAAACCATAAATCTGTTATTGTTATTTCAGTAAAAATATTCATACAGCTTCAGCAAAATGCAGTCACAGGCCCGAAATAACGTGACAATTCAGAGTATTAATAAAATACAAACATATTATTTTATTGCCGGTTGAAATACACCAATAAACTAAAAGTTGTCAAGCCATTGGCACAGAAATTATGCTCAGAGAGCAAAAAAGTTGTTTAACTACTTTTTGGAAATAAATATTTTGTTGTTGTATGTCGAGCCTAGTTGCAGTTTTGATACAAAATGTTTTAAACTGAACTCCTTGTTTGAAATTGTGATTCGCAACTAGTGATTTGTTTTTGTTTGTTGTCGATAACTAAGATTATTTTGAAGTAACAACTTGTAGGTTATACCAAAATGGTCAAAAATAACTTGAAATATCGTTTTCAAATCAAAAATCACGAGATTGAAGTACGGTTACTGATACTTTAGATTGTGTTTCTTTCCTCTACGACGATTAATAAAATACAATGGAAACTCAATCGTCAAATGGATAAAAAAATGTTTTGTAAAGTTCCCTATAACACAGGGATTGTCTTTATAAAAGTAAATACATGAAACAAAAATAAGTAATCCTTACTAATATTATAAATGTGAAAGTTTGTAAGAATGGATGGATGGATGGATGGATGGATGTTTGTTACTCTTTTACATAAAAACTACTGAACGGATCTGGATGAAATTTGGCACACAGATAGATTATGGTCTGGAATAACACATAGGCTACTTTTTGCTGCAATAACCGACATCCACGCGGGCGGAACCGCGGGCAACAGCTAGTTTTACTATAAAACTTCATTAAAATAAGCATAAATAATTTAATTTTTTGTCTTTTTTCATATGTTAACGGCAATCACGGTACCATTAATTTGTATAATAACAAAACTTATATTCATTGTCATGTATCAAAATATAAATATATTGTCATCGCGATACACAATTGTAACTATTCTAATCAAACCTAATCGGAAATGAAACGTTATAATACCTGTTATTTTCAATATCGTGTATCAGTCACTGTTATTTGGAATAATGCTTTTATGTCAGTATAAAAATATCGTTTTAACAGCTGTTATTTTTTTTAATTCAATGTGTTGTTAATGTTATTCTGTATAATAAATAAAAAATGTAAATATACTTAGTATATGTGATAAAGAAGCTCACAAAATCACTGTTAATATTTGTAAATATTATTATGTATTAGTATTTAAGTCGAGCCGCGTATAATAAAAATAACTGTTCATTTTAACATGTGTTTTATTACCATTTTTACATCTGATAGTATGGAATTACATACATACATATCATCACGCCTGTGTCCTAGTGGGGTAGGCAGAGACTATGGTACGCCATTTGCTTCGATCCAAACATACTTCCTTCGCCTCCTCTACATTCATCAACCTCTTCATGCATGAACGTCGATTCTGGGTACTTTTAATTTGGCCCTTTTTTAGCAAATTACTTGGTCGCTGTATGTTCTCCTAGGGCGGCCCCTACCGACATATCCATTTATTCTTGCACGATATACCTCTTTTGTTATTCTTTTTTCATCCATCCTTTTTAAATGTCCAAACCACCTTAACATCCCCTTTTCAACTTTTGTCACTACATCTTCTTTCAATCCACATCGATCTCTTATGTCACAGTTTTTTACTCTGTCTATCATTCTGACTCCACACATATTACTCAAAGCTATGGTATGGAATTACCATAGCCAATTGATGCTGGATATACATCGTAAGACGATGGCAGACAAATGGAGCAATAATCGAGTAGTAGTAAATAATGTGTGAGTTTAATCCCGACAAGCAGTAAAATGCAATTCATTTTGTGAAATTGATATGTATAAATCAAATTGACTGGCTTATTGGCCTAGTAGTTATTTCTTTCTTTTCTTTTTTCTTTCTTTTTAAAAAGACAACTCCCGCACTAGAGAACAAGCTCTGTCTCGCGGGGGACTTTACAAACATACAATATTAAAGGACACAAATTACAACCAGACTCAGAACAACTCTTTGTGGGTCTCACAAAGTTTTGTCCTGTGTGGGAATCGAACCCACAACCTGCAGCACAGCAGGCGCATACTGCGGCCACTGGACCACCAAGGCAGTCAATGATCAGATCAAATAAAAAAATAGTGAGATAGTGGGTTCGATTCCCACAAGGAACAAAACTTTGTGTGATTTATAAGTATTTGTTCCGTCTGGGTGTAAGTTTTGTTAGTGTTTGTAAAGTCCTCCGCGACATAGGGCTTGTTCCCTAATACGAGAGCTGTCTTTAAAAAAAATAATAAATAAATCTGCCAAAGGCAATTTCACACCGCGCCAAAGAGATGTCAGCGGCAAGATCCATAGCCTCGTATGCTCCGTTTTAAGATGGGTAGGGCACCACACAAACGTACAAACCCAGAATGAGGTAAGCTTCTAGCAGACCACAGCCAAATAGCTACGCACATTTGACTGCTGCCTTGGTGAGCTTGGTGGTATGCGCCAGCTGTGCACGAGTTGCGGTAGTTGTCTTTAAAAAGAAATGTGAAGGTGTCCAACACACAACAAAACCTTATTTTAACCATTTTGCTGGGCAAAATACGTGAGTGTTGTCCCAAGTATTACAGGCGTAATAGGCAGTAACTGCAAATCAAATCAAATCAAAATCAAATCAAATTCTTTATTTGCACCGAATGTATGTACATAGTATAATGATCTTAAGAAATATTGGTTCAGACACATTCCACCTACTAGGCATTACTAGGCATGCAAAAATGTATTGTATCTAGGGAATTTATATACCTAGTATAAAAAGTAAATTTGGTATAATTAGATGTACAATTAATAAATGTCAAGAATAAATTACAAATGAATAATGACAATATTTTAGATGAATAATATAATGTCAAATTGCTACTGCTTACCTCGTATGCTTGTTTACCTTTCAGCGACGAGAGAAACAATGTGAAATTGTAAAAAGCGTTATACAAGTCTACCAAGGGGTGCAATCATGGCAAACTCTAAACGATGACGTCTTAAATACGTTTATTTAACAAGACGTGTCTGAAGTTTTGCCTCGAACTGTAAAGCTTCCGCAAGCAACAATGTCTAACGTCGAACTGTCGAACGAAGTAATATAAAATCCAATAAAGGCATAAACCTAGTAGAATAAATTTAAGAGAGGTAGGGCACCATACTAGCGAGCAAGCACGACTGGGGAAGGACCTCCACCATACAGAAGACCACAGCCAAATAACTACACACAGCGGTGTAGTTGTGTTCCTGTGCGTGAGTACAGCTGGTCTCCAGAGCTCATTTAGGGATGCGTTTTGAAAGAAACGTATCCCTATCCCAGGGTTACTTCCATCTTAAAGCCCTGGTGTCAAAAAATAGGTTGGCAACAGGCAAGTGACACCTCTGGTATTGCAAGCGTCCATAGGCTACGGTTACTGCTCAACATCAGGTGGGCCGTATGCTTGTTTGCCACCCAAGTAGTATATAAAAAAAGTGGTTTCCTCGCCATTTACTGCTGCGTGGCGTGTTGTGGGTTGAATCTCCATACTGGACAAAAAATTCAAATCCAAAAATGGTTGTCCCGAGTCTAGGTGTAATTTGTGTCCCTTAATTGTATGTTTCTAAACTACCCCGTGACACAGGTTTTGAATCCTAGTTCAGGAGTTCTTTAAAAAAAACCTCCCACTTATATTTATGGTTGCATTTTTTGTGATATACATAATCAATATAATATTCGGCTTCTCTGTTGGTGTAGTGGTTAGTGACACTTGACAGCAAAGCTGGAGGATGTGGGTTCGATTTCCATTCAGAATATTTTTTATGTAATGCGCGCGATTATTTTTTTGGTCTTCGTGCCATTTATCTATAATATATTATGCTTAACCTTGTTTTAAATCTAGCGGCTGTGGGTAAGTCGTCCAAACATTATAATTATTGACCCGGGTTCTTCAAGAAAAAAGTAATAAGGTTTTAAAGGGTCCGCAACGCGCGAGTCCATAGGCTGCTTACCATCAAGCGTGCCGTTGCCGATTTGCTTTCTTAGTAGTATAAAAAACCAATGAATTTTGAAATTTACTGCTTTTATCATCATTATCTCAACCGAAAGATGTCCACAGCTGGACATCTGGCTCCCTAAGGACTTCCAAAGCTCCCAGTCATGAGCTGACCTAAGCTTTCTACAGCCTACAAAAAAAAAACCTTTTGATTCTACAAGATACATAGACCCTGCGTTTTATTAGATCCCCAAGCGAAATGAAATCTAATATCGCAGCACTTTAGTGCATTTACTAGTCGTAGCGCACAATATCATGTCGTAGCAGATCAAATCAACTTTACTACGGCGACTACAGTAGAATACGAAAAGCCTCAATAGATAAACTCAAATCTCGTAGTAATATCGTCTACGAGCTTGTCGTAGAGGACCGTAGCAAATCAAACGGCAATATTGGCTGTTGAGATTTATGTTTGAGCCTCCTTCCTCATGTTGGGGTAATAAATAGACTGCAGTCGAGATGAGGTAACCATTTACCACTGAATTATTAAGTTGACTTAGTACCTAATCTGGACTAACATGTATTGAATTCGACTGCACGATTGGTCAAGTGGCTACGTCGCCATTTACCACTGCGCAGGGTGTTGTGGATTCGATTCTCATACAGGACAAAAAAAAAGTGTGATCCATAAATGATTGCCTCGAGTCTGGGTGTACTTAATGTCCGTTAATTGTATTGTATGTTTGTAAATTCCCTCGAGATACAGAGCTTTTTCCCTGGTACGGGAGACGCCTATATAAAATTAACGATCCACAAAGTCCCCATACAATAGTTGTTTTTCATAGTATAATTCTATTTGGTAAAATGATTCAGACCCTATGATTCAGAGCCTTAAGCCATCGGTTGTGTACTTAGGTACACAACGGATAGCTTAAGGCTCTGAATCATAGGGTGTATTGTAATACAATTAATTTCCTGACTTCATACTGCAACTGACAATTTTTATTTCTGTTGACTGCACTGTTGGTACCGTGGCTTAAGTGGTTATCTCGTTATTTATAACTGCGCGACGTGCTATGGGTTCGAAGTTCGAACCCTAAATAGTACAAAAAATTGCAACAGGCACAAATTCACACTGACTCGCGACGCGTCTATAAAAATGTGTCCTTGAAAATTCAAATAATAATTCTTTTCCCAATTCATAAATCGAACCCAACAATTTATAATCCACCGAAAAATTATGCCACAAAACTAAGAGCGGTTTCAGACTAGCATTTTAAACACGCGTAAATTCGTTTTTAGAAGGGCGTGTAAACGCGTATAGTCGCGCCTTTTTTCAGACGCGCGGCTCATACGAGCGTTGACGCGTTTTTAAGCTCATTTTAGCGCGTCATAATCCATATTAATACTGATTCATCACTACCGGCTAAAGCGAACAAGCCAGAATAAGCCCGTGTAAGCGCGTACGCCAAAACAACCGTATACACCTAGAAAAAAACGCTATTTATACTACTTGGGTGTCAAACAAGCATACGGCTCGCCTGATGTTAAGCAATTACCACAGAATATGAACGCTTGCTAGGGCTTTTGTAAGCGCGTACGCCGAAAGGACCGTATACACGCAGAAAAAAAGGCTTTATTAATACTACTTCGGGTGGCAAACAAGCATACGGCTCGCCTGATGTTAAGCAATTACCGCAGCCTATGGACGCTTGCAATACCAGAGGTATCACTTGCGTGTCGCCCAACCATTTTTGACACCAATGCATTAAATGTCCCTGAGATAAGAAAACGTATATTTCAAAACGCATCCCTAAATGAAAACTGAAGACCTGTACTCACACACAAGAACACAACTACACCGCTGTGTGTAGTTATTAGACTGTGGTCTTCTGTAAGGTGGAGGTCCTTCCTCAGTCGGGATTGCTCGCTAGTATGGTAATTTATTTTTTTATTTAATACCTATTTTGTACCTATTTTTTTCCCCTCCATTATGTCCTGTGTATGTTCGAATAAACGTTTTTCTTTCTTTCTTTCTTTCTTTTTTCTTTCTTTCTTTCCTAAACTAGTGACTACGCTAGTCTGTATCCGCCCTAATGACAACGAGGTAGCATACAATAACCTATAGCTATAATAGGGCCAACATTGGCTTGCTTGGCCAATGTAAGGCTCATTATTCATTGCAAAGTCACTTTACAAAACATCCCTGTTGTTTACAAAGGCTGATGACGTTTCACTTTTTTACAATAACAAAGTAAAATTACTTAGCAACCTGCTTTAAAGTAGGTTACAGGGTTACACGTTTACTAGACAGTATAAAAGCGACTGAATACAAAACAATCCATACTAATATTATAAATAAGAAAGTTTGTGATTATGGATGTATGGATTTTTGTTATTCTTTCACGTAAAAACTACGGGTTTAGATAAAATTTGGCACAGATATATGTAGATTATAGTCTGGAATAGCACATAGGATACTTTAAATCGCGATAACCGACATCCACGCGGGCGGAGCCGCGGGCAACAGCTAGTTAATATTACAAATGCGAAAGTAACTCTGTTTGTAAGTTTGTTTGTTACGTTTTCACAACTAAAGGGCTGAAGGAATCTTAATAAAATTTGACAAGGAAATAGATGGAGTCCTGATATATGGTAATTTTTACTGCGATAACCGACATCTACGCGGCCGGAGCCGTGGGCAACAGCTAGTCTAAATATAATAATATCTTTGGACAACATAATCATCTCAACCAATAAACGTTTCACTGTTGGGCATGGGTCCTACATATATATTTAAAGGGATATTAGCCTACTATACTAGGCTGACCAAATGGGTTTTGTTTAGAGTTTTCCCTCTTTTGCAGTGGATATTGTTTACCTGACTTACTCCCTTAGTCGACTCTTACAACACCATCAGAATGAAACGGGATGGTGACATTTGTCCCACACGAACAACTCATACATGGTCATCTGATCCCAAACACCCGCACTAGGGAACAGGCCATGTGTCGCAAGGGACTTTACAAACACAATTAACAGACGCAAATAACACTCAGACTCAGAACAACCATTTATAGATTACACTTTTCGCCATCGCCACACGGGAGCAAAAAGCTCCCGTGTGGCGATTGAACCCACAACACATCGCACAGTAGTAAATATCGAGGTAACCACTTAAGCCACTGAACCAAACTATGCAGTCACAAAGTTAAAAATGTAACAGGAAATCCACCAAAAATAATTCCTACTAATTGGCAACCGGCCAGTTCACTAAGGATCTTTAATTTAACAGAATGTCTATATAACACCTACGTGCACTGTACAAGGCCAGCTTTTAAATAAATGATTACTATGTACTCGTAATTGACACTTTGAAATCCCTTCCAAAGAGTTAAAGCCAATGGCTACCATGCTATGAGAAATTCAGGAGAATGCAAATAGTCGCACGTTGGTAAGAAATCGATATATATCAGAGTAGGGGTCACCTGCGACTTCGAACGCGTGATAATTTGAAATATTTTCCCCGATTTTGCAACATATCTCAGTACTGCTCCGCTTCTATTGATCATAGCGTGATGTTA
Source organism: Trisateles emortualis (assembly GCA_947095525.1). NCBI lineage: Eukaryota > Metazoa > Arthropoda > Insecta > Lepidoptera > Erebidae > Trisateles > Trisateles emortualis. The sequence goes on along the minus strand of OX352753.1, from coordinate 1,623,882 downwards.
TATAGCCTATCTATGGCCTTTCTGGATAAATGCACTATTCAACAAAAAAAATCTAATCAAACCGGTACTTTCTGAGATTAGCGCGTTCAACCAAACAAACTCAACTTTATAATATTACAGTATATAAGAATGGGATAACTGTATGAGTGGTCCTGTAGTGAAGGTACAGTATGCAAAGCTGATAAGGTACCAGAGTCGCTCTATCTAGGATTGTTTTTTTTTTTCAGAAAATACTTTTTTTTAAAAGACAACTTCCGCATTAGAGTACAAGCTCTATGTCACGGGGGACTTTACAAACATACAATTAACGGACACAATTTACATTCAAACTCAGAACAATTTTTTGCGGGTCACACAAAGATTTGGCCTGTATGGGAATCGAACTCATAACCTCGTGGTAAGCAGGCGCATAAGTTTTTTTATGGTATCTCCCGTGCATGTAAAGTGGGGATGTTTTTTTTTCTAAACTACCCCATGGTATTGGGTATTGTTGAATAGGTCTTTTAAAAATATTGTAGGTTTGTAAAGAAAGTTTTATGATTGAGAGATTATTTTGTGAAATATTAGGCTTTTAAGTGCTAATGTTTGTTAGAGCCAAGTGTCGCACCCCCCTCTGCCAGCCATATGGTGGTATCACGGTTGTTGTATATATAACGAAATTAAAAGGAAAACTATCACAGCTAAGTAGACTTCACAAGTTTACGAGTAATAGCCGATTAACTTATGAAATGATATTGGATAAATTCAAGAGACTTGATTCAAGCCCCAAACTAATTTTTAGATTGGGTCTTGAATCAAGTCTTTTTAATTTATAGAAATCTGTAACTGCGGGGTTTTGTCTCAAGCCTTTCTATATTATTATAATATCCCGTATTTTTTTCGTAAATATAAAAAATACGTAGGTATAGTGGAAATGAGTCGGATTTTTTGGAATTTTCGTAGTCTGTAATAGACGTAGGAGTAGAAATACCTGACCATGTTAAAATAATCAGTAGGTTAGGTTAGAACTGCGACCTCCTACGCCAGAATCTAATATTATAGTAGGTACATACGAACAAGAAAAAAACATTCGGTATTTATTATAATTTTATACGTACCAAATTTTAAAATTTAAACATCTAATAGAAAAAAAAGCGCCGGGCGGAGTGACTCCCTTTCCTCGCGACCCGTTTAATGTGACTTGATTCAAGACTTTACCAAAATTGTTTTCATTGCCCTATGTTTTGAGAAGTCATGAATGCTGAAACCATAGATACCTTATTCTTAGTCCGCATTATTGGTAATGGCAATTTCGGAACCCTACATTGTGCATGACCCGACATGCACTTGGTCGGTTTTCACAGTTCATTTGTAACTATTCAATCGCTACCCAACGTTTATTAATAAAGTGGTAAGAATATATCCAAAAATATCAAATAAAATAAGCATCAATTGATATTTTTAACTTTACATTATATTTTAGGAGTAATCCATGAATTTTAATACGTTACACAGAAAGGTTTAATATGTTTTCGTTAATAGGCTTACGTGGATTAAAAACCTTTCACTTAGCCCAAAATAATTGATAACCATTGTATGGAGCTTTATATTTTTAAAGACTTACGAGCAGTCCACCATATAGGCTAGCAAAACCAGCCGGGGGAGACCTTCAAATAACCTTTTTTCTCTTATACTATACTATTCTGATATATATCTTTTACTTGGGTGGCAAACAAGCATACGGCCCGCCCGATGGCAAGCAGCTACCGTAGCCTATGGACGCCTGCAAAACCAGAGGTATCACCTGCATGTTGCCGACCCATTTTTTGTCACCAGGGATCCCGGAGATAGGAAAACGCTTCTTTCAAAATGCATCCCTAAATAAGCACTGGGGATCTGTACTCACACACAGGAACACAACTATACCGTTGTAGTTATTTGGCTGTGGTCTTCTGTAAGGTCCTTCTCCATTCGAGCTTGCTCACTAGTATGGTGTCCTACCTCTCTTAAAACTCAGAGAACCTTAGTGCTCAGGGAGACTGTAGTTAGAGATTTTAGAAAAGATAGAAAGGCAAAGCAGGGGAAAGTCCTGCACTTCTCACTCTCTCTCACTCTGGTTTAAGACCAGAGTGAGAAAGAGTGAGAGAAGTCCTTCAAAGTATTAAATCATTCGATTTGTACATATAAACTTCAAAAAGTGAAATTCACATTGGTACTGCCACATGGGATCGAACTTGCACATCATGCGTGCAAGTCGGTTACCTTTCCACTCGGCCACCATCGCTTAATAATTAATTTCATAATAAAATCCTGTAGAGCAATACACAAATAATGCATGTGAGGCAGTTGTTCAAGTGAAAAATAGAGACACGAAGCTATACTCGTTATATAGCTGTGTCTCTCTTTCTCACTCTAAAGACTGAGGCGCTCGTAGCCAGGTGCACTCGCTGTTCGGTAAACGATCAGCGGGTTAAGCAACCAAAGGCACGGTAACTCTATAGATGGGTGACCAAATAGTGGTATTTCATCTGAGCGTCTCCGTGCTTCGGAGGGTACGTTAAAAGTCGGTCCCGACTGTTAACAGTCGTTGGATCACGACAGAGGCCTAAATTTGGGCAATCTAAATAACTCTGTCACCAGGTTGACCACTAACCAAACGATAAAAAGAAGACTCTAAAGACTCTCGTTTAATACAACATAGTACGGCCTCTGGTATTGCAAGCGTCAGTGAGTTCTTAACCATTAGGGGGCCGTATTCTTGTTTGCCACCAGAAGAAGCGGTACAAAGAAGTAAGCTTACATAACCCCAACTTATCTAAGTTGACTTACAAACATTAATAAAATAGTAACAAGTGACATCCACCATGATTAATGTTACTCCGTCATAAATACTGACTGGCATATGTAATAACTGTCATATAACATGCTCCTACATCGGTAAATACGTGTTAGGGTATGATAAGAAAATATTAGGTTTAAAGAGAGGGCACCATACTAGCGAGCAAGCCCGACTGGAGAAGGACCCTGCAGAAGACTACAGCCAAATACGCAGCGGTGTAGTTGTGTTCCTGTGTGTTTTATAATAAAGCAAAAACTAAGTATAAAATTTCTCGACCTAATAATAAAATACCTAAATAGAAATACGCCGCCATCACCTCACAATGCACTCCAAAGATAAAAGGAAATCCCAGTACTAACACTTGCTATTCATTTTTTTTCTCTTTTATGATCTCTCCCTCTCTTTCTATACAGAATAAGTCAAAGAAACGGGACTTCGAACATTCGGTATTTTTTTTACTACTTAGGAGGCAAACAAGCATAATATGACTCGCCTGATGTTAAGCAGTTATCGTAGCCTATGGACGCTTGCAATACCAAAGGTATCTCTTGCTGTTTTTGATTACAGGTCTTTAAAGCTCATTTAGGGATGCGTTTTGAAAGAAACGTTTTTCTATCCCAGGGATAGGTGTACAAAAATGCGTCGGCAATACGCAAGTAATACCTCTGGTGTTGCAAGCGTCCATAAGATACAGTAACTGCTTCACATCAGGCGGACCATATGCTTTTTTGCCACCCAGGTAAGTATAAAAGGTATGTAATTCAAACGTATGTTATCTAATAAATTTATTGGAACACCTTCGTCACGCGCTCCTATCATCGAAAACAATGAGAATTAACTCGACTTTTAGTAATTTCTTTCATCTAATGTTCTCCTCACCGAATTACGATCATGGTGGATAATTTCAACAAAGACTAGTCATCTACGCATGAGATATAATAGTGCGCAAACCCAAGTGTACTCTTTATTCCCTCACTCTCATAGTCCGATATAAATTTTCAGAAATCGAACTCGGGACCTCGTGATCTGCTGTCACTACTAAGTCATTGAGGCAGTCGGCTTTCATATACTACTTTAATATATACGTCGCTAAGGAAATACACTTTATAATGGCATGAGTTGTTTGTAATAAATATAACATGCCTTTACGTTTTTAGGGTCCCATGCGACGACAGTGGAACCTTATTACTAAGCTTCTGCTGTCTGTCTATTTGTTATTGGGCTATATCTCATGAACCGTGATAGGTAAAGATGAAAGCTTTACTGAGTATGTATTTATTTTATCGTTAAAACAATCTTTTAAAATAATCCTTACTAATATTATGAATGTGAAAGTTTGTGAGTATGGATGGATGGATGTTTGTTACTTTTTCACATAAAAACTACTGAACGGATCTGAATGAAATTTGACACAGAGATAGATTATGGTCTGGAATAACACATAGGCTACTTTTTGCAGCGATAACCGACATTCACGCGGGCGGAGCCGCGGGCAACAGCTATAATATTATAAATTCGAAAGTAATTTTGTTTGTATGTAAGTTTGTTATCTTTTCATGACTAAACAGCTGAATGGATTGTGATGTAATTTCGTTAGTGACAGTGATAAAGTACTCTATGGCCGTAGGAAAAAATATGCTGACTTTTGTTTATTTTGACGTTCATAAGTATCATGTATTTGATCTAAATGAATAAATGACTTTGAGTTTGAGTTTGAGTTATGTCCTTTACATAGGATACGTTTTATGTATTACATAGGATAATTTATTAGCTTTTGTCATTGCTGCACATTGACAAAAGCTAATAAATTATAATTAAATTAAATTATTATGAAGATGATCCAGTGTCAGCTTTAGGGGGGGCGACGGCCGCAGGGCGTGAGGCTTGAAGTGGCGCCGGAAACGCTCCTTCGACACCCCTGCCTGGAGCCTCTTTAAGTTTGGCCAAGACCACGAACAAAAAACGATCAAGACGGACTAAATCAAGCCTACTAAATTAGGGGGAGGGGAGGGTAGATCTTTGCCTAATGGCGCCGGTCGTGCTAAAGCCATTGGAAATCCCAATCAAGAAATGTAATTTTTAGAGTGATTTTTACTACTTTACTGCCTCGGTGGTCCAATTGTCGGTTTGATTCCCACACAGGGCAAAACTTTGTGTGACCCACAAAGAGTTGTTCTGACTCTGGGTGTAATTTGTGTCCGTTAATTGTATGTTTGTAAAGTCCCCCGCGATACAGAGCTTGTTCTCTAGTGCGGGAGTTGTATTTTATTAAGAATCAAGTACGGAACCATTCGTGTATAAGTTCGACTCGCACTTGGCCGGTTTTATTTCTCAGCTCCTTGAGCATCAGAGAGTAGGTAAGAAAGAGATCGATCATTCAATTTATCACCTGACGGCTGGATTACAGGGAAATGAGATTTTCAATGGCTTTTATGTGTCGCGTTGAGTTTTAACGTATGATGTAAATGGGTTTCTTCGTTAGATATATTCGGTCATGGATATTTGAGAGAATATGCCAATAATGCCTACATACAAGAAAAGAGCTTTTAACACTTTCGCATATTTTTATTTACAAAAATTTATGCCTGAATCATAAAAATCTAAATTCATGGTTTCAATTACTTTTTTTATACTATCAAGATGCCAAACAAGCATACGGCCCACCTGATGGTAAGCAGTTACCTATGGACGCTTGCAGCACCAGGGGTGACACTCACGCGTTACCGACCCTTTAAAAACCTTATAACTCCTTTCTTGAAAAACCCCATGCTATAGTCTCTCGAGAAAACCTCGGCAGGGAGCTCATTCCACAACCAAATCGTACAAGGTAAGAAATTCCTTTGAAACCATATAGTACGGCATGTTTGAGGTGCTAGTATGTGAGGATGAACTCCCTGTCGATGGCGAGAGGTGCGTTGATAAAACATGACAGTGGGAATCATCCTACAGATACTCGTATTATAAACGCGAAAGTTTGTAAGAATGTATGGCTGTATGTTTGTTACTCTTTCACGCAAAAACTACTGAACGGATCTAGATTAAATTTGGCATAGATATAGATTATAGTCTGGATTAACACATAGGCTACTTTTTTCCGGAAAAATCTCCGTGCCCGTTGTACAAGCGGTAGAACAAACAAAGAGGCGAAAGTTAGTTTATCCTATCGTACCTACATGTCGAAAGCAATGTCCTAAAGTTCACCCATTATTCACTATTCTTTTGTAATAGAAACAATAGTGTATATAATCTTAGACGTTTTAATCAGATAGGTACCGAAACAAACTTAATTAAGGTTTAGTGTATTGTTAGCCCATATATGATAAACAAGGGTAGGTTGGAAGTCAAGTTTGTACGTCGATATAAGATGTTATTCAAAAGAAAGAAAGATAAATATTTATTTGAACTTTAGACTCAGGATATTTCAAACTCAAACTCAACACTCATGTATTCATTTAGGTTACAAAGTATTATGAAGGTAATAAATTATAAATAAGCCAGAAAGATGATGTCAGCAAAATTTTCCTACGGCTAGTTCGCTGACGTGGAGCCTTGAGAAGAACTAGCAAGAAATTCAGGCCACTCTTTTATATCGCCTGATAGTTACAATCTTTTGTAAAATACAAGTATGCAGCATGAAAGCTAATGCAGTCAAAACTTTGTCTGTAGTCTTTTGCAAGGCGGAGTTCCTTCCCCAGTCGGGCTTGCGCGCTAGTATGGTGCCTTACCTATCTCTCTCTATTTTAATTTAATAGGAAGAATATAGCAATATTGCGTGCTAATAATAACAATAGCAGTATTATTAGCATAATGATAGTGCTAATAATAGCATCGACGTTAATGCGTATTAGCATTGATCACTATCAATTAATGCTTAGATGTGTATCAGCTATTATTATTGCTAACTTGCTGTTTGGAAACCATCTAATTGAACTGATGGGAATCGATCGCTATAGGTTACTAGCTGTTGCCTACGGTTTCGCCTGCGTGGATGTCGGTTATCGCTGTATAAAGTTAGCCTATTCGCTAATCCAGACTATGATCTATCTCAACGCTAAATTTAATCCAGATCTGTTTAGAAGTTTTTACGTGAAAGAGTAACAAACATGCATACATATTTTTTTTGTTTAACTGCCTTGGTGGTCCAGTGGCCGCAGAACAATCCTTTGTGGGTCACACAAAGTTTTGTCCTGTGTGGGAATCGAACCCACAACCTAGTGCACAGCAGGCGCATACCGCGGCAAGTGGACCACCAAGGCAGTCAATAATAAAGTATAAAAAATAACTTCAAGACTTACATTTACCTACTCACAGAAGCAATAATTGTATTTTTTTTTCTACTTCAATTCCAGGTTTTGCCGACGAGGGTAGCAAAGCTCAATAAGACTGACCTTTCCATATTATATATTTAAATAAAGAGTATGCCACGGATGCAATTAAAATTTTACAGAGAACGCGCCGCCTTTCTACTAATAAAGATTTTCATTTATATTATTTTAGTCGAGAAACTAGAGTTTACTGTTTTGTAAAACATTTAAGAAAGGTACATACAGCTTTTAGCTTATATGCTAATTATTCGATTCGACTATCGCTTATGCCACTTGTCTAGAGGCTCAGACCCTCTAGACAGGTGGCATTTACGGTAGTCGAAAGGAAAAGTCAAAGAAGCAAATGTATTGAATTTGACGTAAGTTTACGACATTATATCGTAGACTTACGTCAAATCCCATACATTTGTTTTTTTTTACTTTTCGATTCGACTATCGTTTATGCCACTTGTCTAGAGGCTCAGCCCCTCTAGACAAGTGGCATAAGCTATAGTCGAATCGAAAAGTCAAAAAAGAAAATGTATGGGATTTGACGTAAGTTTACGACATTACATCTTAGACTTATGTCAAATCCCATACATTTGTTTTTTTGACTTTTCGATTCGATTACCGTATATGCCACTTGTCTAGAGGCTCAGGGCCGCTATACTGAAGATTAGTTTTTAGGAAAACCATTATTTAATAATTTTTCAATTAATTATTAATCTTTAATTTTATCTCATTAATCTTAATATATCTGTGAAATTTGGTAACAGTGACTGCCTTGTCTTGTCAGTATGCACCCGTTGTGCACGAGGTTGTAGGTTCGATTCCCACACAGGACAAAACTTTGTGTGACCCACAACGAGTTTTTCTGAGTCTGGGTGTAATTTGTGTCCGTTAGTTGTATGTTTGTTAAGTCCCTCGCGACACAAAGCTTGTTCTCTAGTGCGGGAGTTGTCCTTTAAAACAACTAGGCTAAACCTATAGATAAAAATATATTTCACACAAATTCAACTCAACTTCTTGCTTAATGCGCCTTAAGTAGTTTTCACTTCAAAAAAAACATGATTCTTACAGTATAAAGAGTAGCCTATGTGCTATTCTAGACTTTATATCTTTTATGCCAAATCTCGATCCGTTTAGCCGTTTTAGAGTGATTAAGTAACAAACAAACATACATTAAAACATTCGCATTTAAAAATTCAGTGTAGATGAATAGCTTCATATTTTTCAAAAGGTCTACCATCCTACGCGCCAAGTGCCCTCTCACCATCAAAGTAAAATAAATGAATTAGATTCGTTTGAAACGATGAAGTACAAAATAAATAAAGAGGGAATGAAGCGAAAGAACGTAGTATTTACTTGACTAATTAGTACTCTAAATAGATATAAAGAAGACTGTGTGATTGGGCAGCAAAATCCTTCAATGACATACACAACCTGTGTGGCAAACAATAATATAATTCGGTCCGTCTGATGGTACTTAAGTATGGGCGCTGGCAATAACAGAAGTATCACTTGCGTATTGCCAAACCATTTTTTTTACAGAGTTTAGATGTAATGTCCCTAGGATAGGAACTCGTTTCTTTCAAAACACAGCCCTAAATGAGCGCTGGAGACCTGTTCTCATACACAGGAACACAACTACACCGTCATGTAGTTATTTGGCTGTGATCTTCTGTAAGGTGGAGTTCCTTCCCCAGTCGGGCTTGCTTTCTTGTATGGTAAACTACCTCTCTTAATTTTTTGACTGCACTGTTGGTTCAGTGGCTTAATTGGTTACCTCACTCAATTACCCCGTGTGTTGTGGATTCAATATCGACACGTGACAAAAAAATGTGATTGACAAATTATTGTTCTAAGTCTGCGTGTCCGTAGATTGTGTGTTTGAAAAGTCTTCAACTGATACAGGGCTTGCCATTGCGGGAGCTGTTTTTAAAATATTTTTTAATTCCTATTTCTTACTTTATTCACAGAACTTTTTGCTCAATCTCAGTAACATAGTACTAAACATAACCAAATAGGGTAGGGAATGGACACTTCACCTTACAAAATATCACCACAGCAACTACACATTTATCTATGCCCGTAATCGCAGAAACATTAAACTAACAAGGATTTCATCTGGGCGTCTCCCAACTATTAAAAATAGTTGGATCACACCAGAGACTTATATGGGCAACTTTGTGGTGACGAAGTTGTTTAGAACAATCATTTGTCAATCACAAGTTTTGTCACATGTCCATATTGAATCCACAACATGCCGCGCTGGGGTAATTGAGTGAGGTAACCAATTAAGCCACTGAACCAACCGTGCAGTCTAAAATTTAAGAAAAGGTAGTTTACCATACAAGAAAGCAAGCCCAACTGGGGAAGAAGCTCCACCTTACAGAAGGTTGGCACCTAACAACTAAATTAAACTAAATAAATACATATAATTTTACTAAGAAAGGTAGGGCACCACATTAACGAGCAAGCCCGTTGCTTCCCACCTTTTTTATATAAAAAAAGAATACTCTAAAAGCTAGAAAGAAAAGGAATATGAGTGAGTTTTGTTAGTGTTAGCACAAAATAAGTAAACGAATAAAAAAATAAACTTTAACCAGTCGACCTGTATGGTTGTTTGGCACCTTATAAAATAAAAATAAAAGAACATCAGCACCTCCGGGTACAACAAGTAACTCGCCTACGCCTAATTAGAGTTTTGAAACAGATAACCCACGTTGCGGCAAACTTTCTTGCTTCAGAATCACGGATAACTTTTAAATGTTGCCAGTACCACCATTTTTATTTAAACTTTTTATAGCACTGTATATTTTTTTTAAATAAAAACTTAATCTGTAATACTAATTATGTTAAATTAAACAAAGTTATTAGCGTTTTCGGCAATAAACTGACTTTTTAAAAGAGATAGACCACGATACCAGTGAGCTAGCCCGATTGGGCAAGGGCCCTCAACTTACGGAAGACCACAGCTAATTAACTTCACAACGGTGTAAGTGTATTCCTGTGTGTGAGTACAGGTCTCCAGCGCTAATTTTGAAATGCTTTTTGAAAGAAACATTTTCCAATCCCAGGAATCTTAAAGCCCTGGTGTAAAAAAACTGGAAGTGATACCTCTGGTATTGCAAGCGTCTATATAGCCTATGGACGCTTGTAATACCAAAGGTATCGTTATTATACTTGCGTGTTGCCAACCCAAGTTTTAACATCAGGTAACAGCTTAACACCAGGCCGACCGTATGCTTGTTTGCCACCCAAGTAGTATAAAAAAACAAAGCCACGCATGAGACTTATATAGTATCCTTACTTGAACCAGTTCCGCAATCAGAGCGTGTAAGTAGACCGAACTATAAAGAAACTTTCCAACTTGTTACTTATACTTATCTTGCCGAACTAATTAACTGAGTTGTGACCATTGCATCCAGTGTAAGTAGCTACTACAAGAATAACAGCTCTGTTGTTTATTTGAAGATAAGATGTGCTATTAACTTAGTAAAGAACTGGTAGCTCAGTGGAGAATTAAACAAAAGGAGTTTTTTTATAGTTCTTAGTTGGCAAATGCATGGCCTGATGCGTAGCCTATGGACGCTTGCAACACCAGAGGAATTACTTGCGTGTAGCCAACCCATTTTTTTACACCAGTTTTAAAATGGAGTATTCCTGGGATTGGAAAACTTTTCTTTCAAAACGCATCCCTAAATGAGGGCTAAGGACCTGCCCCTCTAGACAAATGGCATAAGCGATAGTCAAATCGAAAAGTCAAAAAAGCAAATGTATGGGATTTGACGAAAGTTTACGACATTATATCGTAGACCTAAGTCAAATCCCATACATTTTATTTTTTCACTTTTCGATTCGACCACCGTTTATGCCACTTGTCCAGAGGCTCTGTACTGACACACAGGAACACAACTATACCGCTGTATGTAATTATGGCTGTGGACTTCTGTAAGTTGCAGTAGCCTATAGACACCTTTAGCACTAGGGTACCACTCGCGCATTGCCGACCCTATAAAACTTTATTAACTCCTCATTGCAAACAAGTCATAGTGAAGATTGGCGCACAGAAGAATCACGCAACTGCAAGACTAGCTTTAGGGAACAATAGGTTTGAAACTGTATTGTTTTCCGGAGCATGCGTCATGCAATTACAACTTTCTTACTTAGCAGAGCAGTATTAGTTTCTTAAAAAACCCTTGTGAGCTTGTGATATACGTGAGAGGAAATTTCTTTAAAACCATACAGTAACCATAGAGCACTAAGGTGTGAGAATTCAATTTGTGTAAAGAGGAGAGTTAATAAAACATGAACGTAAGCATCATATTATCCAACAATTCCGACAGGCAATATTTTTATTTCCTCCGATGTTTATACTGTGCACTTACAGAAATTCCTCTTTATATCTAAAAAGACAAGTCCCTCGACGAGGGAATGGCTGTACCGTTTGTGAGTGTCCCCTTGAGGTTTTATAAACACACAAAATCGAACTGAAACACCTAGACTGGAACATATCTGGTTTTTATTCCCACACGGCATTTAGACCGTACTTCACTTTGATTGGTAAATAAACATGTGGACGTCTCGAGTTTGAGTAACTGGCTATTGATATTGAACTATGTTGTTGAAGAATTGGTGATTCTGGCTGAATTACGGGTAGTGGATTCTCTCAACGGTGACGGGTCTGAAAGGAAAGGAAAGGAAAGCATTTATTCAAACATACACAGGATAACAGATGGTAGAAAAAAAATAGACATATAACAACACAAAAAATAAAAGATATCCTGTGTGATGTCAGAAAGGGTCCTAATCTCAGCTCTGTGCTGCGGCATTTTAAACTGCAGCGCTGATTTTCTGATCAGGCCTTAATGAAGTCTGCATAGAACCATACATATACTTTGGGCAAGAGCTCATTTACCACCCTTTCGTTCATAGTTATGTATTAGTATAAGGCTATGATTTTTCATTATTAATGATTTTAATAAATTCCTGTTAGGAGAGGTCCGTTCCTAGTCAGGTTTGCTCGCCAGTATGGTGCCCTACCTCTCTTAAAACCTTAACCGAAATGAATTAAAGAATCTAGTTTCAGTGTGAATTAGGTTAAGCAATGTTCTTAAAGATAATGTTTGATTAAAGACCTTACAAAACTTTTAACTTTTATCTCTGTGTCAATATTCAATTACTTCACAAATATATTTTTGTATATAAAACATAATTAAAGCTATCGCTTTCCAAAGCTTTCAGGGATGTGTATTAATTACCGAATGAGTTAAACAATTTGTAACGATAATAAAAACAGGGTTACAGCAGTAGATCTGTCAAGTTAATGAATGTAATTTCATTCGGGTAGGCAATAAAAAAAAATGTACTTAATAGATTTTTTTTATGTTCCATCCCTTTTTCATTAAAGTATTAGACACAGGTGTATTACACCCACGTTTTGCTAATTGCTAGCATGTTGAGGGACTTGAAGCAAAGTAAAAACCACGTAGTACAATAGATCTGAAAGGTTAAGCAACCTTGCTGCGGTCAATCCGTAGATAGGTGACCATATGCTAAAAATATAGCAAGATTATTGCGTGCTATGCTGACCTTTTAAGGGAAAAAAGGGAAAAGAGTCTTCTTATCGATTTGTTATTGGTCAACCTTTTTTTAACTTTTTTTTTTAAAAGACATCTCCCGCACTAGAGAAGAAGCTCTGTGTTGCAGGGGACTTTACAAACATACAATTATAGGACAAAAATTACACCCAGACTCAGAAAAATCCTTTGTGGGTCACACAAAGTTTTGTCCTGTGTGGGAATCGAACCCACAACCTCGTGCACAGCAGGCGCATACTGCGGCAACTGCAGCAGGCAACACAGATCAGTTCATGATTAGATTTGTTTTCTAAACATCTATAATAAATTTTTAAAAGTATCTTAAAACAAACAGTTTCAGTAAATCTTAATCGGATTCCAAACCCGAAGTTTCCAAAAAAATAACGTATTATTACAGTCCTACTGGGAACAGGATGGCAGTGTGATCCAATAACGCTTCAGAGAACAGGGTTCAATCCCCAGGTGAATACCCACGACATTACTCGTTACATCAAGCCAAAGACGGTATTTTACTGAGCAGAACAGAAAAAATCTGTCTCTCTGTGTCCGCTCTTAAATAATTTTCTCTGGACTTCCAACATATGTTCATTTTTGGTGTTAATTATAAGCGGCAGCGATTTTAAAGGTCCTTAGGCCCATTTTGTCCTTTTAGCGATTAATTTTTGATTTTTATTTTCGTACATTGACTACCTGAAAACTATGTAGGTATAGCTGGGTACTGTGAGATTGCTCATTTGGCACTAGCATTGACCAGGCAGTCAACCAGTCAGTCAGGCATCGTGCGAATTGGCTCGCGATGCATACACGTCTCCACACCGCATGCCTCGCTCGGCATTCCCCGCAGAGCAGCCTTGTGATGTCAATACTCGCCTTATTAATGTTGACAGCGTACGAGATCAAAAATAAATTGCTCTAAGGAAGTGTGAACATTATGGCACGGCTCCTGTGCCTACGGATCAATCATTGACTATTTAAGATTATATACCTCGTTACTATAAGATCTGTATCACTGATATTACGCCGTGTGTTGTGGATCGAATTCGCAACACAACGGCGCAAGGGATCAAAATCTATAAAATATATTTGCTGCAAATCTGGTTTGTACGTTATGTCTGTGAATTGGATGTATCTATAACTTTTTCCGTGGCATAGGGCTTCTTTTCTAGTACGGTAGCTGATATTTAAGAAAAATAAATGAGAATTTAGTTTAATAAACATAAAAAATTTAACTGTTTTTTTTTCTAAATCGTTATTCGCTTATAACTTTGACGGTGCAATTGGACGATAGAGGGTTAAGTCTCGCGGGGAGCGTGTCGCTTACCTGCACGGTCCCTGGTCATTTCGGCCCTATGTTACTTTTACCCGAGTGAAATACATTTAACCGTATCGCCTTTGACATTCGAACGGTTGGGACGTTTTTTGCCCTGTTAACCAGTTTTAGTTCGCAATTAGGGGTATTAGAGCGTTCTCAAAGGAACGGTTGATGTTTTTTCCCTTTTTGATTTCAGCTTATATGCTGCAAAACCATCTTCGTACAAAGGCTAAAATTTTGCCTGAGATGTAGAAGTGATAAAAAAAATGTATGTAATTTAGTTCTTAGCAGTTCGACGGCAAGCATCGATACAACAAGCGCTCATAGCCAGGTACATTCGCTGTTCGGTAAACTATCAGCGGATTAAGCTAACAAGGGCGCGTTAAACCCTATAGATGGATTATCGCATAGTGGTATTTCACCCGAGCGTCTAAAACTCTCTAAAATATAGAACCAACTTTTAAATATATAACAATTCTGCACTATTTCAATCTTTCGATGCGGAGCTCCAAGTCGGATTAACCGGTAAAAATGTCAAGCGGGCCTTTTTAAAACGCCTAAAATAACACATAATACGTACTGCCAGTATCAGTTATTTTAGGCAGTACTAATTATAATAAATTATATCGATGAATAAAGGGAATAGAGGGAAAGGGAGACCTCTGACAAGATGGGAATAGAGAAAAGTTTTTAGATGGAGTATCCCTGGGATAGAAAACCGTTTCAAAACGCATTCATAAATGATACCTGTACTTATACACAGGAACACAACTGTGTGTAAAGTCAAAGTCAAGTCAAACTCATTTATTCATATAGATCAAATACATGATACTTATGAACGTCATAAAAACAAATGCCAGCATACTTTTTTTCCTACGGCCAATTCGCTGACTAGGGTTGGGCCTCGAGAAGAATTGGCAAGAAACTCGGGCCACTCTTTTTAATTGCCAGAGTATAACATTTACAATTTGGTATGAGTTACAATATTAGTGTTAACAAAAAGGGACGGAACCCAATATTCCATACAAAATTAAATTTAAGTAAAAAAAAAATTTTAATAAGGAAACAATGAAGGGAAAAAATGAATTTAGCTTTCCACTGTATGGCAATGAGGGATCCTTTCCTTTTGTATGTATAAGATAGAAACGTGTCGAGATCACATTGCGTTCTTAATAAGAATCTAAAAACTATATCTTTATTATTTAAAAATAAATCATGCCAAGATTGACCAGCCACCCCAAGTAGCACCCGTTCACGAGCATGACGCACGGACCAGCCATCATTTCCTTCGCCATATTAGAGGGAAGGAAATGACCCGGCCAATACGACACCACAAGCAATGGCATTTCAGTGAGCATGACAATCCAGGACATAATAATAAAAAATAAAAAAACTAAATAGAAAGTCAATAATGATCACAAAACGTCTCCTTACAAATTTGTGGTTATTATTCTTATATAATTCTGTATCAAAATTAGCAACTAACCCCATGACTTTTTATCATTTAGAAAGTCATTAATAGTGTAATAACCCTTGCTTAAAAGATGATTTTTTACCGCTAGTTTAAATTTGTGTAAGGGTAGGTTCATAACTTCAAGAGGTAGTTTGTTATAAAAACGTACCCCGAGTCCCACAAATGAATTGTGGACTTTATGTAGGCGGTGATATGTACCAACAAGTTTGTGTTTGTTTCTTGTGTTTATTGAATGAATATCACTGTTTTTACAAAACAGGTGTAAATTTTGTTTAACGAACATGATGTTGGCTAAAATGTACTGAGATGCAACTGTCAGAATGCCTATTTTTTAAACCTTTCTCTAAGTGAAACTCGTGCTCCTAAATTGTAAATAGAGCGTACTGCTCTTTTCTGGAGTATAAATATAGTTTCAATATCAGCAGCTTTTCCCCATAGTAGTATTCCATAAGACATAACGCTATGAAAATAACTAAAATAAACAAGCCTAGCTGTTTCTATGTCTGTAAACTGCCTTACTTTTCTTACTGCGAAAGCTGCGGAACTAAGTTTCCCTGCAAGACACGATATATGAGCACCCCACTGAAGCTTGCGATCTAAAGTCAAACCCAAAAACACTGTAGATTCAACGAAATTTAATGATTCACCGTTCAAAATTATATTACTTAATGTAAGATTTCTAGTATTGGGCATGGTAAACTTAACACACTTAGTTTTTTTTGAGTTTAACAGTAGATTGTTTGCATTAAACCAGTCCAGAACTTTCGCAAGTGAACCATTCACAGTCTCAAGATTTGATTCTTTACGGTCTACCTGAAATATAAGTGACGTGTCATCTGCGAATAGTACAATGTCGCAAAAATCCTGTACATGGAAAGGCAAATCATTAATATAAACTAAAAAGAGAAAAGGACCAAGAATTGAGCCCTGTGGGACACCCATACCTACAGATAATCCTGAAGATCTACTTCCGCTAATATCAACGAATTGAACTCTATCACTAAGGTAGGTGGCAACTAGGTTGAGTGCAGCATCTCTTATACCATAATGCCTGAGTTTTCTCAGGAGCGTATTGTGTTCAACACAATCAAAGGCTTTTGACAGGTCACAGAAAACACCAATAGCATCCATTGAATTTTCCCAGGCTCTAAAAATGTGCTTTAACAATTTAACGCCTGCATCTACTGTAGAACGACCCTTTCTAAAACCATATTGCTCATTATGTAATAAATTATTTATATTAAAGTGACTCTCTAATTGCAATAACATAATTTTCTCAAAAATTTTGCTAATAGCAGGCAATATGGATATTGGTCTAAAGTTATTCGGGTCATTTTTAGATCCGTTTTTAAACAAAGGTATTATTTTACTGTGTTTCATTAGATCAGGAAATACGCCTGTATCAACACATCTGTTAAATATTGCTGCAAGATGTGGAGCTATATTCAAAATTATATTGTGAACTAGTTTTACAGAAATACCCCATAAGTCAGCAGTTCTTTTTGAATTCAATGTCTTGAACGCTTTTAATATATCATTAGGGTCAATATACTTAAAACAAAATAAAACGCTACACTCTCCCACGCTTCCTTTTACCAAGTTCACGGCTTTAACTGGGCAAGAATCTAAGGAGCTAGTTGTGTTGATTGGTATGTTTGTAAAGAAATTATTAAACATATGCGCTACATCTAAATTATTTGAGACCACTTTATCATCATGCTTAAGTTGAAAGTTGTCATCGCGCAATTTGATTCTATCAGTTTCATTATTGATAATATTCCAAGTTGCTTTTACTTTATTATCTGACTGCTTAATCTTATTACTTAAATATAGAGACTTAGCTATAGAACAAGCCCTTTTAAAAGTTTTTGAATAATTTTTAACATAAAGGAGGAATGCTGGATTAGTATTGTATTGCTTCATACCATATAGCTCATATAGCCTAGCCCTACTTTTATAGATGCCGTTCGTTGCCCAGTCACAGAAATTAACTTTGATGTTTTTAAAGAAAGTTTTAGGCTTAAAAATATTTTCATATTCTAATTTAATTATATTAAACAAAGACTCGTAAAGCACATCTGGATCATCCAGAGTAATGTCTATATTGATGACTTTGGTGGCTATACTCTCACTGAAGTGTTCTAGGCGTCCACAGGTCATTGGCCTACATGTGATCTTAGTAACTTTAGGTATTGTGTTTGTTTGAATTATAACCTTTTGGCCACAGTGATCAGATGTCAAATCATTTAATATAGATTTTCCTAGATACTGACAATTACAAAAAATATTATCTAAGCATGTAGCTGAATGCGAGGTGATCCTGGTTGGTTCAAAAAATAAATGATGTAAATCAAAAGACCTAAACAAGCTAATCAATCTACTGCAAATAGCTGACTCTTCAAGTAAGTTGACATTAAAGTCACCACAAACTACTACATACTTACTGCCAACACAAAGACGTTTTAATAAATCTTCCATTACTGTTTCAAATGTACTAAAGTCACCCTGCGGTGGTCGGTAAACACAAACTACGATATGTTGCTCAAGCTCAACACAGGATATTTCAATAGTGCGCTCGATAGAAAGTTTTGCTATATCAAATGTAGTAATAATATAATGTGTAGTTATTTGGATTAAGTCTTCTGTTAAGTGGAAGTCCTACCCAAGTCGGGCTTACTCGGCAATATGGTGCCCTACCTCTCTTATTTATTTTTGGAGTATATTATATTTTGGCGTGGGCAGGCCTCCAACAAGGTGGACTGACGACCTGGTAAAGGTCGCGGGCAACCGATGGACAAGGTCAGCTCAGGACCGAACGATGTGGAAAGCCTTGGGGGAGGCGTATGTCCAGCAGTGGACGTCTTATGGCTGAGATGGATGGATTATATTTTTCTTATTGGAGTAGCTTATTTTGCTACGTATAAATTAAAGTATATTTATGAACAAAAATTAACTATAGCTATTTCTATCTTATTTTGCAGAGTACCTCCCTAGGTATTTAAAGCTTTCAACGAATAGGTACCTACTGTTTGTTAATGAAAACGAAACTAAACTTTCACAATAAATACAGCGTTAATTAATTAGATTAATGTAAAGTTTATTTAGAAATTACTATAGAGAATTAGGTAAAATTTAACTTGTTTAAAATTTTCATAAAACTATTAAGTAAATGAAAGGTACATATTTAAAGCTAAATAAACTTTAATATCTATACTTCTATACTAATATTATAAAGCTGAAGATTATAGCACGCGGACGAAGTCGGCCCCTTGTTATTTAATAAACTGTTTATTGTAGATAGGTAAACTATTACGCCACCCTAATTAATATGACTAGGTACCGGCTCGTAATGCCTAGTTGGGTGGCCGATTAGATAGTAACTTAGTTTTAAGCCATACTGAGTCCAAAGTTGCTTGCACGGTTGGCTCAGTGTCTTAAGAGCGATTGCTACAGTCCATTTTTCCATACAAACGTATTCCTGAAAACCTAGAGCAATGAAATGTTAACCTGATAGAGATATCAGGCTTTACAATGACGCAAGGTTTAGTTTTTTGGATAAACAGGTTTTTATAGAAGTTATGACCAAACAAATATTTAAAATAATTTTAACAAAAAAAAAACCGACTTCAGTACGGCAAGTTGTAAAATTTTCAAATATTTGTTTGTTACAATCGAATAAAATCGACTGAGCGTCGGGCTGAACACAGGTCAAGTAGGTATTAAAAGCAATATTTAATCTGTGCAATCCGCGCTCAATTCATTCACGTCATAATTTCTTATTAATAGTTGCTGAGCAACAATAACCGAAACTTATCTAATCGCCATCAGTAAAATACTTATTATTGAAAAGTTCAGATGGCCATCTGTGTTCTTCTTCATCAGTTTTACTTCACCAAATTACATTTTCTGAATGCAAATGATTGATTAGTTGTTAAAAATATTGAAATTGCTATATGTGTGCCTATAACTTTTGAGGAGTTCCCTCAATTCCTCAGGATCCTATCATCAGAACTTTCTTTTGATGATAATGGGACCAAACTGGAAGTATGTCCAGTCAGACAAAAAAAGAATTTTTCAAATCGGTCCATAAATGACGGAGTTATGCGGTAACAAACATAAAAAAAAAAAAATACACACGAATTGATAACCTCCTCTTTTTGAAGTCGGTTAAGAACGCATATTTGCAATAATTAGTAAGAATTAGTAAGCTAAAATGGCAATGGGCTGGGCACATCTGCAGAAGGACCGACGGCCAATGGAGCAGACGTGTCCTAGAGTGGAGACCGCGACTCGGTAAGCATAAGGTAGGGCGGCCCCCAGCTAGGTGGACCGACGAGCTTAAAAAGATCGCTGGGACGGACTGGATGCGGAAGACGGAGGACCGTGTGCTACGGCGCGTGTTGGGAGAGGCCTATGTCCAGCAGTGGACTGCGATAGGCTGATTGATTGATTGATATTTGAAACGGTCCCAAATAAACGTCTAATAAACAAAAACCGGCCAAGTGCTTGTCGGGTCACGCACAATGTAGGGTTCCGAAATTGCCATTCCCAATAATGCGGACTAAGAATAAGGTATCTATGGTTTCAGCATTCATGACTTCTCAAAACAGGACAATGGCAACAATATTGGTAAACTCTTGAAATAAGTCGCATTAAAAGGATCGCGGGGGAGGGGAGTAACTCCGCCTGGCGGTTTTTTTATATTGAATGTTGAAATTTTAAAATTTGGGGGAAATAAAAAGTTATGATACCCAATACAACATACTACCTTAATATTATATACTGAGTAGGGGGTCGCAGTTCTAACCTTTTTTTTGTAGAGGGGAAATGCTTTACGCATACCGCCCCGCCCGGGGAAGCGAAGCGGATATGTCGGACTCTCCGGTCTAAAGGTGTTCGTATGTAGGTACCTACTTAGATGTTAGATTCTGGGGGTATTCTATTAGGGTCGCAGTTCTAATCTAACCTAACCTACTGATTATTTAATATGGTCAGGTATTTCTACTTCTACATCTATTACAGACTACGAAAATTACAAAAACTCATTTCCACATTTTTTTTATTTACGTAAAAAAACCACCTACAAAATATATCTACGAATTATTTAGAAAAGCCTCTAATACAATCAGTGCCGTAAATAGGGCGGTGCCACCGGTGCCCAGGCACAGGGCGTAGAGTCTGGAGGGCGCAAGAATGGCCAGACCAGACAGGACTATTATTTTTTCGGTTAGCTCCTGATAACTTCCCTCTGCGCCCCTAGTGCTCGATTCTAACACATGCGTACCTACATGCCAATCAATCAATAAAAAAAGCCTATTAAATTAGACCAAACATCGCGCTCATTTTTTTGGCAGCGCACGGGCGTATTTGTGTACTAAAAAAACATGCCGCTAATTTGAGTATCAAATTTTCAGCAGACTATTGCTACTGAATTTTGGGCTGAATTAGACACTTTAAAGAGACCAGATGAAACGAATATATTCTTAAAGCTATAGTCGAACTAGATTAAAAAGAGATGTTCCCAATTTAGAAGTCGCTATAAAACCAGTGACTGTAGCTTCATGCGAAAAATTATTCAGTAAGCTCAAATTAATAAAAGCTTTTCACCAAGAAAGGTTGATAGGCCTAGCGATTTTGTTGATTGAACGCGACATAAGACGGTGCCTGTCTTAGTTAGTTAGTTTGACGGGGCTTTTTCCGCACCTGGCCGCTCCAGTGGGCCTTTGTGCGTGGAGTTCCTTATGGCTATTCCAACCACCCTAGGTTCTTCTAAAAGGCCAGCAGGTGTCCGAAGTCGCCGCAGGCCTCCGGTAGAGTGCCCGGTTTCCTGAGAGTTCGTACCCTATGGTCTTCTACGCTCCTACATTCCAGAAGGACGTGGGCGGGTGTTTCCTCGGTTTCCATGCAGCCCCTGCAGAGTGGGCTGACGGTTAGGCCTAGTTTGTGAAAGTGTCTGTTGAGTGGGCAGTGTCCTGTGCCACTATTATCCTGAGGTTTGACCTGGTTTGCGTGAGGAGGTTTCGCGAGAGTTTCCAGGTTGCGGATGGTGCCGCTTTCTTGGTTTGTCTGCAACCTCCATTGTTGTTCCATTCCTCCTTGTGCAGTTGTGTTCTCCAATCCTTGAGCCAGGACAGAGCCTGGCTGTACGGGATGGGGACTATGAGTTCCGGCCCCGCGGTCACAGTGGCGGAGCCATGCCTCACCAGTGCGTCCGCGGCGTCGTTACCTGCCGAATCACTATGTCCTTTGATCCACTGCACGGTGACTTTATTGGTGCTTGCAACTTCTTGCAGTGCCTTGTGGCACTCTAATACAAGGATGTCTTTCTGGTGTTCCTTAGAGCTGTTAGTACTGAAGCGCTGACTGAGACTATCTTGATATCCAGGTCGTCTATGCCCCTGGCAGCGATCGCTCCTGCAGCTCTGGTAATGCCTATACTACGCTTGGAAGATGGTGTTGTGTTTACTCAGTGTTGTGGATATATGGATGTTCAGGTCTTGCGAGTAGACGCCCGCTCCAGTGCCCGTCAGCGTCTTGGAACCGTCGGTGTAAATCCTTACTTCTTTGGTTCCAGAGCTGTCGTTTGCTTCTGGATTGAGTTATATCTTGTAGCGTCTATCAAAAGTGTAGGTGCAGGGGATCCTGTCGCACGGTGCCTCCAGCAGCGGCAACTTGTTTAGTGCCACTGTTAGTCTACTCATATGTGGTGCGATTGCTGTCTGCTTCCACAGTCCACTCCCACGTAGTCTAAGTGCAACTGCCGTAGCCTCCTCCTGTATTACAAGGTGCAGTGGTCTCAGGTTCAGGAGGTGCTCCACAGCGGCTGTGGGTGTGGTGCGCATGCAACCGGTCATCGCAACGCATGCGATGCGTTGAAGGCTCTGTAGTTTTATTTTTGCTGTGGTCAGTAGTAGTGTAGTAGTAGTGGGCCACCACACAACCGAGCCATAGGTAATAGTTGGTCTGATGACCGATGTGTATAGCCATACATGCTATCAAATATGCAAGCCATCTTTGGGTTCAGGCCCCATGTTTTGCCGACCAGTCTTTTGCACTGCCAGAAGATCATGCTGGCTTTGGTTATCTTTTGGTCCATATGCTTTGCCCAGTTTAGTTTGCTGTCTAGGGTAAGTCCCAGGCATTTTACCTCCGTCGACAGTTCCAAACAGTTTTGGTGTTTGTAGTTCTGGTATCTTCCTTTTGTTACGGTGCCTGTCTTTCAAAAGGTTATCAACGATTTCGCAATGAAGAAAGCGCGAAAAGTAAATCTTTAAAAAAGTTTATGGTTTGCTTTAATAAATCTTTACTATCTGAACTCATTCATTTGTGGTCTCAGTCATTTGTGTATTGGGTAGTTGTGAAAAATCTTGAAAATATTTTTGAATAAACGTTTTTTCACCAATTCATACTTAAACGCAATTTATAATATGCTACTTCCCTTATAAAAACTCTACCATACCAAGTACTTAAAATTAAATTAATTTACAGTTTACTGAAACTTTGCAGGGTGTTATTTTATTATAGAAGTATGAAGACCATAGTGGCCCAAAAATTAAATCTTAAGCATCAGGGTGGGCAACGCATTTGCCCTAGTGAACTTGCGTTTGATTTTAAGTGAGTGAGACACAGTGGGTGGTGGTGGTGAAGGGTCCACTTAACGTGAGATGGCTTGTCTGCTTGTTTGTCCACATCAGCTCTTAAAAAAAAAAAAACTTTTCTTCCAAAATATTAGATAATTGGTCCACCATTACTAAGTTCCTCGTGCTTTATTTTATCACCCTGAAAGAAATAGCCTATACATAGCATTGCTCTAGGGTACCTATAATATCGAGATGATGCCTACGGCCAAATTTTATCAACGCACCTTTCGCCACCGACAGGGAGTTCATCCTCACATCCTTGCACCTCAAACATGCCGTACCGTAAGATTCCAGAGGAATTTCTTACCACGTACGATTTGTCTGTGGAATTGACTCCCTGCCGAGGTTTTCCCAAGAGACATATATAGCATGGGGTTCTTCAAGAACGGAGTTACAAGGTTTTTACCCCTGGTGTTGCAAACGTCCATAGGCTAAGGTAACTGCTTACCATCAGGCGGGCCGTATGCTTGTTTGCCACCTAGGTAGTAAAAAAAAACAAGGGCGCAGTTATGGAAGCTCGCACAGGGCGCAAAAAAGGCTATTTACGGCACTGAATACAATCTCAGGTTAATTTTCATACAAACATTCAAGTAACGGCTATCGTGTTTGTATCGTTAACCATATTCGTATATTTATTTAGGGCGGAATATTTGTCCGATAAATAATGTCAATTACGTTATACTGTTTGTGAAAGGACCAAAAGATCTAAAGGTCACTGTGCCTCAGGTTAAATGTGGTTGTTTTGTATGAATTGTACAAGTAAATAATTTCAATGAATTTTCTCGGAATTAAAATTCGTAGTCACAAGTTTATTTTTGACTAGGGATCGCCCGCGACTTGTCCGCGTGGTAATTTGGAGTATTTTCCCCGATTTTGCAACATATCTCGCTACTGCTCCGCTCTTATTGATTATAGCGTGATGTTATATAGCCTATAGCTTCCTTTCTTGAAGTGTCACTGAACTCCTCCTAGACGGCTGGACCACATGATGAACTTTTGTGTGTGTGTTCGAGTAGGGCCCTGGATGGTTTAGATTTACAATTGGACCCGGTAGGTGGCGCTGCTGTCGGTATTTCAGCTTTTTTCAGGCAGGACGACGTCTGACAGGTCCTCTAGTATTAGTATAGATAAGTGGTAATGAAATTAGGGGGGTAGACTCGAAAGGGTGTAAGTCCTATCCCGGCTGGCACTACCTTTTTTATACTACTTTAAAGCTGCTCCGTACTAAACAATGCAAATACATTAAACAGTGTTTTTTTTTGTATACTTCTTTGGTGGCAAAAAAGAATACGGGCCGCCTGATGTTAAGCAGTTACTGTGCCTACGGAAGCTTGCAATACCAGAGGTATCACTTGCATGTTGCCAACCCATTGTTATACATCAGTGCTTTAAGATGGGAGTATGCCTGGATAGGAATACGTTCCTTTTAAAACAAATCCCTAAATGAGCGCTAGAGACACAGGTCTCTAGCGCTCATTTAGGGATTTGTGTGTAGTGACCTTACAGAAGATCACTACACACAGCGGTGTAGTTGTGTACAGACACAACTACACCGCTGTGTGTAGTGATCTTCTGTAAGGTGGAGGTCCTTTCGCAGTCAGACTTATACTCGCTAGTATGGTGCCCTAGCTCTCTTAAAGTGTTTATCCTACTAATATTATAAACGTGAAAGTTTGTAAGTATGGATGGTTTTTTTTTTATATACTACCAAGGTGACAAACAAGCATACGGCCCGCTTGATGGTAAGCAGTTACTGTAGCCTATGGACGTTTGCAACACCAGGGGTGTCACTCACGCGTTGCCGACCCTTTAAAAACCTTATTTCTCCTTCTGATAAATAGATGGATGGATGTTTGTTACTCTTTCACGTAAAAACTAGATGAAATTTGACACAAAGATAGATTATGGTCTGGAATAACACATAGGCTACTTATTACAGCGATAACCAACATCAACGCGGGCAACAGCTAGTAAATATTAATAATGTCTTTCAGACTGGTATATTGGGCATTTACAGGGCTTATTTCTAAGTGCGAAGGTGGTCATTTTAAAAAGCAATGAAAAGCGATATACCCATAATATTAATACATTTTTATTTCATTAAAAAATTGTTTGTTTACCATAACAGCTACATATAATAGGTACAACAGAACACATGGATTAAATAATATCGAAATGAGTATGTACTTATGGACCAAGAGCCAGCAACGTATTTACTTTTGTCATTTCATAAGTCATGAAAATTCACAAACTAACTCTTATAACTCTGCAGAATAATAAAAGGCTCTTCTGGCAATCCTCTGCGGCCGGAGTGTTCAACCCTAAAATAACAAAGAGAGTAACAAATAAAACTTAATTTAGTTATAGTATCAGTCCTAAAATCTATAATATTGCCAGTAATTTCTATTTTAAATTAAGTATTTTAGTTTAGGTTTTATTTTTCACCCTCTTTATTATTTTAGGGTTAATCATCCCGACCGCGCAGGGTTGCCAGAAGAACTTTTTATTATTCTGCTGGTATAAAAGAGTTTATGAATTTTTATGACTTATAAAATGACAAAAGTAAATATGCTGCTGGCTCTCCCTCCATTAGATGTCAGAGTTAACAATACAAATAATATATTACTTAGTACAACATTTTGCATTCCACATAGTAGTCTGTTTCTAAATTTAACAGATTATCTACCAGGCTTTTTTAAGTGATGTAGTATGAACATAACGCACTTTTTTCCTATAAGGAGAATTCTATCACACCTGGGGTCGTACCATTACAGAATAAAACATCTTTTCTTCTGTATGTAATTTTAAATCCTTACTAATATTATAAATGTGAAAGTTTGTGAGTATGGATGGATGTATGGATGGATGGATGTATGGATGGATGGATGTATGGATGGATGGATGGATGGATGGATGGATGGATGGATGGATGTATGGATGTATGGATGTATGGATGTTTGTTACTCTTGCATGTAAAAACTACTAAACGGATCTGGATGAAATTTGACACAGAGATAGATTATGGTCTGGAATAACTATATTCATCACATAGGCTACTTTTTACAGCAATAACCAACATCCAAGCGGGTGGAGCCGCGAGCAATAGCTAGTATTACATATATTAGCTATTCTCAGATTTATTGCAAGTTAAAAAACATTCTACCACGCAATAGGTAGGTAACTGTAAAATCCAAATTTTACAGGAGAAATGTTTTACAGAATTTTATTTGATGACATCTCAGCCAGATAATACTTAGGACATTCACATCTTAGGTTATATCAATAGGAAAATTTGGAATAAATTACTATTGTGTATTCTAGTCAAAATAAAAGCAAAAAGTCCATAATAGCTGATTATCAAAGTATTGCTTGTTGTAAAAAAAATATTTTTCTCATAATTAAAACCTATGCTTATTGTTTCTAATGGAACTTAATTGTAAATCATAATTTTAGTAAAGTATTCTTTTTATTTGATTATTTAAAACACACATTCCAAAGTATTTTTTTCAATTTACCTTTTCAGAAAACTCATTACTACCTAAAGTTACCTTAGTAATTCGACCTTGTTTCTCCCTCGGTATACCGTGTTTCACAATCATGTGACGTCTTACTGTCTTACTCTTCATATACGTAACACTACAAACACTACACATAAACATATACAGTCTTTTATGAACATTATTACAGTGCGCAAGCATCTCGGAGTGTCTAAAGAACTTTTTAGGGCAGTACGTACATTGATGCGTTTTCTCCATATGACAAACTAAATGATTCCTCCATATTGCTTGTCTACGGAATGTTAATCCACATTTGTCACAAGTAAATGGTCTTTCACCCGTATGTATTCTTAAATGTTCTATTAAATTTAGTTTACGTGGTGCTTTGTAAGGACAGTGATCGCATTGAAGGTATGGACCAATTCCATGTCTTGCTATTTGATGCATATGCAATTCAGAGAGTATTGGAAAGCCTTTTCCACATTTATCACAGATAAAACGGCAATGGTTGTGACGTTGCATATGATGGTTGTACGTAAGACGATTTGCAAGGATTTTGTGACATATTGTACAGATTATATTTCGGTCATTATTAGTTAAGGTTTGACGGTTAGTCTGGCCCGGTGTTTTGCGTACTTGGCTGTTCAAGTAGGCCTTTGTGCGTAAGGTTGGACGGTAATGTTGTCTCTGTCTTCGTTGTTTCCGTTTCTTAAATGTGTTTACATCTGTTTCCACATTGATAATATCTTGTATAGTGTTTAATATGTTATTAATTTCATCAGAATATTCTTCTGGTTTCTCATTAAAACTATTAGAATTGTCATCATTATTTAAAAAATCGTCAAAATCAAAAATATCATCACTTTTCTCAGCACATTTTTCGATGTTTTCAACTGGCAAATCTTGTTCTAAATTATCCAGTGTTTCTTGATTATTTTTGTATTTATTTCTTTTAGAAACTTCCGTGTGAGTTTCTAAAGGAAAATACTGGCTAAACATAACATAATCACATATTTTTTCTATAATATTTTGCTCCGAAAGTTGTTTGTTTACGTCTATGTTAATTAGTCGCTTCAGCTTCTGGTCAGTCGATTCACATTTTAGCTTGAAGTAAATTGCATGTTTTAATAGATAAACGCACTTTTGGCACATCAAATTAGGTAATTTATCGTCTTTTTGTAACAGAACATTGGTGATAATTGTGATCGCCTTGCCAAAGCAGCTAAGCCCATCTTCGTTTGAATTATCAATTAAAGACACCATCTTCTCGGTCTCGTTTCGTGACAAACACAGTCGGCATATAGTTTTATACACATTGTCGTAATCATCCATTATTATTGCGGTAAATTTTAATAAAAACGATTGTTTTGTATGTATTGGATAACTATTTCGTTTTTTGACACTATTGACGTTTTGCTTTCCCAAATGTCAAAACCTCAAAGTCTGAAACTTGCGTTTCGTTTTACGATGGAGTTATTTTTAATGAAATTATGTTTCTGTACATTTCTTGTGTTTTGCACTCCATAGCCCGGTCAAAATAGATATTACTATATAGTACTTATAATATATGACATATGACTGAAAATTGGTATACACGAATGTTCAGAACGCCATTATAAAGACGTGAAAGTCTATCCGTGGATCCCACGTCAGCAAAAAAATCAAGGTCAAAGTTTATGACGCGTAATTTTTACACAATTTACCTAAATTTTTATCAATCATTATATTTATATTTTAATCAGGGTAATAAATAGAGATGTGAAAAACAAAAAGAAGCAAAGGAAAACTAGAGTTTTTTTTTAATATTGACACAAAATAACCTAACTTACAATAAATGTAAGTAATTAGTTAATTTTCTGTTTTACTGAGTTTAATTTACCATTATTTTTCTGTTTTACTGAGAATATTCGGGAGCGATTTATGTAAGTAGGTACTTACCTACATACAATAAATTATTTATTTTATGACGCCTAAACACATTTGGAACTCACTCTACCTACTCCCATTTAATTACTATACTAAGTTCAGCCTTTAAAGCCACATACTTTAACATAACATGTTTCAAATAGATACCTAAACTAGATATATTGACACAACACGTAGGTACTTAAGTACCTATTTAAATAGAAACGGTGAATACCTACAAACCTAAATCTATACTTAGTAACATAAAGCTGAAGAGTTTGTTTGGTTGAACGCGCTAATCTCTGAAAGTACTGGTTCGATTTGAAAATTTCTTTTTTTGTTGAATTGTGCATTTATCCAGGAAGGCTATAGGCTATATAACATCACGCTATGATCAATAGGAGCGGAGCAGTAGCGAGATATGTTGCAAAATCAGGGAAAATATTCCAGATTCCCACGCGGACGAAGTCGCGGGCGACGACCCTAGTATCCTACTAATCTCTTTCATGTTAAAACTACTGAACGGATCTGGATGAAATTTGGCACAGAGATAGATTATGATCTGGAATAACACATAGGCTACTTTTTACAGCGATAACGGACATCCACGCGGGCGGAGTCGCAGGCAACAACTAGTTATTACATAAGTCTCTTACATCACAATGTACAACGTCGTTCTCAAGATAATGACAGCTTACTAATGGTTGAATGAACATACATAAGTAATTAACACTAGGTAAATAGGTAGGTATACTGTCTAAGTGCCGTCTTACTTGTATCTGCCGAAAATTCGTGTTAATTTAAGTAGGTACTATAGCATGGGGTTCTTCAAGAAAGGAGTTATAAGGTTTTTAAAGGGTCGGCAACGCGTGACACCCCTGGTGTTGTAAACGTCCATAGGCTACAGTAACTGCTTACCATCAGGCGGGCCGTGTGCTTGTTTTCCACCTTGGTAGTATAAAAAAGTAGCTTGCAGTTAAATATACGTAGTCCTATCTTTACGATTGTTTTTTAACCAACACATCTTACTCGTATTATTCAAGTGCAAATGAGTTTTAATTTTACCTTCCGCGTTGAGGAACCAGCGTACACATTATTGCAACATAAGGTCCTCGGTTAATCTTTTACTCTTAAAGAATTTAAGAGTCTAAAAGTGGGTTACTTTTAGAGTAAGAACAATTTAGCTACTTCGTGAATAGTATTATTATAAATCTACTTCGCAAAATGGAAATTTTAAAAATACGTCACTTTCGTAATAAATTGCTGACAAGACGTGACATTTTACGAAAGTAACCATGTAGGAAGGTGACGTATTGTAAAAATTACAAAGTGATGAATAAAAATAGATTTTACTATTATGCTCTGAAATTCTTTAGGAAACAAGACGTACAACATTTGTAAAAATCAGATTTTGCGAAAGTGTCGTTTTCTAAAAGTCCCATTTTGCGAAAGTGTTGTTTTCTAAGTCACATTTTGCGAAAGTGTAGTTTTTTTAAAGTTGCATTTTGCAAAAGTGACCAAATTTTTTGTAGGTAATTAAATTTTACGTAAGTGACGTTTTTATTTTTCATGATACAGCATACAAAAATACGTACAACCCTTAATTTTCACCCCTCTACGATCAACCCATATTTTTTATTAGCCATGGTCAGCTAGTCTACATATAAAAAACAAATCCCTATATACGTTGGTCACGGCATCACGCGTAAATGGCTGAACCGATTTCGATAATTATTTTTTTGCTATGTTCATTATTGTCAGAGAAGGTGCTTATGTAAAAAAAAATTAAGGAAGTTGAGCTGAAAATAGTTTGACCCGGGCAAAGTCGGGGCGGGCCACTAGTAGTGTACACAATCATAAATTTCTTCTATTATTATCTTTCATCTCATTTGTGGCCTAAATATGTCTTAATATTGTTTACGGTAAATGTTCTGCGGGTGGTAGTTACTTCACGTTGTGCCTCTAAAAACAGCGATGTGCACAAGAGGAAAACTTAACTACTGTATTAAAATTTGTTGCTTAATTTGTAAGAAAGAAAAAAAAAATGTCTTTACAAGATCGAGTCACAATCTACAAGAAAATTATACTATAATGGTTGCAAGACAAAACAGGACCTAGCTCAGCGATTTGTTGGTTTCCATCACTTTCTGTTACCATAATTAGTAGTAACTTATACCTACCACATTTTTATTTTCTTGCCATTTTATCTTGTTGATCTTGTCAGCGAATTGACTAAAGAAAAAAAACTGACATCTAAGTGGTTATTGGTTTTTTATAACATACGCCTGGAGGTGCAATTGCTGGCCTTGTAAAAACGTTTTGAACTTCCATGCCTTTGGGAATATATAGACCAAAGTCCACTTTTCTTTAAACTTCACAAATGTTTATGGCTATCTCCAGAGATATTTGTAATGTTTACATTGAACTGGCTAGACATATTAAAGGTGTCCCGAATTGCTGTATTGTGGCGAAGCTCTAGACAGAGTTCCATTTATAAACAAACAAGTTGTCACTTGTGGCAATGCCTGCACTTGAATCTTACTATTCCAGACTATAATTCATATATTTGCTAAATTTCACCCAGATTCATTTAGCCGTTTCGGCATTATTGAGTAATAAACATCCATACATCCAAATTATTGCATTTGTGGATAATAAATAACTTTTGTAGTTACACGACAGGACGTAGGAGGGTTTAGCCGGTGCGAGCTGGCAACATCACATTTTTGATATCATCATCATCATCATCATCTCAACCCATAAACGTCCCACTGCTGAGCACGGGTCTCCTCCAAATTTTTGATATAATTGAAGTGAAATGTTTTTGTAACATTATGGATATTATTTTACATTAATTTCTGCGGGTAAAATGACTTCGTAGGTATATATTTATGGAGAAAGAATTTCCTGTTTTAAATAATTTCACCAAACAAGATAGTCAAAAAACTATATGAAAAATGCGACGTGCCAACTCGCAGCGAATAAAACCTGTTTTAGTTCCACAAAACAACTAACGGCTCGCAGTACGCAGTTCCATAAAACCGCTGGTTCAGAGGCCACACTCTTCTAATGGCGATGTAGAAAACGCCTACTGTGCGGTATACCAACACATCTTACTCGTATTATTCAAGTGCAAATGAGTTTTAATTTTACCTTCCGCGTTGAGGAACCAGCGCACACATTATTGCAACATAAAGTCCGCGGTTAATCTTATTGTTTTTTAAAGAATTTAAGGGTCTCAAAGTGGGTTACTTGCAGACTAAAAAAAGAATTTAGCTACTTCGTGAATAGTAAAATCTAGTTTCAAACGTCACCTTCGCAAAATGGAAATTTTAAAAAACGTCACTTTCGTAAAAATTGGCTGACATGACGAGACTTTTTACGAAAGTAACCATGTAGGAAAGTGACGTTTTGTAAAAGTTACAAAGTGACGTTAAAAAATAGATTTTACTATTATGCTCTTAAGAAACAAGACGTACGTTTGTAAAAGTCTGATTTTCCGAAAGTGACGTTTTCTAAAAGTCCCATTTTGCGAAAGTGTCGTTTTTCTAAAGTTACAGTTTGCGAAAGTGACCAAATTTTTTGTGACTAAATTTTACGTAAGTGACGTTCTGCGTCAAAACTCAATCAACGCTTATTTGGCTACAGAATATAATACTAATTACAAATGCTAACAAAATAAATACCCGTACTAATTAGTACAATGTTTTGTACAAAACACTATTTAACAGTTTGTGGGCTCATCGTACACGAGTGTGGCCTAATAGCGATACGATAAACCTTTAGCGGATGATATTTAACGTAGAGGTAGAACAATATAGTACTTATGAGTAGGTATTATGTTGATTACACTACTGGATGAAACATCATCGTCTTTAGCATTACAATTTTAGCAAGCCCGTCTGATTAGTAAGGCATTTGCAGTGGCAATGGGCAGGTCACATCGCTCGAAGAACCGACGACCAATGGGGAAAAAAGGATCAGGAAAGCGCAGTTTGGGACGACCCACAAGGTGGACTAATGACCTGGCCAGAGCTGCAGGCAGCTACTGGATGCAAGCCGCTCAAGAACGGACTTTGTGAAAACATATGGGGGGGAGGTCTACCTTTAGCAGTGGACTTCAAAAGGCTGAGAAGAAGAAACGACTGGGGAAGGATGTCCATCTTAGAGCGTTGTCAATATTCATTATTATTATATTCAATATTTAATACTTTTTATTCTACTTGGGTGACAAACAAGCATACACTCCACCTCATGTTAAGAAGTACCAGAGGTACGCTTGCAATACCAGAGGTATCACTTGCGTGTTGCCAACCCTTTTTTTTGCACCAGAGTAAAACATGTTTATTTCAAAACGCTTCCCTAAATGAGCGCTGGAGACCTGTACTCACACACAGGTACACCACTACACTGCTGTGTGTGTGTGTGTTTGACTGTGGTCTTCTGTAAATTGGAGGTCCTGCCCCAGTTGGGCTTGCTCGCTAGTATAATGCCTTACTTCTTTTCAAATTTAAATATTGTTATTTAGTTAACCTATTTTCACTTAATCATTGCACATTTTTGTCTATTTAAAGTTAATTTGATGCATTACATATATATGTTGTAACGTATACTATGATTTTAATGAATATTAGGTACAAACAATTATAAATGTATGGTTTATAAATCACTTTATAGATTAGACTAAAGTGAGGTTATTTTGTGAACAAAGTCGTGTTTTATTATTGTTCATAAATATTAGAATAACTATTTAAAATCATGTTTATTATTATTTGAATATTATGGAAACTATTCCAGACCTAAATATGTAATTTGATAGGTAGATAGTTAATATTTAGTTTGACTAACCTCTAAATAAACTGTCAGATGGTATGATATAAATACTGTGCCGATTTGAACATCGGTCATTCTATTTTGAGCTGCAGAACTGAACAGGCGTTGTCTACAGGATATAAGTTAAGTACCTACCTTTAATAAGTTGCTTATTAACTGCTGCTGTAATTGTGTATAAATCATATTGTGTAATATGTATTGTATTATATTGTTTATTACCATACCTAATGGTAATTTATAAAGATGTAATTATAATTGTAACTACCTAGTGATTTAAAGGAGTGGCCATGAGTTTCTTGCTAGTTCTTCTCATGGCTCGATGTTAGCGAACTAGCGGTAGATTCATTCACTGAAAGTCATTGATTCTACAATGCTATAAATATAAATAACTGATAACAGATGTTCTTGCTTTTATTTACATTCTATTTGCTATTGCTTATGCTACTTGATACAAATTATAGTACATAACCAAGTATATATTAAAATATATCCATAATATATTGTTAATAACCTCAAAATTCAATTGTCTTAACGTAAATGTTTAATTAGTTGTGTTTCACCACACTATTGTGGTATATAAGCTTTTACCAAATCTAACACGCTCGACACGGTATAGCTAGGGCGGGATTTGTCATTTTAAGAAAAAAATATCCTGACACGATAAATTCTTTGTAACTCATGTTACCGATCTTCGTTCCAGGGCAGAATATTTCATAGCTCGGCTGAAACTATGACAACAATTTTCCATTTAGCGAGGCCGAACAGCGGTTTTAAAGCTACTATCTCTGCTTACCTACGTAACGTGCGCCGGGCGTTGGTGCCAATACCTATAATTTTATTATGTACGAGTTAAACCCAGCTACGCTTTGCTGTGGCTTAGTCTAATGTACTTGGAATCACCTGTTCGTGAACTTTGTTTCAAAGTCAAAGTCAAACTCATTTATTCATTTAGATCAAAATAATACATGAAACTTTTGAACGTCATAAAAACAAATGCTAGCATACTTTTTTCCTACGGCCAATTCGCTGACTAGAGTTGGGCTTCGAGAAGAATTGGCAAGAAACTCGGGCTACTCTTTTTAATTGCCAGAGTATAACATTTACAATTTGGTATGAGTTCCAATATTATTGTTAACAAAAAGGGACGGAACCCACTCATGTTCAAGACTTAACGGTTTTCATTTTTAAGCTTTTTTTAAGTTTTGCTGTTTTTGACAAGGCGTCACATAAAGTGACTTTTACTGGCAGATAGTTGATGTTATAACATCTACATTCTGCCAATGAAAGTTACGTTAAAATTACCCGGAAAGTTGCGGAGATGACCCGGAACAAAAAAACACTCTCCTAAAGTTTTTTTTTTTGTTTTTTTTTACCAGCTCCCGCACTAGAGAACAAGCTCTGTGTCGCGGGGAACCTTACAGACATACAATTAACGGACACAAATTACACCCAGACTCAGAACAATTCTTTGTAGGTCACACAAAGTTTTGTCCTGTGTGGGAATCGAACCCACAACCTCGTGCACAGCAGTCGCATACTGCGGCCACTGGACCACCGAGGCAGTCTAATTCCTCAGCATTCATTCTTGGAAAGTATAAACAAATATGTATCTAAGTTAAGTAGGTAATCTGAAAATACAAAAACTAAGTAGCTTTTATAAGAAATCCTTTTTTGAGACAACCTGTAAGATAATTAGATAGGTCCCTTCAATATCAACCTTTACTGGTAATAATATGAGCAGACAAAAATGAAATCTAAAAAATAGTTAGTTTTGCAAAATGTCACGAAAGTTTGTCAAAGTATAAGCTAACAAGGAAGCATTTTTCAAGGAACATATTTTTACTTTGTATATTTGCCCTAAGCGTGGAGAGATCCACGCTTAGGGCAAAAATACAAAATAAAAATATATTTTGCGTGTCGCAAAATAAAATTCATCATAATTGTCTCTGGTGGCGTTGAGAAAGTGGGCGAAAAAAGTGCCAACACACGGTGGTATTGTCAGTGTAAATCAAAATAACGAGCTTCAAGCAAACAAACATTTGTAATGGTTGCCAAACACTAGTGCGGCCGGATAAAAATGTGTATTATCCGGGTATACATCCGGATATAGTAGAATTTAATCTAGCCTGGTTTGTTTGTCTTGTGTCAAGAGTACTTAGTTTTTGTAATAGTTTGTTATTAGTACTTACACCTACAAATTTAATTATTAAAAAAAGTATGATATTCTAGCTGTCAAACTAATAAACGAAACTAACTAACTAACGAACGCTTGCAATACAAGCGTGTTGCAAGCGTTCGTAGGTAATAACTGCGTAGCATTAGGCATTTACTGAAATAAAAACATGCTAACAGCAACAAGTAAAGTGTTTATTAGCTTGTAGCAGCTTATTATATTATTAATATCCCTCTAAATGTATCGAGGAGACCCGTGCCCAACAGTGGGACGTTTATGGGTTGAGACGAGAAAGCAGCTTATTTATATTTAAGTTTGGTTAGGGACTTAGTAGAAATGGTCAAACTCTTAAAAAAGGGGATAAAGTAAATTTTGTCTTAGCAATGTATACTGTTCCACTGCTAGGTAAATGCCTTCACCAAATTCTTTCACTATCATTTATCATGCGCCACTTCAGACCAGCCTTCCCGCCGGCTGATTCTCTAAGAAACAGCGATGGCAAACTGACAGTTGTGATCGCAAACTGACAATTGTGATTGCTCGGTGACGGCACAATCTATTGACTAAACGTCAAAAAGGGCTCTTACGGAATACTGATCTGACAGTCAGATTTTGCTCGGTTTTTGCGGTGGCTCGGTTTTTGCTCTTACGGAATACCCCTGCATACGTCATCTCTCATCTCGCACCTGGACTTATAATAGAATACCCTATAATTAATTATTATATCATAGTAAAGAATTTCCAGCCTCATATCCAATATTATCCTGGACCTAAAACAGGAGCAACAGCCGTAAATATCGGCACTTTAGTTTCATTGAATTCCTATCGCTACAATCGGTCTAGTGGTCAACCGTTCCGTAAGGTAAATTTTATCCGGGTTTTCTCAAGGGCAGAGGTCACATGTTTGTCCCCGCCTTAGGTTTTTAGATTTTCTCCGACAATCAATTGAAGTGATTCGGAAGAAATATTTAGGGATGTTTACTAGAGTATTGATTGGAGAGGAGAGCTGTGCTGTATTGGGTATTTTAAGTAGTAAGAAATAGTTGAAGCTGCATATGTACCGCGTTTGTATTTTTTTGATAGATGATGCGGTTAGGCACTGTACTAGCGAGCAAGCCCGACTGATAAAGAACTAACAGAAGACTGTAGCTAAATAAGTTCACACAGCGTTGTAGTTGTGTTCCTGTGTATGAGAACAAGTCTTCAGCGCTCATTTAGGGATGCGTTTTGAAAGAAACGTTTTCCTATCCCAGGGATATCTTAATGTCCTGGGCACAGATAATATAATTATAGTACCCTGGTATTAAATATTATACTGTTCACAAATTTAGTAAAAAGTTAATGCATATATATTTTCTATAATTGGCACCATTCTACCTGAATGAAACTATAGTACCTTTGAAATTGCGAGCATCCATGAATTTTGTTAGTATAACAAAATTCGGATATTTTTTACACAGAAGTACGTATGTAGTCTGAGCATTATACTATTAAATAACTGAATCTATATCAAAGAAAACAATCACATTAATAAACCATAAAGGTATCAATACACTACTTCACCCGCACCCGGTTAAGTGCATCCGGATTACGAATAATATCAAATATTATTTTCCGGGAGGAACTTGCCCGGCTATTTCGGGTTAAAGTAATTGGAAATCCTACCCCGCCAGGTATACATCCGTCTATTATATATCAGCGATGCGTGAGCGGCAACATATCCGGGATTCTGGAGCGCTTATCCGGGCACTTAAGTATCTTATGATTTTTGGATTTTTACTTAAAGGATTTTTCTGGGTAGCTTTTAGTGTTTTATAAACTGATGGCAATTTTTAAGTGAGAATCTTTTTAAAGTAAGTATAATAGCGTAATGGTAAACTAATGACGTCCGTGTGGTGATGGATTAGTCCGTGTGGTGACGGATTAAGAATACAAATGTCACCACCCCATTCCATCCCGTGGGTGTCGTAAGAGTCGACTAAGGGAGTAAGTCAGGCAGACAATATCCACTGCAAGAGAGGGAAAACTCGAAACAAAACCCTATACCAACCCGTCTGGCCAGCGTGGTATAGTAGGCTAATATCCCTCCAAATTATTGGAGGAGACCCTTGCCCAGCAGTGGAACATTTATGAGTTGAGATGTGTGTAAACTAATGACTTGGCTACGATAAAATGGGTTTAAATTGCATTGCTACTTCAAGAAAATGGTCAATCGGGACGAATCTGATTCGGTTCGCCGGGAAACCGAAATCAGTTCCTCATGAGTACAATTGGAAGACGCAGCGTGAACTGACCTTTAAGAACGTGAGCTGATGACTGATGATGGATTTTGCAGGCAGCTGATGGACGAGGAAATCCTTGGATGAGGCCGAAGTCCAGCATTGAATGTCTTTCGTACTCACACACAGAAACACAACAACACCGCTGTGTGTATTTATTTGGCTGTGGTATTCTGTAAAGTGAAGGTCTTTCCACAATCTGGCTTGCCCGCTAGCAAAGTAAACTACCTTACTTAAAAGCAGTAGTCTTTAAAAAAAGAAAAAAATATTCTGCAGCACTATTGCCCTGGCGGTCGTCATCACCTTCATGTATCGCATATATCCTGTGTCTCAAATTTGGTACACAATC
Organism: Trisateles emortualis; assembly: GCA_947095525.1. Classification (NCBI taxonomy): domain Eukaryota; kingdom Metazoa; phylum Arthropoda; class Insecta; order Lepidoptera; family Erebidae; genus Trisateles; species Trisateles emortualis. The sequence continues at coordinate 1,585,695 of OX352753.1, read as the reverse complement.
TTTCTACATCACGAAATATTTCTATGCTCTGTATATCCATATTTACAAACCGAATCACGTCCGGGTCGTCCTTTTGAAGGCGTTTAGCTTGCCGGGTATGTAAAGGTTCGTGCAGACTGGTGAAACGTAACATAAAATGTATCATACAATGAAAGATTTCGCCGTACACATTGCTGCAATGTATCATGAAAGGTAACACACTTTGTAACAATTTCTGATGACGAATTAAGAATACAAATGTCACTACCCGTTTTATCCCGAGGGTGTCGTAAGACGATACTAACGGAGTAAGGCAGACAATATCCACTTGCAAGAGAGGGAAAACTCGAAACAAAACCCTATAGTAACCCGTTTGCCAGCGTGGTATAGTAGGCTAATATCCCTCCAAATGTATGGAGGAGACTCGTGCCCAGCAGTGGAACGTTTAAGTCGCCGTGATTTGATTTGTCGGTTTTTTCGAACAAACAAAGGCGCGCACAGTGTGCGCGGGGCAGCAGCGCGGTAAGATCGATCGCTATGCGTCCACGCTTACAGCGAATATGCAATGAAAGATAGAATGATACATTTCATGTTACGTTTCACTAGTCTGCACGCACCTTAATACTACAAGATTTACAATAAGATATTTATATTTTTGTATGAACGCCTACGCCGTATGTTGATATTAGGGATACAAGTTTTTATCGAATTTATGATTGAGATCTTTCTTTTTTGCTAAGTTGTTTCTTGTTACGTTCCTGAATGATAATGGTGACTGCCTGGATGGCATTGTATGTTCAATCTTTCGTCGCGGAAATTGTATGTTTTGGGCTTTTTTTACAGGTATCTAGCTTATATGGTGCCCCCATATAAGCTAGATAACCCAACTGGAGAAGGACCTCCATCTAACAGAAAACTAGAGCCAAAAATTTACACACCGATGTAAAAAAGTGGTAGTTATAGCTGTGTGGTTGTGTGACAACTACCGTTTCTGCGTGAAAAAAAGTTCAGTTTCAATACTCATTTAAACTAGGGTTTTAATATAAGTACCTATTACAAAAAATCCCTAGTGTTTCAAGATTGAAGGTCAGACGCGACGACGATTAGAAGATTATCTATACTTAATATAATAAAGCTGAAGAGTTTGTTTGTTTGTTTGGTTAAACGCGCTAATCTCAGAAAGTACTGGTTCGATTATAAAAAATATTTTTTTGTTGGTTAGTACATTTATCCAGGAAGGCTATAGGCTATATAACATCACGCTATGATCAATAGGAGCGGAGCAGTAGTGAGATATGTTGCAAAATCGGGGAAAATATTCCAAATTACCACGCGAACGAAGTCGCGGGCGACGCCTAGTTTATAACATAAAATAGTATAATGCTTTGTTCCTCAAACGGGTAAGTAGAGATGTATAACACCCGTGTTCACCGGCTGTGTCAGGACTCCTGCAGCAGGGAGCGAGCCAATGACCATTTAACGGTCACAATACCAAACTCCGAGCTGCTATTGAGAAATCCAGCACCTCACGATCGACTACAAACATAAACATAAACTAATGTCATGGAATCAACGAGTATTTCTGTATAAACTATCCTGGAAAAAAAAGGAGTGAAGCTATCTTAAATTAAGGCTATGATTGAGAGGGGCACATAACAGCTATGAGATAGTTTATCTAATAATAATAATAATTTATTTTCAGATAAAATCCATAGTGTTAGTAACAATTATTCTTAATCTATGATAGTAAAATCGGAAACATCTACTTCACTAGTACTCTTACGAACTCCTTCATAATGCAGGAGTCGTACTTATCTGCAATAGCTTTAAGGATGCCATTAATGCTGCTCCGCAGTCAAGTAAGTAGTATGCTAATAGCTTGTAGGAGGAAATTCCTCCGAAATTGCAGAGTACTGTTCCCGATCAGGGACTTAAAATCATGACCATCATGAATCATGCGCATAATATGAAATATTTATGCGCAAGTTTATACTGCGGGATTTGCGAAACAGCCATCTATGTATACCTCTTCGTGGAAAAAGCGTGAAGATCTTATGTAAAGGCTATGATGGAAGCTCTCTACATGAACGCAGTTACGTATACTAAGTAATAAATTGCAGCAAGCCACGGTAAAGCTAGACAAACATTATTAGAACACGCTCGTAAGTTGCGGCTGACAGTCGCGGCTTAATTGTATCTAGATGCGAGGATGGCGAGAGTTCGACGGAGCTGCTAACACTTATACAGCTCATCGGCAATTACCGCTTGAAATATAGCGACTTATTGAACATGGTTGCGATTAGACGCTGTGATTGACTGAGACACCCGTCTCAGTCAATCACAGCGTTAAGATGATGATGACATGAGATAAGCTCCCTATTAGCTGCTGTGTGCCGATACAGCAGCTACTAGGAAGCTTATCTCATAGTCTGTAGGAGGAAATTTCTCCGAAATTGAGTACTTTTCCCGATCAGGGACTCTGCAGACCTCTTCGTGGAAAAAGCGTAACGATATCCTAAATTAAGGCTATAACGGATGCTTTCTACATGAAAGCAGTTACGTATACTAACTAATAAATTGCACCAAGCCACGATAAAGCTAGACACACATTATTAGAACACGCTCGTAAGTTGCGGCTGACAGTCGCGGCTTAATTGTATCTAGATGCGAGGATGGCGGGAGTACGACGGAGCTGCTAACGCTTATACAGCTCAACGACAATTACCGCTTGAAATATAGCGACTCATTGAACATGGTTGCGATTAGACGGTGTGATTGACTGAGACGGGCACACAACAGCTTAGGGAGCTTATCTAATAGTCTGTAAAAAAGGTTGCGGGCAACCGATTGACAAGGTCGGCTCAGGATCGAGAGTTGTGGAAATCCTTCGGGGAGGCCAGTGGACGTCTTTTGGCTGAGATGATGATGATGATGACAGCTAAAACCAATAGATAGGTAATGTAATGGAACGTAACCTGTACAGACGCTATTAAATGAACTGAGTCACATATTTGACAGTTAGGAATCAGCCAATCAGGGGTAGCGTCTGTACGGGTACAGACGGCATGTTAAGGAAACGTCAATCATAAGAGACACATGGTAATTGTACGTAGAAGAAGTCAGTGTTTGTTAAATAATAATTAAATATTAAAACTACAACAGAGTGTATTATTACTAAACAATACAGGTAATACTTGCAATATTAATATCTATAATTCCAGAAATTGTTCTAAATGCAATCATTTACTGATTTGACTGCACGGTTGATTCAGTGGCTTAAATGGTTACCTCGCCATTTACCACTGCACGGCCTGTTGTGTTGTTGTCCCAAGTATCGTAATACAATATGTATTACTTACCCTGTAGATTTTAGGAAATCGATTAATTAAAACGCGTCCCTTAATTGAATAAGGATGCTTCACTGGTCCTGGAACTCTGACTATTTAGTAATCTGTGACTAGGCACCCACGCACAGAAACAAGTCTTCTGTAAGGTGAAGGGTCATTCCCCAGTCGGGCTTGCTCACTAGTACGGTGCCCTAACCCACTTAAAAGCAGTTGTATTTGAAAAAAGAATAAAATATTTTTGCAACACTATTTTGTCCAGTTATTATTTATAAGCTGTGGTCTTCTGTAAGATGGAGGTCCTTACCCAGTCGGGCTTACTCGCTTGTATACCTACCTCTTTTTAAACTAAAACATTTTATTCCATTGTTTTATAATATAATAAAACAGTAAGATATACTTGTGTTATTTTAATGTTAAGTCTTCTGTTAATTAATATCCACTAAAATGTACTTAAATCGAGTAATACACGGCGACCTTTTGTGTTGCGACATACGGACATTACGAGCATGTTTTTTTTTCACTACTTGGGTGGCAAACAAGCATACGGCCAGCCTGATGTTAGGCAGTTACCAGTCACTACAAACAGCGGTTTAGTTGTGTTTCTGTGTGTGAGTACTGATCTCTAGCGCTCATTTAGGTATGTGTTTTGAAAGAAACTTGTTCCTATTTTGGGGATACTTAAACTAAAATTCTGGTGTAAAAACAATTGATCGGCAACAAGCAAATGATACCTCAGGTATTGCAAGCGTCTCTAGGCTATGGTGATTGCTTAACATTTGGTGGTATGCTTGTTTCCCACTAAAATAAAGATACCAAAGAAAAAGGTTTACTATAAAAAGTTACCGTTTTGATTAAGTAATCATAGTAATTGAGATGTCGTTTGTTGGTCTGATTATAAATAAATCATTATCAGCTCAGCCAAAAGACGTACATAGGCCTCTCCAAGGATTTCCACAACACTCAATCCTGAGCCGACTTTGTCCATCGGTTGCCCGCAACCTTTACCTGGTCGTCGGTCCACCTTGTTGGAGGCCTGCCCACGCTTCGTCTTCCAGTTCGTGGTCGCCACTCTAGAACCTTTCTTCCCCAACGGCCATCAGTTCTACGAGCTATATGCCCGGCCCATTGCCACTTAATAGCGACAATTTTTTGAGCTATGTAGGTTCCTTTGGTTCTCCTACGGATCTCCTCAGTTCTGATTCGATCTCGCAGGGAAACTCAAAGCATAGCTCTCTCTATTGCTCTTTGGGTGACTTTGAGCCTTCGCACGAGGCCCATAATGAACGACCATGTCTAAGATCCATATGTAATCACTGGCAACACACTAGTCAAAGACTTTCGTCTTGAGACACTGCGGTATTTGGGACGAGAAGATATAACTCAGCTTCCCAAACGCTGCTAAAAATAAATACTTTTAGTTTATTAGCTTACATAACTTCTTACCACGTACGATAAGGTTGTTGAATGAGCTCCCTGCCCAGGTTTTCCCAAGAGACTATAGCATGGGGTTCTTCAAGAAAGGAGTTGTAAGGTTTTTAAAGGGTCGGCAACGCGTGAGTGACACCCCTGGTGTTGCAAACGTCCATAGGCTACGGTAACTGCTTACCATCAGGCGGGCCGTATGCTTGTTTGCCACCTTGGTAGTATAAAAAAAAACATAACAACAGGTGAGCGCATAGAACCAAAACATTAACAACTGTACAAGATAGTAAAATCCCTTCATCATCGCTAATAGTCTTCAAACTCCTGGATAAATCTTCAAAAATTATAGCTAAGAACTACCTTGATCATACCAGCTTTCAAACAGATAAATAACCGTATCGAAATCCGTTAATCCGTCTGGGAGCTATGATGCCACGGACAGACACACAGATACGAGTACAGACAGACATGTTATACTTATAACAACCCTCTTTTTAGTCGAGGGTTAAAAAACAAGAAAAGTCTTATGACTATAATGGATAACGGGTCTAAATCGCGTAATATTTTGAAGGATTTCAAACCTTTTTGTCGCAACGAAGTCATGCACATCTCACCCGCAAGTCAACTCATGACCACAACGTCGGGTAACAAAAATGTATGAAAACTTTGAAAATATTACGTGATTTAGATCCACTATAGTAATAATATATACAAATCGTGAAGAAGTACAAGGCTTCATCAAAATTATAAATGAAATGTTATACAACCTTGTTGCTCGTGAATCCCTTCATAAGCATGTCTCAAGGTGAATAGAGGGTTATACAGAATCCCTTGACAGTTTAATCCCCCTTAATATACTAAGGGTAGATACCTTTAAATATTATGCGTAGATCAGGAGACCTCTTAATAGTTTAAGTAAGATACGGTAGGTATAGTAAATGATATGGAAAGAGGAACAGAAGTGATTTGAAATTGTTGTTTTGTAAAAATCTCACTGTCAAACTTAAACCCAAAATTAAAGTTTATGAGGGAGTTGCAGCTAGGTTGGTAGATAGATCGAGAGGCTTGTCACGGTCAGTTTGAAAATGGGGTGACCAGATATACTGTTCATTCTATGCATTTATTTGTAAATTCTGTTGTAATATTATTTTTCATTTTCTTGGGTAAGTATGTTATCTTATATTAAACTCAAACTCAAACTCAAAATTCATTTATTCATTTAGGTTACAAAGTAACACTTATGAAGGTCATAAATTATGAATAAACCAGAAAGATGATGTCAGCAAAATTTTCCTACGGCTAGTTCGCTGACGTGGAGCCTTGAGAAGAACTAGCAAGAAACTCAGGCCACTCTTTTTAATCGCCAGATAGTTACAATCTTTTGTAAAATACAAGTATGATAGCATGCAAGCTGATGCAGTCAAAACACGATACTAACTATATTGGTAAAATATGATAATCGTACTTAGTACTGGTCGTGCGAGAAAAAAAAACCTAAAGTATGTGTTAAAATCTGCTTCAATTTACATATTGCTATTAAAGAATAAGGCAATATGTGAATAGTGACAATTTTTTTTGTAAATAACGTTTTGCTACTAAATAAAAAAACAACGAATAAAAAGAAAAAGTACAGAATTATCACTAGAATTCACAATGTGCCTCACGTCACAAATTAGAACTTAAGTACTAAGCTGATTTATTCTAAATTAAACAAACAACTATATAATGCAACTAATTCCAAGACTTTTTGTCGTTCAAATAATCATTTATTGTATAATAGCCCTTTCCAATGAGATGATTTTTAATAGTAGGTTTAAATTTGTGTAAGGGCAAATTCATTATCTCTTTCGGTAATTTGTTAAAAAAGCGTATACCGAGTCCTACAAAAGAATTATGTACTTTGTGTAAGCGATGGTACGTGCCAACTAACTTATGTTTGTTTCTAGTATTTACTGAATGAATATCACTGTTCTTAATATATAGTTCAATATTCTGTTTAACAAACATAATATTCGCAAATATATATTGTGATGCAACTGTTAAAATACCTATTTCTTTAAAAACGTTATTTTTTTAACGTTTATTATGTTTTATGACGTTCATAAGTATTATATATTTGATCTAAACTAATAAATGAGTTTGACTGTGACTTTGACTTTGATTATACTCCAATATCAACGAAGATTAGCCAGCTGCACAGGACGTATTATAGTGCTAAATTATGTGCGCAAATACAGATGCACGCTTTATTCCTTCTCTTTCAATCGCAATCCGACACGATCGGAGAGGGATCAGGCTCAGGATCACCGACGTAACATGATTTTCGAGCAACGAAGAGGTTTTGCTGTGTTTTTAGAAAATGGTCATACATCTATGGTCCGACCGCGGCATGTGTCGATTGAGCCCGTTGTAAACATAACCACTGCACTATAATACTGAGGTAGTCTTCTTCTTCTTCTCTTATTATTGTTTGGTTAGTAGCCAACCTGGTTACAGAGTTATTTAGATTGCCCATATTTTAGACCTCTGTCATGATCAAACTGCTGTTAACAGTCGGACCGACTTTTAAATTGCCCTCCGAAGCACGGAGACGCTCAGATGAAATACCACTATGCGGTCACCCATCTATAGGGTTACCGCGCCCTTGGTAGCTTAACCCGCTGATCGTTTACCGAACAGCGAGTGCACCTGGCTATGAGCTTACTGAGGAATGTTAATATCAATTGTATAATGCATTATCTTCTTATCGTTTGGTTAGTGGCCAACCTGGTTACAGAGTTATTTAGATCGCCCATACTTAGGCCTCTGTCGTGATCAAACTGCTGATAACAGTCGGGACCAACTTTTAACGTGCCCTCCGAAGCACAGAGACGCTCAAAAGAAATACCATTTATTCGGTAACCCATCTATAGGGTTACCGCGCCCTTGGTAGCTTAACCCGCTGATCGTTTACCGAACAGCGAGTAAACCTGGCTACGAGCTTACTAAGGAATATTAATATCAACTTTACTCCTTATCATCTACCTCATAATAATGCATCCTATACAAAATGACAACAGTTCCTATACATACATTTCTAAGGAGCCTCCTTTCTTGAAGGTTTAATAGACAAGACCGGCCCATCCCTGATCTCCAACATAATACATCTGAAAGGTTCAAAAAGGTCCAGTATATGGAATTTCATTATGGCGACGCCTCATCCGGTTGGATTTATAACATCCAATGAATTTTGATTAAATTTTCGTGTTGAGCATAGAAATTGGTAACGTTTGGGCATTCTGGAGATATAACATTTGAGTTCATCTCAGAACATTACATACTAACTATTTAAATAGACTGTGGTTACCATAGTTTAATATACCGCCCCTTTTTGTTACCATAAATATTGCTACTCATACTAAATTGTAAATGTTATACTCTGGCGATTTAAAAAAAAGGAGTGTTTTTTTCCCGAGTTTCTTGCCAATTCTTCCCAAGACCCTACCCCAGTCAACGAATTGGCCGTAGCAAAAAAATATGCTGGCATTTGTTTTTATGACTTCATAAGTATCATATATTTGATTTAAATGAATAGATGAGTTTGACTTTGACTCAACAAAAATGTTTTAAAAGGACTAAACAAGCAAGACCACAAACTTATTACCTACACTTCCATCTCAACCCATAAACGTCCCACTGCTGGGCACGGGTCTCTTCCATACATTTGGCAATACTTACTACATTCGAAATCATTGCGTTTTTCTACCTATATTGAACAAAAAGATTTCAACCCAATATAAAAGCCAAATACCTAATTTAATAAACTTCTAGTCACCATTGATCCGGTAATTAATTTTAATAAGTTACTCCCTCTAACTTCGAAACTGCTGAATCGTTTTTGACCCAAATTTCTCTTAATTACATAATCTATAAATAAATGTCGGTAACATTGCTAACTGTTTGATGAAGTTGCAAGACGAGTGATTCAAAATGGCAACCGTAAATTTTAGGTTAGTACTAAAACCGATAATTTATAATTATATGTAATACTAGAAGTCCAGTTTAAGAGTTTTAAATTAAAGAGAGGTAGGGCACCATATCAGCGACAAACCCGACTGGGGAAGGACCTCCACCTTACAGAAGACCACAGACAAATAACTACACACAGCGGTGTAGTTATGTTCCTGTGTGTGAGTAAGGTCGTCAGCACTTATTTAGAGAAGCATTTTGAAAGAAACGTATTCCTATCCCTGGGATACTCCATCTTAAAGCCCTGGTGTAAAAAAAATAGTTGGCAACACGCAAGTGATACCACTCGTATTTCAAGCGTCTATAGGCTACGGTAACTGCTTAACAACAGGCGGGCCGTATGCTTATTTGCCACTCAAGCAGTATGAAAAAAAAATCACAGCCAAAACCAATGGTTGTGTTTCTGTACTTAAGCACAGATCAAACTTTTTCATTTGGGGATGCGTTTTTGAAGAAACGTTTTTACGTCTAAACACAGAGTTAATCTAATATTAAACCGAGGTGTTACGATAACTATAATCTCTGCCTACCCCTCTGAGAAACTAGTACAAGTCTATAAGAAAACTCATAAGTTAACTTCCCCAATGAGTAATTACACAACAAAGAAAAATGTCCGTTGTAAACAAGTCAAAGCTATCACAATTCTTAGACACTAAAAGCGTAGAAGGGGGTGCAACAATGAGTTTCTTAACAACACAGTCACTATTTAATTGTTCGCTTTATTGATGAACTGACGCTATTGTGTTTTACGTGAACTAATTATGGTACAGAAATATATTGTTATTACACTTTGATTTGAAGAAAATGCAGGTAACTCCGTGGTATTTTTAAAAATCGTGGAACTCGCGTTATCGTACCCGATGCTTTCCATATTCAAAAATGAAACAAAAATCATGGAACTCGCGTCATCGTACCCGATGCTTTCCATATTCAAAAATGAAACAAAAATCATGGAACTCGCGTCATCGTACCCGATGCTTTCCATATTCAAAAATGAAACAAAAATCATGGAACTCGCGTCATCGTACCCGATGCTTTCCATATTCAAAAATGAAACAAAAATCATGGAACTCGCGTCATCGTACCCAACGCTTTCCATATTCAAAAATGAAACAAAAGTCATGGAACTCGCGTCATCGTACCCGATGCTTTCCATATTCAAAAATGAAACAAAAGTCATGGAACTCGCGTCATCGTACCCGATGCTTTCCATATTCAAAAATGAACAAAACTCATGGAACTCGCGTCATCATACCCAACGCTTTCCATATTCAAAAATGAACACAGGAGTTATAAGGTTTTTAAAGGGTCGGCAACGCGTGAGTGACACCCCTGGTGTTCCAAACGTCCATAGGATACGGTCTCGGAACTCGCTTTATCGTCAACAAACGCTTTCCATATTCAAAAATAATAATCTAATAGCTCGACGATACCGTTACTTAGTTTTCACTTCTATCGGCAGTTCCTAAAGACTGCCCCGCATGTTTTTTATACTACTTAGGTAGCAAACAAGCATACAGCCCGCCTGATGGTAAGCAGGTAAGCAGTTACCGTAGCCTCACTTGCGTGTTGCCAACCCATTTTTTCACACCAAGGCTTTAAGATGAAGTATCCCTGGGATAGGAATACGTTTCTTTCAAAACGCATACCTAAAAGAGCGCTAGAAACCTGTACTCACACACAGAAATACAACTTTACCGCTGTGTGTAGTTATTAATAAATTATTTATTGTGTTTTTTTATTTATAATAATTTTATATATGTTTGTAAAAGTGTTTCTTTCCTTGTATTCGTACCAGCCACGTGGGTTGGAAACCTACCTCTTCAAAAATTCAACTTTACAAGTCATCAAATAAAACCGCTAAGAAAGCCATGGAGAGAGCTTTACAGCGAATATAACAAGTTTATTAACACGATCGTGTTCGCATATTAAATCAGTACGTAACCGTAGCGCCTCTCTGGGGCGCTCCTACTTGCGTCATAACGGGTCACTAGTGATGGGAAAGCCCGGTCTTAAATACGGGATTGAGGGGAAAGCTTTTATAAGATTTCATTTCAAATATATTTTTTCTGACGGATTTAGACGAAAATTTTGTTCTGGAATAGATTAAATACAGTAAAATATGAAGATTTATTTATGTTTTGTAAATTTTTTACAATAGGAATGGTGCACTATTTGAAGATTAGTTAAGATTTAGCTTAACATTTTGGATGTGGTTAAAATATCTGAAAATATAAGTATCTAGAGGTGGTCAAAGCCACTCATTGGTAAACGATTAGCTAATTGAGCTACCTAAGGCGTCGTTACCATATGGATGGGTGGACATTTTGCTATTTCATCAGAGCATCTCCAGGCTTCGCTTAATGTGCCCACATTAAAAGCTGGTCTTGTTTTTTTTAATCTTTTCACGTTTTTTATACTATGTATAAAGTGGTAAACAAATATACGACCCACCTGATGATAAACAGGTACCGTAGCCTGTGGACGCTTGCAATACCAGATAAATTTATTTTATTTTACTATTATTTCGATTTAATTTTACAACGCTATATTTATTAATGAGAGAGGTAAGGCGCAATTTGAGCGAGCAAGCCCGACTGGGAAAAGACCTCCACCTTACAGAAGACTACAGCCAAATAACTACACACAGCGGTGTAGTTGTGTTCCTGTGTGTGAGTACATGTCAGAGATCATCTTTTGTATGTACCTACGTGTCGCACAGTGGCTCGAGCATCGCGTCGGCTCCTATTCCGCGTGTTCTAACATCTCTTAATAATCACGTAAAAGTCAACCCTAATTGTGATTTGTTTGCAGATGATTTTAATTTAGTTAGGTCTGTTTGTTTAAGCTTCTGCGAAAGCAATAGTATATAAATTTTGCCTCATATTTAAATAGTTACTAGATGTCTTTTATGTTTGTTATTTTGTATTATTTTGTTTTAGAAATTAATTGTTATTTTAGTTTTAGTTTTGTATAATTATTTTGTACTTAATTTTCTATCTATTGTATCTATGTTATTGTAATTGGTTTTGTTAAAACCATTTTAACATAAATAATGTCCCCAGCGCTCATTTCGGGATGCGTTTTGGATGAAACTTATTCCTATCCCCTAGTGATACCTCTGGTATTGCAAGCGTCCATAGGCTACGGTAACTGCTTAACATCAGATGGGCTGTTTGCTTGTTTGCCATCGACGTAGTATAAAAAAGCTGCGTCCCGTAAACTCCGGGATTTAAATCGTCCATCCCTATTTTAAACTTTGAACGTTAACGACTAGACCACTGCGTTTGACACATAAATACGTTGATTGTCGTTTAATAAAACAACACAGTGACTAAGTGCTGTGTTCACAACACAATTATTTTGATTATATTGACTTACTCGTTAGTTGAGATAAACGCACTAACGAGACGACAATTTAACATAGTTGTTAATGGACGGATTCCTTATGGAATAACGTTAACTACTTTGATTTGATTATTTTGTCAGTTGACGGAAACGTCAAACTTTATTTTAGGGTTAGTATGTCAAATTAAATTAGTCTAAACAACGTGACCGTCATAGCTTGATTGTCTAAATTAAGTTTCAATGGACTTCACACTCGTTGAAACACTGACCAATACGGACATAAAGTACTCCCAGACTCGATTCAAACATTTACTGATCACACAAAGTTCTGTCCCGTATTTGAAACTTTTTTTACCTTTCGCACTAGGGAACAAGTGATGTGTCGCGGGGGACTTTACAAACATACCATTAACACAACAAACAATTACAGTTCATGGAGTCAAATTACACCCAGACTCGAAACAAAGATTTATGGATCACATTTGTTCCGTATTGGAATTGACCCACAACACGCTGCACAGTAGTAGTTATCGAGGCAACCAATGAACCAAACATTTTCTCAAAAAACACCTATTGTATTTATATTCTAAGCCAATCAACTGAAATGTTCTATTGTATTATATCTTTGATCTAATATATTTCCTCTTCGATATAATCAAATAACACCAAGTGAAATATTCAAGAGGGGATCCCAAACACCATCAACAGACTCACAAAACATCGTACAATACATCACAAATATATTTTTTCATTCATCTCCGCTTACGCAGCAGTATTATAATATTGTTTAGCGAAAGTACAAAAGAGTGAGTGCTAGACAGTGATGGAAGATTTGAATAAAGCGCAACGAATACGGAAGGAGGACAGAGATAGAAATAAAAGCCGGAGACGAAATGATCACTGCGTCGTGCGCTAACAACTTCGTCAGCGTGCAAACAAGATTAAGGAAAACTGTAGAGAGGATGGCCTTGAGTTAGATGTTTTATTTTATGATAATTTTAAGAGAGGTAGGGCACCATACTAGCGAGCGAGCCCGACTGGGGAAGGACCTTTACCTTACAGAAGATCACAGCCAAATAACTACACTACTGTTGTGTTCCTGTGTGGGAGTACAGGTCTCCAGCGCTCCTTTAGTGATGGGTTTTAAAAGAAAACGTATTTCTATCCCAGGGATACTCCATCTTGAAGCCCTGGTGAAAAGAATTGGGTTGGCAACACGCAAGTGATACCTCTGATATTGCAAGCGTCCATAGGCTACGGTAACTGCTTAACATCAGGCGGGCCGCATGCTTGTTGGCCACCTAAGCAGTATGTGGCAACAAAACTGCGTTTGGCAAGTGCTGAGTTTTAGGCAGATCTAGCACTGGGTCTGCAATTGCATACGAAAGAAAGCAATATAAATGTAAGTTGTAAGTTACACTAAATAAAAACATTTTAAACTAAATAAAATCATTTTAATAGTAAAGCTAATAAAACTTAAAGCATAATAGATTTCTATAAAATATCTTTTCGATGGTATTTTTAAGAATACACCACACATATTTAGCCAGAAAATAGTAAAAAAACATTGATATACAAAAAACCCAAGGAACACAATTAGTGTCTTAAAACCGTCTATTTCTTCACTACAAATTCAACTTCATATCGTAACGTTGAATTTGAAAAATAATATATTTTTATTATTCACACATATACATATACATTCGCATTGATCTATTTACTACTAGTAGTACCTGTGCTAGATCCTATTTAACCAACAACTTTGTCGATAATGTACCTAAAGTCTGACAAATTGTAACTTACACTTAAATATAAGTTCTAATTTTATATAATGTTCGTACCCATATTAGTCTATACCTAATCTTTTTTTTTTGTAAAGCGTTTTCCGTCAAGCTGTGGAAGCTTTTTATTGGCGCTTTTTGATATATGTATTATCATATTTGTTTTGAAGCTGTAAGCTCCCCAAATAAAATAAAATAAAATAAAATTACTGTAGTTATAGTAATAATAAAAACATATTTCAAATTCAACGTTGAATGTAAGTTGTTATTCATGTATAATTGGCAACAAATCTTGGAATTTTTATGTATCAATGTTAAGAAAACTACTTTGTAGGTCTTCAGAATAAAAGAGAATATAATACAAAGTATTTTTATTAAAACCTTTGTCTCGAACATACGCTTGGATAATTCTAAGAATCATTTTATGACAAAAGTATAATAACATATAAGGTATCATTAATATTCAGTTAGCTATTTGATTTATCTAGAACTGATATAAAGAAAATACAAATAGATACTGAAAATGTAGCTGTTTTTGTGAAGTACAACTTTAAGGACTAAGAACTTGGCGTCTTTGGTGAGAAATAATCAAAACTATATTTAAGGACGAAGAAAGCATAAATCAAAGCATTGTCTGGGACGACTCTGGCTACATTTTTTTTTTTTATACTACTTAGGTGGCTAACAAGCATACGGCCCGCCTGATGTTAAGCAGTTACCGTAGCCTATAGATGCTTGTAATACCAAAAATAATCACTTGCGTGTTGCCAACCCATTTTATTTTTCGCCAGGTCTTTATGGTGGGAGTATCCCTGGGATAGGAATACGTTTCTTTCAAAACTCTGAATACCTGTACTCACACACAGAAACACAACTACACCATTGTGTGTAGTTATTTGGCTGTGGTCTTCTGTAAGGTGGAGGTTCTTCCCCAGTCGGGCTTGCTCGCTAGTATGGTGCCCTCCCTCTCTTAAAGTACTTTAAAACGGTGTCATTGTTTGATACCGGAGTGGGTATCTAGTATTTATATAATGTAAGCCTATTATATACCTATACTTTACCACTGTACTACAGAAGCATTAAATCATTATACATACATATCATCCCACCCGTCTCCCACTGGGGTAGCCTGAGACTATGGTACGCCAATTGCTTCGGGTCAAATATACTTCCTTCGCCTCCTCTACATTCATCTACCTCTTTATGCATGAACGTCGATTCTGGGTACTTTTAATTTGGCACTTTTTAGTAAAATCCTCTACTTGGTCGCTGTATGTTGGTTGCTCCTAGGGCGGCCCCTACCAACTTCTCCATTCATTCTTGCACGTTATACCTCTTTTGTGATTCTTCATTCATCCATCCTTCAAACCATCTTAACATCCCCTTTTCATCTTTTGTCACTACATCTTCTTTCAATCCACATCGTTTTCTAGATCATTATAATAATATAAAATTAACTGAAAAGACAGAGAGTAGTCATGGCAATTATTACATTACCATTTAAATATCTACTTACCTATATAAAAAGTACCAAGATAATGCTAGTAATTTTCAGTGTTTAAGCTTTAGCTCATCGTAGTCTAGTTTCTAGGTCTTAATGTCGCGTGGAGCCGCTGCAGTAATTATTGGAACGACAGTCACGGACAGAGGTGTTGTAGAGTTGCTTTTATTTGAATTTTTTTTTTTTTATTTATTGGTATTTGAAATATTTATTAAAATTTTTGATTTTATCCGCGTGTCAAAAGTTTTTTTGTTAAATCTAGCAATACTTACAATGTTCTGGGGAGGGGGGGGCTAGTAATCGGTATGACAGGGAATCCTAAAGATACCAGTCTCCCACAGGCTATGTTAATAACTATACAAGTATGTAATTCTAGCTTTAAATTACGTAAAAGTTTTTTTTTGAGAATGTGGCAGTGGCAATGGCAATTATCTGAACACTCTAGGTTGGCACCTTTCTGAAATTATTCTAGCACTAAGTAATAGACTTACCATCAAATTCTTAAAAAGCAAGCCCGACTGGCGAAGGACCTCCGCATCTAACAGAAGACTACAGCCAAATTCCTACATACAGAGGTGTAGTTGTATTCCTGCGTGTAAGTAAAACCCAACACCGATGTTGGCCCTACCCTGGAAATGAAACCGGGACCTCGTGACGGGCAGTCACACACATCGACCACTGAGCCACTGGGGCAGTTATACAAATACTATAAACTAGATATCTGTTCTTAGACCTGTCAGAACAAATTTATTACTCAACAAACTAAATAGCAAGACTTGACCGCAAACTAATTGAAGGTCTTAATTCCCTATTCTCAACACGGTGAACGTTTAGATTTAGGTGTCGATTCTGTTATTACTTATTACTTAAATGCTACTTCAGTGGCAAACAAGCTTGGCCGCCTGATGTTAAGCAGTTGCCGTAGCCTATAGATGTTTTTAATTTGGACTGGCCTGTTGGTCTAGTGGCTAGTGATTCTGACTGTTACAGCGGAGGTCGTGGGTTCGATTCCCACATAGGAAAAATCTTTGTGTGATGAGCACGAATGTTTGTTCTGTGTCTGAGTGTAATTTATCTATAAATATGTATGTATTTTTTACCCTTTTTTACACCAGGGCTATAAGATGGAGTATTCCTAAAATAGGAAAACGTTTCTTTTGAAACGCAGTTCCTAACATGAGGGCTGGAGACCTGTACTAACATAGAGATCATACGGAAGACCAACGGTTTTACGTATTTGAACAGTCACTTATCTTCGGACTGGTTTGCAGTTACCTTAAGCAACCAAGCGCGCAGTAATCCTGTAGATGGATGACTGCATAGTGATATTTCATCTGAGCATCTCTGTGCTTCGGAAGGCAGTTGTCACGACAGAGGTCTAAATATGTACGATCTAAATAACTCTGTCACCAGGTTGGCCACTAACCAAACGATAAGAAGAACATAATAGACCCCATAAACAATTAATACAACTTCAATTTAGTGCTAAAATCTTAGATAACTAATTCATATCAAACCCAGTGTTTTGAACTATGTCTTGAGGGAATAAATTTATTAAATTTGACATTTCAATAGAATAGGGTGAAATTACCATTGTATTTTATTTTACTTCGTGTGGTGACGGATTAAGAATACAAATTTCACCACCCCTTTCCTTCCCGAGTGTGTCGTAAGAGCCGACTAAGGGAGTAATTCAGGCAGACAATATCCACTGCAAAAGGGGGAGAACTCGAAACAAAACCCTATACCAACCCGTCTGGCCAGCGTGATGTAGTGGACTAATATACCTCCAAGTATATGGAGGAGACCCGTGCTCAACAGTGGAACGTTTATGGGTTGAGATGATTTTACTTGCTAGGTACCTAAATACTACAAAATACACCGCAGCTAAACTTGGTTCTTAACAAATTAATTGGAAAAGGACTGCAGAAGGTTAGTTTTGTTTGTATCTCGTATGAACGCAACGCCAGTTGCTTCAAACAGGAAATTGGACTTTCGAGAATAACTCTCAACTATCTGTGGAAGGATAAGCTTTTATTTTTCTGAAGTTTCCAATATTAATTGAATGGCGCGTTTTACAGTATAGCACTGAAATAAGGTGTTATCTAGACTTTTCTATACCTATATTATTACTATACATATATTATTACTATAATTGGCAACGGGTCTACATCGCGTAATATTTTGAAGGTTTTTATATACCTTTTTGTTACCAATATTTCTTCTCATTTAATATTATGTTTCGGTCGAATTGCACCGACCGTGGTCACGGGTTGGCTGGTGCGGGTGAGCGATGCTGTTGTCCGCATCAGTCAAGAAAAAAGTATCTTCTTCTTCTTATATACCTATATCACAGTAGGCAGCTGCTTGGCTCGGTTCCTGGCCCTAACTTCTATATTGCTAAAATCCATCACACAGTTACCACTTACCATCAGGTGAGCTGATGGCTCGTCTGCCATCATTTGCAATAAAAAAGAACATTTATCAGCCTGTTTCATGGATATACCTCTCCTAATTTTTCCTGCCACACCCAAGCCTCTTAATTCCAGCAACAATTTACATCCAGCTACAGAGCGTCATGGCTCATGTTTGTCTATTCGCATTGTCCTCTGTATAGCTATATCCTAGTCAATTGCCACATCAGTTTGCTTAGTCTGCAAGCAATGTCGGAACTGGGAATCTTTATGTCATTAACTAGCCGGCTCTAATTAGACTGTTTGGTATTTTCTATTTATTTCCATTCTGCGCGATCGTGTCATTTCTATCCCTTTGTCCATATCTCTTTGGATCATAGTCAGAAATGTTTTACTTATTTATTTTCTTTATAAAAAAATAATTTTCTTTTCATTTAAGCCACTGAACCAACCGTGCGGTTAAATTAAACTGCTTGGCATGGCACTTCTGGCATTCTTTTGGATCGTAATTAGAAGGTAGCAAGCACTCTTACAATACGACTTGCACTATGTTGTTTTCAAAGCAGAGGAGTATAGTAATTGAGGGTGCTGCTCTAATTTTAAGTTTATTTTCTTTTTAAAGACAACTAAACACTAGAGAACAAGTTGTGTTGCCGTGGACTTTACAAATATAAAATTAACGGACACAAATTATATCCAGACTAAGATCAACTCATTGTGGGTCACACAAAGTTTTGTCATGTGAGAGAATCGAAATCGTGCATAGCAGGAACATATTACGGCCACTGGACCACCAAGGCAGTCCATGTGAGTCCATTACTATCATCAGCTGTCTTCTGCTTGATATGAACCCCGACAAAAGTTCGCCACTTGAGACGATTACCGGATTCTTGTATTACATCGTTTAAATATATTTTCAGCATAGTTTTTTCACCAGATTAAGAAGTTAGGGTAAATTCAAAGTACGTAAACAGCACCGAACAATCTTAAGCTGCAGTTTAATCTGAAGCTGAAAACTTTAAATTCCTTCGTTGACTTTGTACTGTATCTTCGTCTCTTGAAGTGTACATACTGTCTTGTTCAACAGATAAACTACTTAATTAAGAATGGCTGCGTTTTTTTACATCAATATGCAAAACTGAATTATAACACAGGGCTACAGTCATGCAACTTTTACCATCGGCAATATGCGAATTAGTCGCTTTTTAGAAGCTAATTGCCGCGACAAAAACATTCCACACCGCACACTTAAAAACGCCAAACACGGCGATTGAGTCTGTTTTCAGAAGCTTGATTGCGACAAACGCTACACTGCGCACACAGTCGGATGCGAGTCGCATCGATTTGGTTCATTATTTTATATATTATGAAGAGATCCGCGACCAAATGTCAATCGCGATGCAGCATCGATACAATCGCAAAATCGCTGATCGCTGGTACTAAAAGTAGAATGTCTTCTTGAAGCCATTATCATAATTGCATCTTTTTATTTTTGTACTTAAAAAAAAAAGGAAAATTATACTATTTGGGTGGCAAACAAGCATACGGCCCATATGATGTTAAGCAGTTACCGTAGCCTATGGACGCTTGCAATACCAGAGGCATCACTTGCGTGTTGCCAACCCATTGTTTTACTTTAAGATAAGAGTATCCCTGGGATAGGAATACGTTTTTTTCAAAACGCATCCACAGAAACACATCTACACCACTGTGTGAAGTTATTTGGCTGTGGTCTTCTATAAGGTGGAAGTCCTTCCCCAGTCGGGCTTGCTCGCTTGTATGGTGCCTTACCTATCTCTAGTGTACTTCTTTGGTAGTAATCAAGCATTATAGCCTGTGTGATGGTAAGCAGTTATTGCAGCCTATGGGAAAATCCAATAGGTATCTCAGCATTAGTCGGGTGTTGCCAACTCAATTTTTTTTACATTGGTGCGGGGTTTTGTGATGGGGTATCCCTGTGATAAAAAACATATCTCTGAAAACGCATATTATTTTATAACTGCTCTACCAGTTATTGGGCCAGGATTTTCGTGGTATAAAGATACTCACAAACTTTTACATTAATAATATTAGTAAGGACTAATATTATAAATGTGAAAGTTTGGATGTATGGATGTTTGTTACTCTTTCACGCAAGAACTAGTGAACGGATCTGGATGAAATTTGACACAAATATAGATTATAGTCTGGAATAGCATACATTATTTTAACCGCGATAACCGACATCTACAACCACTAGTAATAATAAATAATTATAATGTACGAGTATATTCTTTGCAGGTTGGTGGATCTTGTTTTTTGTTTTAAAAAGACAACTCCCGCACTAGGGAACAAGCCTTGTGTCGCGGGGGACTTTACAAACATACAATTAACGTACATAAATTACATCCAGACTCAAAACTAATATTTATTGAGCACACAAAGTTTAATCGAACCCGCAACCTCCGACTCAGCAGTCAGCTTCACTAACTACTAGACCAACAGGCCAATCGATCAAAATATGCCTTTAGAAATTCTTCTATAGGCATTTGCGTGGGATATGTAATAAAAGTTTGATATTTTTATGAGTAAAAAAAGCGGTGACCTAATAAATCTTAATGGATGCTGTACTGTCCCCAGCTCTTCACTCTACTTGATTTATGTCGTCCGTTTAATCACTTCCTTGAATGGCGAAGGTTTATTTTACGAGAATCGTATTTCGCGAATTAATGCCTATAGAAAATTTGGTTCAATGCTTTTTTAAATTTTTAAAAACAAAACACTTTTTTAATCGGAGATGTATTATTTTTTTCTTTTTTTAAAAGACAACTCCCGCACTAGAGAACAAGCTCTGTGTTGGGACTTCACAAACATACAATTAACGGACACAAATTACACCCAGACTCAGAACAACTCTTTGTGGGTCACACAAAGTTTTGTCCCTGTGTGGGTATCGAATCCACAACCTCGCGCACAGCAGGCACATACTAAAATATGTGCCTGCTGTGCGCAAGGTTGTCCCACTGGACAACCAAGGCAGTCAGTACTGTTGCTATTATAATTAATACACTTTTATTAATTGCAAAATAAAATATAAGCGCAATTTTTTTATTTTTTTTATTTCTAATTTGTGTAAATATAGTTTAAGTTGTAAATTACTTGTATTATATATATTGTTTTAAAGTAAAATAAATAAACTGAAAGACTGATTAATATTTGTTACTTACTTGGAAAATTCTCATATAACAAAGTCTCAAAAATACTCAAAAAGTTGAAATAATAATTACAATAGTAATAAATTTAATTCTATATTTCGTTCTTGTACTCACTATGTACATACACTATATTAAAGTAATGCTGCGAAAAGACCTCCACCTTATAGAAGACCACAGTCAATTAACTGATCTAATTCATCTCAGCCAAAAGACGCCAAGGATTTCCACAACTCTCGATCCTGAGACTAATCTATTATAGTGTCTGCCTACCATAATTGGAGACGGGCGTGATGATATGTATGTACACACGGCAACGGACATGGCTGAACAGGGCCGGTATATAAAAAATAGTTTTTTTAGAAAACTATTGAATATATTTCAATAGGAATTTGGTTACTTTGTACAATTAGACTAAAACTATATATAAAAATATATTTTACACAAATACATACATTGGTTTTCCTAAAAAACACCCTATCACCTCCATCTTCGTTGCCGACCGTATGTATCTATAATGCATCAGTATAGGTTAGGTCCAGTGCTCATTTAGAAATGCTTTTTTATTAAACGTTTTTGTATCCCCAGGATTTCACATTACAAAAGGCTGATGCTGCAATTTTTTGGATCATAACACGCGAGTGAGATATAATAATAATAGCGACCCATATATGTCCCTCTGCTAGACACGGGTCTTCTCTCTCAAGAGAGAGAGAGAGAGGGTAAGAGGAGAATCGAACCCAAAACCTCGTGCACAGCAGGCGCATACTGCGGCCACTGGACCAGGAAGGCACTCAACTTTGACTTGACTTTATTGTGTTAATAAAAAACATAAAATCTTTGTTTCAGCTCCATATTTGAGACAGTCCAAATACGTTAAACTCAAACACTGCAAGAGGTCTCATTAATAGTACCTTAACTGGACCTCCGTTAAAGCCTGCCATGATTTATTTAGACCCCATCTAAAGCGGTTCGTTTAGACGATTTAATTAAATTGACCCTCAATTTTTTGGGGCCATGAAATTAGAGGGCGAGTTAATAACGCTATACCTTAAAAGTTTAATCAGTGTTTTTGGTGAAGACCCTTATTTACATCAAAGCTTGTCCTGGATGAATATTTTATAAGAAAAATTGAAAGCTATTAAAAATATGAAAATTAGAAGACTGCTTTTTTATTTATTTGTGCTAAAATTCTTTGTAATACTCGTAAGTGCTTGTTGTTGAAAAATTCACAATATAATAATACGGGTAGATAAAAAATTAATGTTGTAATTAGTTCTAATTTCTAAAACATTAAAAAAAACATGCGGCGCAGTCTTTGGGGACTGTCGATAGAAGTGAAAACTAAGTAACTTGTGAATCGTATTGTCGAGATATTAGATTATTATTTTTGAATATGGAAAGCGTTCGGCACGATGACGCGAGTTCCACGATTTTTGTTGTTCATCTAAAAAGTTTGAATATGGAAAGCGTTCAGCACGATGACGCGAGTTCCATGATTTATGTTCAAACAAAAAGTTTGAATATGGAAAGCGTTCAGCACGATGACGCGAGTTCCATGATTTATGTTCAAACAAAAATTTTGACTATGGAAAGCGTTCAGCACGATGACGCGAGTTCCATGATTTTTGTTCACCCAAAAAGTTTGAATATGGAAAGCGTTCAGCACGATGACGCGAGTTCCATGATTTAAGTTCAAACAAAAAGTGCTTAACGCGGCTAAAGAAGTTTTCACTTCAATTAGAATATAATTCCGTTTTGAAATCAAATTGTTTTCAATCCGCAGAGGATTGGCGTCGAATCTAAAAACTATATCGACTAACAGTTTCTGCTTTCAATTTGTTGGGTTTTAGGTTTGAACGTATGAACTAATTGGATGTATGATATAACGTGTTTTTCACACTCTATGCACTTATGGTAAGCTAGATAGAAATCTCTATATTGTACAGCAATTACATTTATGGTAAAGATATTATTTCACACAGTATTGTGCAATTTGCGATTTTTGGACGTTTTATGATGACGCATGGGTTAGTAACTCTAGCGAAGAACCTTTGTTATTGTTCCTTCGATGAAGGAACTCATTATTTCATTCTTCTTCTTCTTATCGTTTGGTTAGTGGTCAACCTGGTGACAGAGTTATTTAGATCACCCATATTTAGGCCTATGTCGTGATCTAACGACTGTTAACAGTCGGGACCAACTTTTAACGTGCCCTTCGAAGCACGGAGACGCTCAGATGAAATACCACTATGCGGTCACCCATCTATAGGGTTACCGCGCTTTTGGTAGCTTAACCCGCTGATCGTTTATCGAACAGCGAGTGCACCTGGCTATGACCGCCACATATTTCATTTTTGGAGATGTATCTCAAGTAACACGTCAGAACAATTCTTGGCTTCGAGAACGAGTAATACTTATACCCAAAAATGATAATATACATCTATCGAATAGTACATTCTGGTCAATTTTTGTTTAGCAATTTGATTCTTCTGGTATTTTACTTCTCGTTTTTAATATTTGTTAAATATGTTTCAGTTTCAAAACTCCATTTTAGCAGCCCAATCCAATCAGTGTCGAAATTTTTCCTCAAACACAAGGCTGACTTTGATAAGCAACTATTAGTTAGCAAATCGAGTCTGACCAAGTAAATATTAATTCTAGATTGCTATAGACGGATATCAATTATGTAGATTCATAGCCTCCATAAATTGTGGCTACAGTTCCGTATTATACATGTATATCTATACAAATCTCTATAGATGGGTGAATCTGGGAGTTTCAGTGGTAGATTTATAGAAAGCACGTCGGGTAACAAAATGTATGAAAAGTTTAAAAAAATATATATTATATCTATACTAATATTATAAAGCTCAAGTTTGTTTGGTTGAACGCACTAATCTCAGAAAGTACTGGTTCGATTAGAAAAAATATTTTTTTGTTAAATAGGGCATTTATCCAGGAAGGCTGTAAGCTATATAACATCAAGCTATGATCAATAGGAGCGGAGCAGTAGTGAGATATGTTGCAAAATCGGGGAAAATATTCCAAATTACCATGCGGACGAAGTCGCGGGTGACTAGTATATACATATATGTAATGCGATGGTAGCGGAGTAACCGAATTCAATGCAAGGGGTGTGAGTTCGATCCCAAGTGCGATTACCACTGCGAATTTCACTTTGTGGATTTTATTATGTACTAATCAAATGATTTACTATCCGCTAACGGTAAAAAAAAACATCATGAGGAAGTTTTAAAGACACGTCTGATCCATTAACCCGCATTAGGCCAGTGAGTATAAATTAAAGCCAAGACTCTTTTTTTTTTTTTTATACTACCAAGGTGGCAAACAAGCATGCGGCCCGCCTGATGGTAAGCAGTTACCGTAGCCTATGGACGTTTGCAACACCAAGGGTGTCACTCACGCGTTGCCGACCCTTTAAAAACCTTTCTTTCAGCTCTCTTGATAGAGGAGACCCGTGCCCAGCAGTGCAATATAATTTTATTTCAGATTTTTTAAGTTTAAGTTTTAAGTGAATAGCAGTAAAATAATATTGAATATTCAATATTTTAACTTAAAATATTCGAATCCAAAATGCTAAAATTCACTGAAGCGAATCTCTGCACCTGTTCACATACAGGTACAAGGCACAATGTTCCTGCTCAAAAAGGAAAAGGTTTAGCTCAGACGAGGTGTGATATCCATCGATCGAGACAATTGTGCCCAATTCCCGATATTGGGAGCTCTTATATTGCGGTGGCTGGCATTTTTCTGGCACAAAGGATTTGAATTGTGCCACCCGATTGGCAGAGCTGCCAATCTTCTGGACACGTAGCCGTTAGACAGCGATTTAGAATTTTTTGTGGCGTGAAATGCGTTTCTGCAGATTTACTTCTGACATTTTTATTTTACAGAAAAATTTACTGTACGTGAAGAGTAAGAGAGGGAAAACTCGAAACAAAACCCTATATCAACCAGTCTGGCCAGCGTGGTAAAGTAGGCTAATATCCCTCCAAATTAATGGAGGAGACCCGTGCCCACCAGTGGGACGTTTATTGAATGAGATGTATGTATGTATATATGGATGAGATGGAGGAACTACCTCAGCTGGCTGCAGTAACTGCTAACCATGAGGCGGGCCGTATGCTTGTTTGTTAGGTACCTTGGTAGAATAAAAATATTTATGATCTCATATAAAACAAGCATGTCTAAGGAATAAAACACACTTCTAAATAAAAGCTTGAATTTTTTTATTATTTATTTCAACAAAAACAAAACAAGTATATCATCCTAATGGATGCGTGGCTATCCAATCATTAGCAATTTTATTTCCATTGAAAACTGTCGCGGAACCGATCGGCCTGTGACGGATTTATTCACGCCGTTCGATGAGCTTAATTACGTAGCACCAAATTTAGGAGCCTCTAGCCGAATAATAAAACGTTCTGTTTAGGTTTTTTAACGAAGTTTTTTATATTACGTGGCAAACATACACGGCTCGCCCGCATAAACAGTAGCTGGTGTGCTTAATACAGGAGTGAAAACCGTGCCCAACAGTGGGACATATTTTAGATTTTACAATATCATGACGTACACAAATGTTTAATTTTTTTATACTATTTGGGTAGCAAGCAGGCATACGGCCCGAATGATGCAAAGCCGTTACCGTAGTCTATGGACGCTTGCAATACCAAAGGTGAAAATACTAAAGGCATGTTGCCGATCCATTGATTTTTACATATAGGATAGAAAATTGTTTTTTTAAATCGCATCCCTAAATGAGAACTACATTGCTGTGTGCAGTTAGTTACCTTCTGTAAGGTCGAGGTCCTTCCCCAGTCAGGCTTGCTCGCTTGCATGATACCCTACCTCTTTTTCATTCGATATTCATATTAAATATCGAAGCCAAAATTCGTCACATCCTACATTCCAATACACCAATCATCGATCCAACTGTCTACAATAAAAACCGGTAAAAAACGCCGAACCGTACAAAAAAATGCAAAAGTCGTATCCACCTTGTAATAAAAAACCGTAAAGATACCGCAAAAAGCCGGTAAATCTTATCAAACATACGTTTGGCCGACATGTTACAGATGTGGCTGTACTTAAGAATGGGTGAAACTGCAGAATATGGTTGGTAGACGTCGATAAACGTAATCTTATTTAATGTATGGAAGCTGAATATTATTATTTTTACGGCCCGCCTGGTGGTAAGCAGTTATCGTAGCCTATGGACGCTTGCAATACAAAGGCATATCTTGCGCGTTGCTGACCTAAAAACAACTTCAGAGTTTTATGATAAACTAGCTGTACCCGCGACTTCGTTCGCGTGTTCAGTCTTTTACTGAAAATCTCAAAGCTACAGCTGTTATCCCTATACAAACTTTCATCGGCTGATTTTCATCTTTAGTGGTTACATTTAAAAAAACCTTTCTTTGTGGATGCCTATATCATAATAGCTATCTGAGTGTCTAGTGATTTAAACTGTGCGTTTGTTGATTAGTCAGTCACGATTTTCTTTTAAACATTTGGATTCTGCAATTAATAAACTTCATGAAGAAATATTCCTTGTTTGTATGATTGTTCTGCTCTTCAAATTGTCTTAGCGCAAACGTGAATAACCTTAATTGGCCCATCGCTTAGCTAATAGTTTGAATTTATGTATTGTTATGTATTATCTGTGCCATACCCTGTAGAAATCTCTACATCTATTACATTTCGTTTTAAATTGGTCACTTCTAACCTGATAGGTACTGTTACACAGTTTATGTGGGCTAAAAATTTATTAAATTCTTAAAGGGGATAATGGTCCGTCGTAGTGCTCAAGGATTTCAGAAATTGAACTTTCCTTTTAATCCATTGTTCTTATAATACAGTTATACTACTTAACATAAGTTTTCGGAACAAAACTGAATGAAAAACCAGTAAGTTGAACCCTATTTAATATTGTCGACCATATTAGTGAGAGTTCAACGTAAATTCGGTATATAGGTATCTGTAAATTATTATCTTTATCTCTGAAACTGCATTTTTTACTTTGTACATTGTTTAATTACGAAGTTTCGGTGCCTATATCCGGCTGTATCATAATATTAGTTCAATTGTAACATTTTAATTTGCTCATTGAATGTGATTAGTTACTGTCATTTATTTACCATAATTGAGATACATTATGAAAAAGAAAAGAAAAGAAAAAACATTTATTTATGGACTGCAATGACAGGATATTTACACAGTAACATTACAATTTATTTCGTTGGTCTGCAGGCCAAAAAAATGGTGCCTACCTCAGCATAATGCTACGACTTATTATAAAAGCCGCAGCGCTGGTTTTCAGGTAGGCCCAGAGACAACACAAACAAAAATAAATAAATAAAATTAGATAAAATTATACGAACTCACATAAATTATACACAAAATAAAAATAAATAAAATAGGATAAATAATTACATAATATTATACTTAGGCTTTTATAACAATAAATTAGCAGAGTCAATTAGGGCGCAGAAAGTTATAAACTTTGTGGTCGATGCTCCGACCATAGACAAAGTAGTGCCTCGGTGCCGCCATCCTCTGTCAAATTGACAGACGCCACGTCGTAACACGTGTTCGCCACGCCCTACTTCTGAAATTTCTGAATATTGGCCCAGAGATTGAATTGGGATTGGGGCCTATATATAAGTTTGCGAAATTAATAACTACACTAAGACAATAACAAAAAATAATACAGTTTGATACATAAATTCTATACTTAACTAACATACAATTATCTTAAAAGCATGAAACATGGCATGACAATGTAATGGATGTGTGAATTTAAGCTTATAAATACTAATGGCAAAGAGCATAAATAAATAATAATATTACATGTAAAGGTGAGAAGAGTGCGGTGTTAATATTGTGTACTCTGTTGCTGGTTCCAAAGTAATGTCCGCCTAAGTTTTAGATGGAACAAGTGCAATGACATATTAAGTGAACGCAATGGTGGTGGTAAATCGTTCCAACATTTGGTAGCTGCAAATCTGAAACTACCACGAAAAGCAGTAGACCGATGCCTCGGTATGACTAGGAGATATGAAGAGGCTCTTGTGCTATGGAGGTTAATATCTCTCGACCAAGTTAATTTATCATATAAGTAAGCCGGCTTTTCAGACTTAAAGACGCCAAATAACAAGGTGGCCATGTGCAGGTGCCTACGAGCTGACATTTTTAGCAAGTTACCACGATTAAT
Source organism: Trisateles emortualis (assembly GCA_947095525.1). NCBI lineage: Eukaryota > Metazoa > Arthropoda > Insecta > Lepidoptera > Erebidae > Trisateles > Trisateles emortualis. The sequence continues at coordinate 1,557,467 of OX352753.1, read as the reverse complement.
ATATGGCGTCACATGACTACGAGGTGGTATATTGTAGCAAAACCGTGCACAAGAGTTTTGTACCCGCTGTATTAATCTCTGAATTCTACCCAATATACATGAACCATAGACTACGTCAGCATAGTTTAATTTAGAAAGAATAAGAGACTCGCAGAGAAGGATTCTTAAATCAATACTAAGATATTGGCGAATATTATACAGCAGTTTGAGACGGTAAAAGCAGTTTTGCACAGCTTCAAGAACATGCGTCTCAAAATGCAGTTGGCTGTCCATTACCAAACCCAAGTTACGAGCTTCGTTAACTTGCTCTATGGGTTTACCATCTATTTTTATGCTGGGATTCAAGGTTAGTATTTTTCTTTTGCACTCTTGAGAACCCATAATTATATATTTTGATTTGATGGGGTTAAGTACCAAAGAATTACTTTGTGCCCATACTGCTATCCTGTCCAAGTCAGCATTAAATTTAACTATGTGCTCACTACAGTCTTGTGGGTGAAAAGATATATACAATTGGAGGTCGTCAGCATACAAATGGAATTTGGAATTCATGATATGGTTGGTAATATCAGCAGTGTATATGATAAATAGGAGAGGACCTAATATTGAACCCTGCGGTACGCCGCGAGTTACCTGACAGCAAGAGGAACTGACCTTCATGCCATTATCATTTTCAACTTGCACACATTGGGATCTATCTGACAAATAACTCCAAAACCATTTTATAGTTGCTGAGTCACACCCGTAGTAAGAAAGCTTAGCCAAAAGTAAAGACGTATTTATTGTGTCAAATGCGCGGGAAAAATCAAGAAGGGCAAGCACTGTTCCCATACCGTGGTCACTAGCCACTAAAATATCGTCAACCACATCTAAAAGGGCAGTAGTAGTGCTGTGGTCTTTACGAAAGCCAGACTGCCCAATAGGTAAAATCTTATTTTCTTCCATGTACTCCCTCAACTGGCTGCATACTACCTTCTCCAGGATTTTGGATAGGCATGGAAGTAAACTGATAGGCCGGAGGTCCTTAGCGGAGCTAGGATTTGGGACTTTCGGTATGGGCTTGACCAAGGCAGTCTTCCATGAGTTTGGAAAGCAGGATGTCTCAATTGACCTGTTCATAGTTGCTGTAATTGACGCAAGGCTATAGGGAAGAGTCATTAATAACATATCCAAGGAGATGTCATCTGTGCCCAAGGCATTGGACTGAAGGCTTTTTATACACTTTAGAACTGCACTCTCACTCACTGGTTTAAGGCTAAAGGTATTGCAAGTATTGTATCTATTAGATTCAAAATATATGATGTCAGTTAGGTTAATTTTGTTACTACCAGGAATATCCAAGAAATGTTTATTTAAGTCAGAAGGGTCTTTGAACTGATGTAACAAGTCAAGCTTTTTATGTTTTCCTATTGATAAAGTAGATTTTAAGTTATTCCATAATTTTTTAGGCTTATTAATGTTTCCATTTATGAATGTTTTGAAGTATGCTTTTTTTTCATTGTCTATTGCTGTTTTAACTATAGTTTTTAAGTCTTTGTAACTGTTTTTATGTGTGTCCTGTTTACTTGATTTGAAGCGCTCATGATATTTGTCTCTCAGTTTTACCATTTCCTTAATTGTGTCAGTAATCCAGGGATATGACTTTTCTCGAATAGTAATTTTACTAATTGGTGCATGCACATCGAACAGGGTGATAATATAACTACTCAATGTTGCAACCATATCATTCACATTTTGCTGATTTACTATGTATTGCCAATCAAAACTGCAAAGGTCTGCATTAAACAAGTCTTGTATAATGTTTTTAATTGGTCTGTAACAAATCTGCCTTGGAATTGGCTTACTGACCTTAAATTTAAATTGGGCAGATATGATGGCATGATGCCCCAAGTCAGGCTTATGTACTATAGACATATTGTTAATGTGAGCATCTGTTGCTATAATGTCAATTAGTGTCTCGCTGTGTTCAGTAAAGTGAGTTGGTTGTTGTATAATTTGTTTAAGGTTAGAGCATTGAAAGAAATTGTTCAACAATATTGTATTGTTGTCAGCAATGTTAAGACAATTGATGTTAAAATCACCTAGTAGAATAACTTTATCAACTCCAGTAAAAGAAGTCAGTGAGTCGGTTAAAGCATCCAGGAAATGTCTTATGTCTGATCTCCATCGGAAAAATATTTATCATTGAGAAGTTGGCCATCTGCAGTATTCTTTATTAGTTTCACTAACGAATTGATGCTTCCTGAATGCATTTGTTTGATTCATTGCAGTATGCCTATAGTATTTGAGGAGGTTACTCACTTCCCTACGGAACCCATCATCAGAACTGGATTTTTTTAAAACTGAGAACAATATGAAAGATTATCCATCCAATTACAAAAAGATTTTTTAAAGTGAGGGAAGGACCTCCACTTTACAGAAGACCACAGCCAAATAACTACACACAGCGGTGTAGTTGTGTTCCTGTGTGTGAGTATAGGCCTCTAACGCTCACTTAAGGATTCGTTTTGAAAGAAACGTATTTCTATCCCAGGGATACTCCCATCTAAGCCCTGGTGTAAAAAATGGGTTGGTAACACGCAAGTGATACCTTTGGTATTGCAAGCGTCTATAGGCTACGGTAACTGCTTAACATCAGGTGGACCATATGCTTGTTTGCCACAAAAGTAAGTTCCATCTTAGCCATAAGACGTCCACTGCTCGACAGAGGCCTCCCGCAAGGTTTTCCACATCATTCGGTCCTGAGCTGACCTTGTCCATCGGTTGCCCGCGTTTACCATGCTGTGTCTTCCAGTTTGTGGTCGCCACTCTAGAACCTTTCCGCCCCAACGGCCATCGGTTCTGTGAGCTATATGCCCTGCCCATTGTCACTTAATTGAAGCAATTTTTCGAGGTATGTCGGTCACTTAAAAAGAAAATATTACAAATCGGCTCTTAAATGACGATGTTCAGGAAAAAAAAAAATGCAATGGAACCTCATCTTTAAAAATTCAGTTAAAATATTATATCAGTTAAGTATGCCGATGAGACAGAGGCCGATCATGAGTTTCACTGTGAGTGAATTTTTTGGTCGAAGATAGACACATAGTATCGCGGAGTTTTTTAGATCTATTTGCAAATAACATTGCCTCCGACGGCAGGATATTTCCGACTCGCTAAACTATCATCGTAATATTTCAGCCAATTCACGATCGCAAAACTATAATGAAAGAATCACGCCGTCTACTGGTGAAAATCGTTTGAAATTTTGTTTGGAGTATATTGAGTTTATCGTGACCAGATAGACAGATTCGGTGGAGTGTTTTCTTTTCTGTGCTGCTTTACTGATTACCTAAATTAAGGTATTGTTAAATGTTAGCGCCTACACAAAATGAAATAGCATTCATTTTATAGTAATATTTTATAGTTTGTGTTTAAGTTTTATTAGGCGTTTAATTTAGTCAGTGATTGTCTTAGGTCTTGGCATGATTAACGCATTTTATTCGTACTTATAGTAGGTATATTTATATAGTTTTAGTTTTATCAAAGACGATTTTAGCTGCAACAAACAGATAGACAGAGAAATAAAACTGTTAAAATTGTATTTCTGTTGTAAGTGTTATGTAAACTGCCGCATGAATTTAATAGAAAGCTGTTATTTTGATATTACAAACAGACACTTCAATTTTATTAATGTGTGTATAGATGTATAGCTGATATGTGTTTATGACTTCGTTTGCGTGGACTTCAGAGATTAAAACATAGAGTTTCCTGGAGATGCTAAACGGAAAATTGTTTGGAATCAAAAGAACCCGGGACATAAAAGATTATCACCTGCACCGCATCCTGTTAAAATGTCTGCTTCTATTACATTCCGTTGTAAAATGGTCACTTTTAACCTAGTACCGTTAACACGTGATGTACCAGTCAGCTGATCTCTATTTAATATGGTCCCCGATATTTATGAGAGTTCAACTTAAATTGGTGATTGCTATATCTCCGAAACCTCGCATTATTTTGTAAATTTCTTTTCATATAAACTTCAAACGTGGTTTTAAAACTACATTTTAAAACGTTTTAGCTAAATAAATCGAAGCGTGTTTCTTGTATAGCACGTGTGTTATTAAAGTGACCATAACTTTTTTATTTGTGAACGGAATAAAATAAAGCCTATATGTTATGGGAAGGTTGCCACAATATATAAGTGAAAACCGCATTCAAATTGGTTGCGTGGTTGCTGAGTTTATCGCGCACAAACGCGGCCACAAACAGACAAACAGACACACAGACAAACAGACACACAGACAAACAGACAAAAATTCTAAAAACCACATTTTTATTTATTTATTTATTTATTTAAAACTTTTGCACATAATATAAATTGTACAACGGCGGACTTAATGCCTTAAGGCATTTTCTACCAGTCAACCTTTAGGGGTGCAGAAATAAAATATGGTAGGTGCATTTATTCATGATATGAAATGAGTCATGACATAGACACAAATATACAAGCAAATACATAAATATAAATATACACATATAAAATACAAAATAATAAAGAATATATAAGATCTGATAAGTCATGATACATGTCATACATGTCATACATAAAAATTATATAAAATATTATAAAATAATGATTATATTATAATCTAATAGCTCGAGGATACATGTCACAAGTAATTATGTAACGCATAGCGAATATACCCAATAAATTACGTGACGCAGATGAAAAATATTTTTGAGTACCTACACAGCTGTGAAGTGATCATATATTGACACAGTAAATTTTACCTATATTTTAAATTTTAAAGAGTGAAACAATATTATCTACCGAATATCTACGATTATAATAATATTAAAGCCATCGGGAGTACAGGTGACAGGACGCGAAGCCAATACCAGGGCGACGCCCCGTCGCCATGGACACTGTCAGTTTATATAGACTTATGGTGTCAAAGATTGTGCATTTTTTTTGTGATTTGTTTATTATTCAGTTTTATTTTGTTATCTTATTAAGTTTAAGTGCAACTTAGGTATAATATATATGATCCGGGATTGCAATGGCAGTAGTGATGTGGAGGTAAGTGCCAGTCAACCTACCACATTCAACAACCTAGTGCGTTGCCCACATTGTTCCCAATCTCGTTTTTTTAAAGGTGTGCGGGGCCTGAAAATTCATTTTGGGAAAGTTCACAAATCCCAAAATGAATTGCCTAGCCCCACCACATACACAGTGGCCTCAGCGGACACCGCTGACAAAATTCCTTTTTGGAAATATCTCGCAAGTTTAAAAAATTCCATTCCGGTCCTTAAGAGAGTTCCCCGAGGCGCGAGACCTACAGTGGCCCAAAATTTGGCCCGCTGTATAGGTCTTGTCGTCCGGGAGAACTCTAATATAGCTTGGGAACAACTAATCACCTTCCCATACAGGATTCTTCACATTCAAAAAGATCAGGCCAATCAAAAATCTCTAACGACACAAATTAAAAATAACTGCTACAACACAACACCTCATTTAGACCCAAAATCTTCTTTTAGCCAAAATAACACACTCTATCAGTATGTAGAAACAAAATTGAAGGAAGGTGATATAAGGGGAGCATCAAGGTTGTTATTCAGTAATGATGTGGTGGCGCCGTGCTCTCCGGACACTCTTGCCGGTTTGCAGAGCAAGCATCCGGCGCCTGCTGATGACCTCACCTTCCCTGAACTATCTGATACGGATTCAGATAGTCTCAGTGTCACAGCCAAGGACGTGTTTTCAGCCGTTAGCTCTTTTCGGAACGGGTCTGCCGGTGGCCTCGACGGTTTAACGCCTCAACACCTAAAAGACCTGTTGTGTTCAGGCGCCGGGGAAGCTGGGGATGCTCTCTTGAAGGAGCTAACGGCATTAATGAACCTTATGCTCGCCGGCAGTGTGGACGATGGCATCATCGATCTTCTCTATGGAGCTAACTTATGCGCCCTACGGAAGAAAGATGGTGGCATTCGTCCCATTGCCGTAGGGTGTACGTACAGGCGTATGGCTGCCAAGCTATGCTGTAAATATTACAGCATAGCTTTAGCAAATAAATTTCAACCCCTACAATTGGGCTTTGGGTCAAGAGGGGGTTGTGAGGCGGCCATACATGCCTTATCAACATACCTTGACTGTGGTGACGGTGAAGTCATCCTTAAGGTTGACTTAAAGAATGCCTTTAATTCGTTGAATAGGGACACCTTGTTGTCACAGGCAAAATTGGAAACCCCCAAAATTTTCAAATTTCTTTGGCAATGCTATAGGCATCCATCAAAATTATTATACAAAGAACAACTTTTAGAATCAGCAGTTGGTTGCCAACAAGGTGACCCTCTTGGGCCAGTTATTTTCAGTTTAGCCATCCACCCCATCATTGAAAAAATTAATTCTAAATTTAACATCTGGTACCTGGATGATGGGACCCTAGGAGGCGATGCAGAAACAGTATTTCAAGATTTGGCTTTTTTAAAAACTCAATTTAATTCCATTGGTTTAGAACTGAACACTAGCAAATGTGAAATTTATATAAGCGACAAAATTAATGACAAAGTTTCGGTTTTATCAAAATTTAATACTTTGGCACCTAACATCAAAATTATTGAGAAAACTGAGTTTCGTCTCCTCGGGTCCCCCATTTTTGAAGAAGCTTTTAATTCTTATATACAAGAAAAAGTACAAAATTTCAGTGAAGTTTCGGACCGACTATTGAAAATTAATATGCATTCGGCTTTTACAATAATTCGATATTGTCTTTTTGTCCCTAAATTCACGCACGCCCTAAGATCTGCCCCGTTTTGGAAACATTTAACACTTTTAGGCAAATTGGACCAAATTATCCACAACACCATTAGTAAAATTCTTAATGTGGCCCTGAACGACCGAGCATGGCTTCAAGCGTCCTTACCAGTTCGTTTGGGCGGGCTCGGCGTTCGCAAAATTTCCGATGTCAGTTTACCAGCATTTCTGTCCTCGGTCCATAGCACGGAAGAACTAACCAGGAAAATTTTAGAGTCCACACTGGTTGGTCCCGATGTGCCATGTAAGACCGATGCCATTAGTGCTTGGAAAATTACTGTGCCCAACACTGAGTTACCCACTAACCTTTCTTCTCAGAGACAGTGGGATGAGCCGTTTTGCAGGATGGTTAGGAATAACCTCATAAACTCGACTACCAGTCCTGCTGAGCGCGCTCGTTTGCTGGCTGTGGGGGAATGGGAGTCGGGCCTCTGGCTTCAGGCACTCCCATCGCCCAACATAGGTACCATGTTGGACGATACAACCTTCCGCATGGCTACTTGCCTTCGTCTAGGTGCTCCTTCTGTTTCTCCGCATAGATGTTGCTGTGGTGAAGCCGTCGACAGCCTTGGACACCACGGCCTGTCATGCAGCAGGAGTGCAGGCCGCATATCCCGGCACGCTAACCTAAATGACATACTCCGACGTGCCCTTGTCACCGCTGGCGTACCAGCTGTACGGGAACCCAACGGTTTGGTACGCAACGATGGTAAGAGACCTGATGGTATGTCTTTACTGCCATGGAAGATGGGTAGGCCTTTGGTGTGGGACGCAACATGTGTCGACACCCTCGCGCCATCTCATCTTCCAAGCACTGCAGGTTGTGCTGGTGCTGCTGCTGCATCCGCGGAGACTCTCAAGCGGCGCAAATACAGTAATCTCATTGGGGATTATGTTTTTGAGCCGTTTGGAGTCGAAACGCTCGGGCCGTGGGGTGCTAGTGCTCGCGGTCTTTTTAAAGATTTGTCCAAGCGTTTAGTCGACGCTTCACGTGACCAGAAGGCTGGCTTATATTTGGCTCAAAGAATAAGCATTGCCATTCAGCGTGGCAATGCTGCCAGTCTCCTGGGCACGTTTTCAGTAGACGTCGATGCGGAGGAATTTTACGACGCCTATTAAGCAGTCTCCCCCTTTTTTGTGTTTTTTTTTTTTTGTTTTTTATTTCTAATTTGTGTAAATATAGTTTTAGTTGTAAATTACTGATATATTGTATAATATATAGATGTTAATAACTTTATTAATAAACATATCAAATAATAAATAAAATGTAATAATACATATATTATATACATACCTATATACTATATAAAATAACGATAGACATTAAGATATATCATTCTGCTAATAATTTAAGATACTGTTGGCGTACTTTAGTTTTGAAAGTGTCACGGTTTGTGGACATCCTGATTTCGAGAGGGAGTGCATTCCATAGCAGGATAGACTGAATATTGAAAGAAGAGTGAACAAGAGTAGAACTATGAGAGGGGCAAAGAAGAAGGAGATTGTTAGAAGAACGTAGATTCTTGTCATGGGTACTGCAAAGGTATTGGAGGTGAGGAGTTAGGTAGGTAGGAGCATTCGGGGAATTAAGGAGAGAGTAAAGTGTAGTTAGCACACGCCAACTACGTCTTTGACGAATAGGGAGCCATTGCAGTTGGGACCGATAAGCAGATACATGATCGTACTTACGAAGGTTGAAAATGAATCTAATGCAATTGTTGAGAAGCCGGTCAAGTTTGTCGAGTAGATCTGCATTCAGGTCGAGATAGCACACATCACCATAGTCGATTACAGGAAAAACCAAAGTTTGCACAAGCATTGTCTTGGTCTTGATTGGGAGGAAGTTCTTCAAACGATAAAGAGACCGCAGAATACCGGTCACGTTTCGGCTGACGTTAGCTACTTGTGTTTTCCAGTCTAGCATGCTATCGATGTGTAGCCCAAGATCCTTGACGCTAGTACTAATGGGAATCACAGAACCATTAAAAAGCACAGGTGGAAGGTTTGTCTTGTCTATTCTAGCCAGGATCCGAGGGCTTCCCATTATAATTGCTTGGCATTTTGTTGGATTAACAGACAAGCCAAAGCCTTCAGTCCAGTTCTTAATTGTGATTAGATCTTGGTTTACATCCTCAATAGCCGTACTCAAATCTTCAACCTTTGCCTGAGCATAAAGCTGTAGGTCATCGGCATACAGATGATACGCAATGCGAAGTTCGTGAGTAAGAAGATTAATAAATAATGAGAAAAGAAGAGGAGAAAGTATGCCGCCTTGAGGAACACCAGAGTCAAGATTGCACCAAACCGATGTAGTTTCATCAACCCGAACTGACTGCTGACGCCCTCGAAGATAAGATGAAAACCATTCTAGCGCCTCAGGGGAAATCATAAGATGGGATAGGATCGAAAGAAGGATGTCATGACTGACGGTGTTAAAAGCGTTAGAGAAATCTATAAGGACCAAGACAGTAGTCTTAGTGTCCTCCACACCCGCCCTAACATCGCCAGTCACTTTAAGTAATGTAGTTGTAGTGCTGTGTCCGGGTCTGAATCCGGATTGTAGTGGAGAGAGGATACTGTTACGATAGACAAACCCGGACAGTTGCCTATGGACACACGCTTCAAGGACTTTGGAAAGGAAAGGGAGAATGGATATTGGACGAAAATGAGTAGGCAGTGATGGGTTGGATATTTTAGGGAGGGGACGGACGTAGGCTTTACGCCAAACGTCAGGGAATTGGCCGGATTCAAGTGAGAAGTTAAGGATATAGGCAATGCAGGGAAGTAATTGGTCTAGGACAGTTGTGATCATGTAACGACTGATGTCGTCACAGCCCACGGCTTTGGATTTGATGGAGAGGATAATCTTTTTGATCTCACCTGGTGCGACTGGAGAAAAATTAAATGGGTCCACATTAAGACGTGGTAGACCATCAATGTATCGAATAGTTTGTTGTTGCGTAGATACATCCAGAGAGATGGTTGTGGTAAAATGGCTATTAATATCATCCAATGCAAGTGTATTAGGAAGATCCACGCAACGAGATTTACCTATTCCAAGGGTGCCTAGAAATTTCCAGATGTTAATAGATGAAGAATTGGAAATGTTGTTAAGGATATGTCGGCGTTTAGCATTACGTATCATCTGGTTACATCGATTCCTAGCCGCTTTGAAAAGAACCCAGTTATCATCGCAGCGATCTTTCCGAAATTTTCGGAAAGCCCGATCCCTGCGCCTCATAGCCATTCGAACACCCTCCGTAATCCAAGGCGCTGGAGGACGCTTTAACTTAGTCCTTCTAATAGGCGCATGGACATCATACAGCTTAGTAATGGCGTCATTAAATACACAGACTTTTTCGTCGATGGTAGCAGCAGCTCTCAAAGGTGCCCAATCTATTTTCAAAGCGTCCTCCCGTACCCTGTCTATATCCATACGTGCAAAACATCGCAAGTGCAAAACCTTAGGCTTAGGTTTAGGAAGCTTAAGGATATAAGAAAGGAAAAGAAGATCATGATGGGAGAAACCTGGGGCCTTTTTGGCCTCAGTAACATAAATACAACGTATATAAATTGTTTTTTCGAAAAAAAATTCAATGTACAGACGCGACTTGGTTACGATTTTATTATATGTATAGATAAAAAATAGTAAAGTTTAGCGCAAAGAAACAATGCATAGAAGACAGCAACATGTAGACTTAATACAAGATCTAACGTAATAATATAATAAAATAAAAACAAAAATACTACAATAATAGTGTGGGTGGCCAACTGCTTACCTAGCTAGCTAGAGTTTTATAATAATAACTATAAAACTCTAATAATAAAAACGGGTATTTTCCTTGAATGATGGGAAAATACCCGTGATAAAGAGAGACATAATAATAATAATCATTTATTTCAGAAATACACAGATTACATAGTACAAAACAATACACGTAGCCTACATATTTCCATAGATATTTATGATGGATATCCCTAACGCACCTCGAAACGAACTTTGGAAACCTGTACTAACTCGATGGCTTGCTTAATTGTATGGTGCTCTCTCTTTTGATTATATGAGAGGTTAATGGCTTAGTCATTTCTAAACATTACTTTTCAAGATTTGCTGCTGTATACAGGACACCATTTTCTAAATATACAACCCTTCCGTTTTTTGGAAAGCACGTTAAATCCTTGGTCCTACACTTGATCTCTATCCGGTCGTTTCGGATTGCCATTCCGTCAGACTATAAGAGTAAAGGAATATATAGTGCATCTGTGAACATTAATATGTAGTGGGATATATATCTATGCCAAAGTTCATCCAGATCCGTTTAGTAGTTTTTACGTGAAAGAGTAACAAACATCCATACTTACATCCATCCATCCTCACAAACTTTCTAGGTTTAAAACAGCTTACACGTGCTACACGTTACAGTTTCACAAACAACGATTTTTGTACAAAATTAACTTTAATAAAAAAACTAACTTATAATATAATAATATGGCCGACTAAAGACCCAACCCATTTCGTAATTTAACTTAACCTTTTATAATTTTAATATAAAAGTAAAAGGCTTTCAATGACGGGCCTTTTCTAAAAATATATCTAAAGTCATCTTTTACAATTTACATCAACCCAGCGAATAAAGAAAGAGGTCTATTTGCGCCACCAAATTTTATATAAAAACTTAAAATTCGACCTCACGAATGACTTGCACCTCCTAACAATATCTGTTCGCTAAAAGTTTAATAATGTTGTGAAAATCGTCAATCGTTATTAGTTAAAGCAAAAGAAAAAAAAAACGATTTTGGTTCATTTAATAGGGTTTTATCGCTGTCTCACACCGACATATTTGAACAACTTTAGAGTAATAAGAAGAAAGGTAGGGCTCCAAACTAGCAAGCAAGCCCAAATGGAGAAGGACCTCCACCTTACAGAAGACCACAGCCAAATAACTACACGCAGCGGTGTAGTTCTGCTTCTGTGTGTGAGTACAGGTCTCCAGCGCTCATTTAGGGATGCGTTTTGAAAGAAATGTATTCCTATCCCAGGGTTACTTCCATCTTAAAGCCCTGGTGTAAAAGATTGGGTTGGCAACACGCAAGTGATACCTCTGGTATTGTAAATTTGACAAATAGGAATAACTTGGAGGTGATGGGGAGTCAGGTTCGGGCTTCGATGAAGTAAAGACGTAATCTAGTGTGAATAATTATAAGTAGGCAAAAGTCTAATAAACAAGTTCAATATTTAATATTCTGCGTTTCTTTGATGACAGCTTACAATTGAAGCACTCGTCGCTCAGGCATTATCGTGCCTATCGCTGTAAAGCCGAGTAGACGTTCCCCATAGTACCAGCTGAAGAAGAAAGGTTGCCGACGACGGTGGCGGGGCGTTAGAGTACCTATTAAATCTTTTTGCGTCGTCAAGCTGAAATCTGCCAATTTGATTATGGATTTGTATATCCGACTATAGATTACATAACATACCATTCAAAAGACCGAACAATATAATCTTATTTTTATCAAAGCAAACATTCTGATACATTCTACGAAAATATAATTTCGTCTCCGATTTTTGTCGATTACTGCGGGTTTATTCGATCAATTTGGTGTCTACGTGGAACACACGCGTCATCCACCTGTCTGTCAACGTTAACGAATGTTCTAGACTTCTTTTCGACACACTAACGACAAAATTCAAAGCGTTGGCGGGTTTTTTTGGCGGTATTTATAAAAGAGTGTAGGTATACGATAAATTACCTTTCCGTAGAGTGAAAATATAAAATACAGTGTATTATTTTTTATACCTACTACTTAGGTGGCAAACAAGCAAACGGCAAGCCTGATGTTAAGCAGTTACGTAAGCCTATGAACGCTTGCAGTATCAGAGGTATCAGTTACGTGTTGCGGATCTATTTTTTTACACCAGAGCCTCTAGACAAGTGGCATAAGTGATAGTCGAATCGAAAAGTCAAAAAAGAAAATGTATGGGATTTGACGTAAGTTTACGACATTAAATCGTAGACTCACGTCAAATTCCATACATTTCGATTTCGATTCGACTATCGCTTATGCCTTTTGTCTAGAGGCTCAGGGCTTAAGATGTAATATCTCTGGGATGGGAAAACGTTTCATTCAAAACGCTAAGGAATACAACTAAACCGCTGTGTTTATTATTTGGCTTTGGTCTTTTGTAAGGTAGTAGTCCATCGCCAGTCGGGCTTGCTTGATAGTATAATGCCCTACCTCTCTTAACCTTTCTTTTTATTATAAATACTTTCATAAAGATTTTAATCCTTACTAATATTATAAATGTGAAAGTTTGTGAGTATGAATGGATGGATGGATGTTTGTTGCTCTTTCACGTAAAAACTACTGAACGGATCTGGATGAAATTTGGCACAGAGATAGATTATGGTCAGGAATAACACATAGGCTACAGCGATAACCGACATACACGCGGGTGGAGCCGCGGGCAACAGCTAGTTATATAAAATTTATTATTACGCCAAACGTGAATTCAAATATTTTTAGAATAACAACGGCAATAAAAACTTCTTGAGCCAAAAAATACAAAACCCAGTACCTATTTTTTAACGTATAAACCTTTATTATGGTAAAACAATATTTTACCGACTTTTCTCACCCCTAGCGGTGTACCACCCCTCTACCTGTCACGTCCGTATCGTTTACATTGCGCCGCTTTGTTTCAACCGCAATATGGGGATTAATCAGTCAAGATACTGATAATACGAATAGGGAACACTTTACACCTTTTTTTAAACGTGGTAACATCTTTTAAAAGTATTTTAAGAGACGTAGGGTACCACAGTAGACCACAGTCAAATAACTACACACAGCGGTGTAGTTGTGTTCCTGTGTGTGAGTACAGGTCTCCATTATCCACTAATTTAGGGATGCGTTTTGAAAGAAACGTATTCCTATCCCAGGGACACTTCTATCTTAAAGCCCTGGTGTAAAAAATGGGTTGGCAACATGCAAGTGTTACCTCTGGTATTGCAAGCGTCTATAGGCTACGGTAACTGCCTAACATAAGGTGGGCCTTATCCTTGTTTGCCACTCAAGTAGTATAAAAAAAATCTGATACCTTTTTACAACTAAACTGTAAATGGATCGTAATAAGATTTTGCATTCTTTGGAACATAAACCCTGGGATAGAAAAACGTTACATTCAAAACGCATCCCTAAATAAACGTTGGAGACCTGTACTCACACACAGGAACACAACTACACCGTTGTGTGTAGTTATTTGCCTGTAGTCTTCTGTAAGGTGGAGATCCTTCCCCAGTCAGGCTTGCTCGCTAGTATGGTGCCCTACCTCTAGTAAAATTTGCTTTCAGATTTATAATAACCCAACTAGCAAAATTGCTTTATAAAGAGTCCTTTATAAGAATTAAGACATTATAAAAGTTTTATATCCATCCTGACTATGAAGGCTTATCTTATAAAGGCATGTTAGAAGACATTTTGTGCTAAAAGAACATTCATACTTATTAAGTACTTTTGTAGACGTTTGTAAGAAATCTTTATAAAAAAATTGTCAGAATGAAGGTTTTACAAGAGCATTTTATAAGACTGATTGGTCTTTACATTATTTACACTTAGTAAAGCATCTTACAAGTCTATTCGTTCTTAGTGACATCTGGAATAAGTGTGTCATTAGACTTTTACTCTTACTAAAACCTTGTATATAACTGCTGTAAAACCAAACTTCTTTAAGTATAATTTGTTTTGTCTAAGTCATTCTAAAGAGCAGAAGCACATTTCAAGACTTTTATAAGATCAAGTTATCTTATAAGAGTCATAAGACAGTCTTTTATAAGGAACCCTATAAATTATTAACATGGCGACAGAAAGATTGTCTCAGGTTAGTGTTTAAGAAGAGCAAAAGACTTGTAATTGACTAAACAAGTGTTCAATAAGATAAATCAGTCTTACAATAATCTTTGGAAGTGGACAATTGCTCTTATAATTATTCACACAAAGTTCATTTGATTCACATTTAAATTTCACAAATAATTAACTATATTTATAATAATGGCCCGTGAATATATTGTTATTTATTTATAAAACTACCCAGTAAATCTATTTTGCCAGATTGTTCATCAATATAATATCAAGATAGGTTGTCAAGAAATAAATCAAGCATTTAAGATAAAATTAGTAGTAAAAACACATAAGAAATTATAATAACTTCATTTTTTTTATTTTTCATCCACCTGCACATTTTTTTTTTGCCTTTCGAAATAATACACTTACAATGAGATCCCAGAGAGGAATACAAGAAGAATCACGCTTAGGACGGCATTAGGAAGATGATTGTAAGAGTAAAAAGTGACTTAACAAGACCATATTACAACAACTATAAGAACAAATTATCTTATAAAGTGCGCCCAATTCCACACTTACAAACGTTTGTAAGTATACTATAAGAGTAAAGAAAAGGTGGTCTTAGGATACATGTAAGACCAAATTTTGCTAGTTGGGAATATACGAGTAAGTATGTTCTATTTGTTATTCGGGAACACAATTTGCTTTTACAATCAATGTAATGCTCTTTTCTGTCTACTTCAAATCGCGGTTTTAAATCTTATTCTATTTTTCGATCCTTTTCCCAAACAAAGCTTAGGATCAGAAACGAGCAACATGTAAGTCTGAGCTCAATGCTGCGTTTAAATCGTCTCTTGTGAAGTCGAAATATACGATACAAGAAATACGGCAAAAGATTTTAAACAATGGCTTAGGTGTTTACTTATATTATTTCGAGAGAAGTAGGGCACCATACTAGCGAGCAAACTAGTAGTTGCATTCTTACTAAAATACTACTACTGCCTTGGTGGTCCAGTGGGTGCAGTATGCGCCTGCACGAGGTTGTGGGTTTGATTCCCACACAGGGACAAAACTTTGTGTGACCCATAAAGAGTTGTTCTGAGTCTGGGTGTAATTTGTGTCCGTCCATTGTATGTTTGTAAAGTCCCCCGCAACACAGAGCTTGTTCTCCAGTGCGGGAGTTGTCTTTAGTTTAATAAATAAAAAAAAATACTAAACTTACTTTGTTTGTTTGTTATTTTTTCACGATGTTGAGCGAGTGGCACGCTTACGTCACACACGTTCCAGAGGGTGATTCAGTCAGCTATCTGTCCGATAGCTACATACTGCCTAGAATCACTACGGGTATGCGACCCCGGACTGCTCTAGCTACTGCTGTCACACTCTACTTCCCGTGGCAGTAGTATCCCTTCCTACATCCTATCATCCCCAATAGCGGATGCCTCCCGCTGCGACAGACTGGCGACCCCGGTCAGTCACTAGACCTAGCACTATGGTGCCACAACTTAGGTCAGCATCAGAGGTCTTGCTGATGCTTAGGGACGTTCCTGCCTCTTACCAATTGTAGCGGCCTCCCGTTCCATTGGATCCATAGAGGTGGAGATAAGAGTGCACCTGTGTTTGCGCGGACACTGACGTAATTTACGTTTTGTGCACTATAATATCTCCTGCGTAACTGACTTGGCTTCTGACAATGGACTCCGATTCAGACAGTCCCACGGCGATGGGCAGAGGTAGAGAGGTCTGATTGTGATGCCAATCGGGCTTTGTCTGATGCCTGCACGTGGGCGGCTCAGGGTAGATGGTCGCTTTACACTGCATAGGGTTAACAGTGCAATTCGGCAGCTCCCTGAGTGATGAAGCAGCTCTATTTAGAGAGGCCCTGCTTCCCCCAATCCGGGGAGGGGACTAGAAAAGGTGTCCTAAAAAAGGCTTAACCCATCACACTCGGAGATAGTAGCCACGGCTGTCTCTGCATCACCCTTAACGTGGTCGAAGGAAAATAAATAGTAAGAAAAAAGAAACATCTAAGTCCCGAAATATGACCTTTGCAACGTGGAATGTGCGCACCTCCTTGATCGAGAAGCCAACCTAGGCATACCTCGAAAAACTGCTCTAGTATCCTGAGAACTCCAACGCTACGGTGTGGATATCGTTGCTCTCAGCGAGACACACCTGGCTGACGAGGGGGAGATGGTTGAGCGAAGAGGCGGATATACTTTCTTTTGGAAAGGTACCCCGTCTTCGGAGCCTAGGAGGTCTGGTGTTGGTTTCGCCATCAAAAACCACATCGCCTCTAAATTGGAGGAGTGTCCTGCGCACATCTCGGACCGCGTCACCACGTTGCGTCTCCACCTGGACGGTGGCAATTACCTTAACGTCATCAGCGTATATGCGCCAACAATGGACAAGGATGATGAAATCAAGGCCAAGTTTTATGAGGAAGTCACGCAAGCCCTCTCCAGAGTACCTCCTAGGGAGCAGATACTTTTGATGGACGATTTTAACGCCAGAGTGGGGCGTGACTTTGAAGCTTGGCCTCGGGTCTTGGGAAGACATGGTGTTGGAAACATGAATAGTAATGGACAACTACTTCTGTCCTTATGCGCTCAATTTGAGCTAGCGATCACCAGCACCATGTTCAGGCTCCCGGCAAAATATAAGACCACATGGATGCATCCGAGGTCAAAACACTGGCATCTGATTGACTATGTAATTGTACGACAAAGAGATATTTCCCAAGTGCATATCACCCGCGTTATGCGGGATGCTAATGCGGTCTGCTCCTCGGATCACCGACTTGTCGTGACAAAACTGAGGCTCCGCCTGTATCCTCCCCGTAGATCTCAGGGAGTGAAGCCAAAGGGTATGGACCTTGAGAACCTACGGAATCCTGACATCCGTAAAGCCTACGCTCAGGCAGTAAGTGGTGCACTCCAGGCGATAGATGATGAGAATGGTGATACTGTGGCTAACTGGCAAATGCTCTCGTCCCACCTAGTCGCCGCCGCGTCGCAGACACTGGGTGCCAAATCCAGCAGACATGAGGATTGGTTTGATGACAATGACGAAATTTTGTCGAAAGCCATACAGAAGCATCGTTCTCTCCTACTCTCTCTCTCTCAACATAGTGATAACCACCAGGCGGAGGCAGTCAAACATAGTGGAGCTGAACTGCGAAAATATGTACGGGAAATAAAAGACAAATGGTGGCGCGATAAAGCCGAGCGCATGCAGTGGCTTGCTGATTTATTTATTATTTATTTATTTGCTGACCAAACAGTTGGGTGCATTTTATGATGAGGTCCGCAAACTTCTTGGTAACGTGATTCGTACTCGAGTACCCCTGAGATCTCTAGATGGTACACAATTGCTTACTAATAAGACAGATGCACTCAACAGATGGGGAGAACATTTCAACACCTTGCTTAATGTTGATCGAGCAGCAGACATCGTACACATTAGCTCGATGGCAGCACTCCCCACGAACAGCAAGCTGGACGAGCCACTGACTCTGCGCGAGGTCATAGTCGCGATTCAACAACAGCAGAATAAGAAAGCGGTCGGCGTTGATAACTTACCAGGAGAACTGATCAGGTATGGAGGTGAAGAATTGCATAGAGCTGTCTGGAAGCTATATGATCAAATGTGGGATCAGGAGCGGGTACCTGATGATTTTCGAGTATCACGTATCTGTTCTTTGTACAAGAACAAGGGCGACAGATCTGATTGCAATTCCTACAGAGGCATCTCCTTACTGACTTCTCCGGGGAAAGTCTTTGCTAGAATATTACTAAACCGCCTGCTACCCTTATCTGAAGACATACTGCCGGAAACCCAATTTGGCTTCCGGCCAAATCGAAGCACGTGTGAGGCTATCTTCTCTATTCGTCAGCTTCAAGAGAAGAGTCGAGAGCAAAGGCAACCACTGTATGCATGTTTTGTTGACCTTGAGATAGCCTTCGACAGCGTGCCTCGAGAAGCTTTATGGGTGGTACTGGCGAAACTGGGATGCACGGACAAGTTCGTTAGAATGATCCGACTCCTGCATGATGACATGCGATGTTGTGTCAATGTACAAGGTGAAGACTCTGAGTTCTTTACAGTGAGCTGCGGCGTAAAACAAGGCTGCGTGCTCGCGCCAACTCTGTTCGCCTTGTACTTTGCAGTTGTAGTAAGGGAAGCCTTGCAAGGTCTGTCTGATGGCATTCGTGTTCGTTTCCGTACCGATGGTGGTGGAGTCTTCAACCTATCGAGACTTAAAGCTCGCACCAAGGTGTCTCACGCGACTATTACGGAGATGATGTATGCGGATGATTTATGTTTTGTAGCGGAATCCTCAGAGAGTCTACAAACACTTATGTCGAGACTTGATGAGTCATGTCGCAGATTTGGCTTAAAAATCAACGTAAGAAAGACCGAAGTGATGGCCCAAACGTTGAATAGTGCCCCAGCTGACATCAAACTCGCTGACGTCTCACTTAAGCAGGTAGATAGATTCAGGTATCTGGGGAGCACCGTAACATCGAGGTGCCTCCTTGATAATGAAGTCAACAGCAGAATCGGAGCAGCTGCTGCAGCCTTTGGTAGACTTCGTATCAGGGTGTTCCGTTCACACGACGTAAAGCTCTCTACAAAAGTAGATGTATACAAGGCGATCGTTATACCGAACCTCTTGTATGGATCTGAAACGTGGTGCCTTTACCGCAAGCATATCCGCACATTAGATAGATTTCACCTCAAATGCCTTCGCGACATTATGAATATACATTGGTCGGACCGTGTTCGGAACACGGAAGTTCTACGGCGGGCAAATATAGGTGGAATCGAGTCTTATCTAATAAAACGGCAGCTTCAGTGGTGTGGCCATGTCTCCCGAATGTCTGATGACAGAATGGCTAAGCGCATCTTTTACTCTGAGCTGCAGGGTGGCAAACGGAAACACGGTGGCCAATTCCTGCGGTACAAAGACGTGCTTAAGCGACACATGAAAAAATGTGACATAGAACCGTCACAATGGGAGGCAATGGCGGCAGACCGACCACGGTGGAGGCACACCATAAACACCAAGGTGGCCGAGTTTGAGACAAAACGAATAGTAGAGCTCGATGCTAAACGAGACGAGCTCAAGGCCCGAATACCCGAGGCCATACACTATAACTATGTCGGAGGGGTACTGACCTGTAGCGTATGTGGTCGTACATGCGTTGCAAAGATCGGTTACGTCAGTCATATGAGAGCACATCAACGAGGCTCTCAATAGTTAGTAGCCAGTCGCTGTGGCCGAATACGGTCAGGATATATATATACTTTTTCACGACTAAACGGCTGAACAGATTTTAATGAACTTTAGCAAAGAGATAGATGGTATCCTGGGGACAATAAACTTTAGCGCTATAATCGACATCCATGGATGGAGCACAGGGCAACAGCTAGTAAAATAATATATATATATATTTTATGCTATTTAGGTGGCAAACAAGCATACGGCCCGCCTGATGTTAAACAGTTACCGTAGCCTATGGACGCTTGCAATACCAGAACTTGCGTGTTGCCAACTCATTTTTTTTCCACCAGGGCTTTATGAAGGGAGTATCTCTAGGATAGGAAAAAGTTTCTTTCAAAACGCATCCCTAAATGAGCGCTGGAGACCTGTACTCACACTAAAGAACACAACTACACTGTGTGTAGTTATTTGGCTGTGGTCTTCTGTAAGGCGGAGAGCCTTCCCCAGTCGGGCTTGCTCGCTAGTACGGTGCCCTATCTCTCTTAGATTTATTAGAATTACGTAGAAGGTCTTCAACAAATCCGCTAATGAGACGACCGATCCATCATCACACCGCGAGTGTGTCGGCAACAAAACGGAAAGTTTTGCAAATAATAAGTGTGTTAAGGGTAGGCTCTACAAGTTTCCTAATCTCCGAAGTGTTTTGATTTTGATTCCAATTCATCATAATTATACATATATGACAGTTTTGTGATCAGTCATTGTGCTGTCAACGACGACAATGTATAGTCTATGTATGTATTTAACTTTGATAAAAGAAATATAGGCAGATATAGCTTGTTTCCCGACTACGGTGCAGCAAAAAGAAGGGT
The DNA here is from genome assembly GCA_947095525.1 of Trisateles emortualis. Classification (NCBI taxonomy): domain Eukaryota; kingdom Metazoa; phylum Arthropoda; class Insecta; order Lepidoptera; family Erebidae; genus Trisateles; species Trisateles emortualis. Next base: position 1,536,733 of record OX352753.1, on the reverse strand, counting down.
TATGATTTTGACCTGTATGTATGTTTGTATGTATGTATGTCTATCTGTTCCCGCATAACTTCTGAACTACGTGTTATAATTTAACAAATGAGGTATCGTCAGAAGCGTCTGCATTGTTTAATACTTTTCAGTAGACGATTTTTAATTAGTCGTAACTTAATTTTTATAAATTATTATCTATTTTTTTCTATTTTTTTTGTACCGCCATAAACCATTAACTAAATGTTGTTAATTATTATTTTTTCTTGATAAATAAGTATTTAAGTTAACTAACTACATAGTGCATGTTGTGTTTGTTTCGAGTGGTTGTGCATTAGTATCAGATCCTCAAACGCAATGTATCTTATATTAAGTATAAATGTTACAACTGTAAACAAACCAGAAATAAATAAATAAATAAATATCATTATTATGTTTATGCAATTGACTGCCTTGGTGGTCCAGTGGCCGCAGTATGCGCCTGCTGTGCACGAGGTTCAGAGTTCGATTCCTACACAGGACAAAACTTTGTGTGACCCACAAAGAGTTGTTCTGAGTCTAGGTGGAATTTGTATCCGTTAATCGTATGTTTGTAATGTCCCCCGCGACACAGAGCTTGTTCTCTACTGCGGGAGTTGTCTTCTAATAGTTAATTATAATAAAGAAATCCAATTAACCGAAGAGACGTGAGTGTGAGTCGCTAGTAGAATTAATAGCAACCCATATATGTCCCACTGCTAGGCACGGGTCTCCTCTCCTCTATCAAGAGAGAGAGAGGATTTAGGCCTTAATTCACACACGCTGGCCTAATGCGGGTTGGTCAATCAGACATGTCTTTGGAATTTGTTCTAAGACATGTGGGTTTCCTCACGATGTTTTCCTTCACCATTAGCAGATGGCAAATCATTTGATTACTACATAATAAACTCCACAAAGTGAAGTTCAAATTAGTACTGCCCGGGATCGAACTAGCACCTATTGCGTGCAAGTCGGTTTCTTACCCACTCGGCCACCACCGGTTTATAATAGAGAAATCCAAAAAGCCGAAGAGACGCGAGGGTAGGTCGCTAGTAGAATTACATAAATAAATAAATGTAAATAAATATATAGAACAAACCTCGTCACTTCAAAGGCCGCGTATAAGTGACATACTAACATAAACTCAAAGCCAAATATCAAATTATAACCCGCCACTGCTATCCTGGTCTTTAAGACCATTTCATAAATTAATATAAATCACCACATTATCAGTGAGAGCGTAGATAACTCGCGATTCGTGTGCTTTTACCGGTTATACCAGTAATTCCCAGTAAGGGCTAATTACTTTACTTTTTATCTCACCCATAAATTTATACAGATAAATTAGGTTTTCGTGATGAAAATTTGTTACTCGCTATTGAATTGCAATTTTGTTTCGAATTGTTATTTTGCTTTGAATTGTTATCGTAAATTTTGACTGGTCGGTTGGCCTAGTGGTAAGTGAGTCTGACAGCTAAGCCGAAGGTCGTAGGTACAATTCCCAGCAAGTGATGAACACAATTCTTTGTTCTGTATCCGGAAGTAATTTATCTATCATATGTATGTATGGCGAGGGCCGGGCACATAGCTCGCAGAACTGATGGCCTTTGGGGCGTACAGGTTCAGACGAACTGAAAGACGAAGCGTGGGTAGGCCTCCAACAAGGTGGACCGACAACCTGGTAATGGTTGCGGGCAACCGATAGACAAAGTCGGCTCAGGATTGACGTCTTTTGGCTGAGATGATGATGATAATATGTATATATTATAAATGCGAAATTTTGGATGGATGGATATATTAATGCTTGTTACTCAATCACGCCAAAACGGCTTAACAGAACTGTATGAAATTGAGCACACAGATAGATTTTAGTTTGAAATAGCACATAGGCTACTTTTTATCCTGGAAAAATAAACTGTTCCCGTAGAATAATACGCGCGGGCGAAACCGCAGGTGGAAACTAGTGCACCATAATTTCAACATGTATATAAAGGTCTAAAAACAAACACCTAACCCTTAACAGCTCACGTACTCACTTCATTACCCGTATCCGTTTGTGTTCAAAACATCGGACATTACGCTATTAACTTTTTGAATTAACTTTTTGCTTAAATTAACTCTGTACAATATTACAAGGGGGGTTTTTTGTACCCACACCGAGTTTTAACGGGTTGGACTTAACTTGTTTTAATTTTTTTACGTTTAGTAATGGCTAATTTCGTTATGTCATACTGTGAAAGTTTGTTAAAGTATGTGTGTTAAAAATTTTTGCTCAATTTGTATTTCATGCTCTTTTATTTTATATGATAACTAGGGATCGCCCGCAACTTCGTCCGCGTGGTAATTTGGAATATTTTCCCCGATTTTGCAACATATCTCACTACTGCTCCGCTCCTATTGAACATAGCGTGATGTTTTATAGCCTATAGCCTTCCTGGATAAATGCACTATTTAACAAAAAAATATATTTTTCAAATCGAACCAGTACTTTCTGAGATTAGCGCGTTCAACCAAACAAACAAACTCTTCAGCTTTATAATATTAGTATAGATTTTTATATTTTGTTTGATGTAGTGGTTGTCTGTTTAATTTTAACATTTTGTCGAGAAAAGCTCAATGAAAGAAAATATAGACTGTTAAAATGATTCTGTTTCTTTTTCATCATCATGTCACCCAAAATACGTCCGCTGGTGGACGAAGGCCTCCTCCAAGGATATCCACAAAAACATTGTTAGATTTATACCTTACTAGTTACTGCCTGCTGCGATAACCGAAATCTACGCGAGCGGAGCCGCTCGCGTAGATTTCGGTTATCGCGATAAAAAAGTAGCCTATATGCTATTCCAGACTATAAAGCTCTCTCTGTGCCAAATTTTACCAGATCTGTTCAGAAGTTTTTGCGTGAAATAGTAACAAACATCCATAGATCCATCCATCCATACTCACAAACTTTCACATTTATAATATTAGTAGGATGTACACAGTTATGAAATAATGTGTACTAGAGGTCAAGCACGACATTGAATGCTTTCTGCAGTTCTTCTGCATACTAACTCTTAACTATGCCAAATTTCACACTTCTCCGTGCGCACAGTTTGCTAGTTTTTTTATACGTATTAAGATATAGATATGGTAATTATTTTGTTAGGAATTTCATATCACATTATGGCAGCTGAAAGACGTCCAATGCCTCCTCTAAAGATTTCCTTAGCATTCGGTCCCGAAATAACCTTATCCTTATCGGCTAGGAGTTTATTACTAAAACAATATTTTACGCAGGAAAATATTTAGGAACTTTTCTTTACATTGCAAGAGGTTTTCAAAAATTGTAATCACGCCTAAAAAGATGACCAAAACTCGGGCTAAGAGCCCGTTCACCCCTCAAGTAGTGCCCGTTCACCCTGTGAACTGGCATTGGTACCCATTCACCCCTTACTGCAAGTACGTAAATAGTACAGTCCGCGAAAAAGAATTTTTTAAGGCTGCACTAATGTAATATTTGGATATAAACTCGGAATGGTCACCTATCCGTAGACATATATTACAAACCTTTTATTTCATATTAAATAAACAAACAAACATTAACATTCCCAACTTTCAAACGTCGCTATGCTAAAACCCCCCACTTTATATTACTAAGCAAGAGATCTAGCACACTTGGCAAGTACCATGGTATAAATCTTGTGTCAACCGCTGTCCAAAATTATTGCGGTAATCTAAAAAAGCTGGCTTATACCGAGCTTTGCTATAAATAAAATGTCAACTTGGTACCGATGGTATAGAGCAGGGATTCTCAAAGTTTTCTGTATAGACCCCTTGGTGTCAAAATCGGTTTTTAAGGATCGATATAAAAGAAAACTGATTTTGGAATAGACTAAAAATCGATCTGAACGATTGGGTGGCAAACAAGCATACGGCTCACCTGATGGTAAGCAGTTACCGTAGCCTATGGACGCTTGCTTACCAGAGGTATCGCTTACGTGCTGCCGATCTATTTTTTTTTGCACCAAGGCTTTAAGATTTAGTATCCCTAGTATAGGAAAAAGTTTCTTTCGAAACGTACCCCTAAATGAGCGCTGGAGACATGTTGACACAAGTTCTTATTAGAAACTTTAAAAATGACTAATATTTTCAAAAGTAGGCCTATAACATTGTTGATTAAACTCAAACTCAAAATTCATTTATTCATTTAAGTTACAAAGTAACACTTATGAAGGTCATAAATTATGAATAAACCAGAACGTTGATGTCAGCTAAATTTTCCTACGGCTAGTTCGCTGACGTGGAGCCTTGAGAAGAACTAGCAAGAAACTCAGGCCACTCTTTTTAATCGCCAGATAGTTACAATCTTTTGTAAAATACAAGTATGAGAGCATGCAAGCTGATGCAGTCAAAACGCGATACTAACTTTATTGATAAAATATAATTATATCAATAGAAAATTTACAGTATTTTGTACCGATAGGGAAAAAAACTAGAGATAGGATTTTTAAAGCAATTTGGCTAGTAAGTAAGGTAGGTCTAAGGTATTAGTTAACTTTGGAATACTTAAGAGTCTCTTGTCGAAAATAGTTTGAGCATCCGTGGTGTAGAGTGTGTTAGGTGACGATATACATACAGGATTTTATTTAGGACGTTGATGTAGTGGGTGGTATTTAATGTGTGTGTTGACTGCCTTGTTCGTCTAGTAGTTTGCTGGTTACGAAGTCTTGAGTTCGGTTACCGTGTAGGGCTAAAAATGTATGAGTTTTTCTGACTAGAAATGCACATTTAGGTGACTTTAATATTAGTTTTGACGGCACGGTTGGATCAGTGGCTTAAGTGATTACCTCGCTATTTTTTTTATACTACCAAGGAGGCAAACAAGCATACGGCCTGCCTGATTTTAGGCAGTTACCGTAGCCTATTTTTCCGTTGCAATACCAGAAAAGCAACACTTGCGTGTTGCCGATCCCTTTTTTTATACTAGGGCTAAAGGCTAAGAAGGAGTATCCCTAGGATGAGAAAACTTTTCATACAAATCGCTTTCCTAAATGAGCGCTGGAAACCTGTACTCACACACAGGAACACAACTACACGAGGTTGTGGATTCGTTTCCCACACAGGACAAATCTTTCTGTGACCCACAAAGAGTTGTTCTGACTCTGGGTATAATTTGTGTCCGCTAATTCTATGTTTGTAAAGTCCCCCGCGACACAGAGGATGTTCTCTAATGTGGGAGTGTTTTAAAAAAAAAAAAAAAAATACACCGCTGTGTCTGAAAGGTGGAGGTCCTTCCCCAGTCGGGCCTCTCACTAGTATGGTGCCCTACCTAAAAGTAAAACTTAACATTTATACACATTTATTCATTAAACGTCTTCGTCCACAATGTATTCCCATATGTCACCAACAAGCTCTCACTGGGCAATAATATGAACAGCAATTAAAACTTTTAGCACTCATCGGACAATTTTTAATGTCCAAAAATATTTCAATTCTCGTGAAGTGAAAACTCGAGTTAATATAGAGGTTGTATTATTATTTTTATTTACCGCCTGATGGTAAGCCCATGGACGCTTGCATATACATGCGAGTTTAACTAAAAATTTTAACACCAGGGTTTCGTGATGGAGTATGGAGATATATTATGTCCAGGTTTATATAATACCTTGCATTTATAAACAAATCATTGAAACATATAAATACATGAACAATTCAACACACGAATAGTTTAACAGATTAGAGCGTGAACTCTTGACCTTAGGGTCGAAACAACCCAAACTCATTAAAGAATGGAGTTAACCCTCTAATTCAAACATATTCAGCATTAGGAGGGTTAATGCGATTAGGAAAATTATCTCGGTTTATATGGCTTATAGTGGTGTTATTATTGTTTTTAGATTAGGGTAAATTAATTATTGACATGGCTCGTAAAACCGATGGGGGTTAGGGCAGAAAGGTTCTGGAGTGACGACCAGACCACGACCTGGAAGATTCCTGAAAATCTGTTTTTTGAATTACGCATACCGACTAAAACCCCCCCTGCACCTACCGCCTACGCAGGTGGACCACCGATACCTGATAAGACATCAGTGATTAACCCAGCGGCTGGCCGCGCTACGCGGATGCTGTTCCTTCCGCGAAAGGACGCTGGTGAGACTCTACTGCCCCAGCCTTCACACCCGACTATGGTGGCATCAGGCGCTCGTAAGCGCACTGACGCTTTTCAGTTCGCCAGCGAAAACTTAGCCCATTGATAAGCCACTGCCCGCAACCATAGGCTCAGTTCAGCTTACCAGCTAGTAACAAAATATATACAATCTATTTGATTGATACAGTATGGAGTGATAAATCATAGAAAATTGTATTCTGCTTTTAAGTTGTACCTATATTAAACTTTATATTTTTTGCACCGCGCTGTCGGAGTTTTACATAGAAAACCTAATACTATAAGCATTCTCTACCAATCAACTGTAGCTGATACAGAGATAAATGAATTAGTTTTTTTTTTATACTACCAAGGTGGCAAACAATTATACGGCCCGCCTAATGGTAAGCAGTTACCGTAGCCTATGGACGTTTGCAACACCAGGGGTGTCACTCACGCGTTGCCGACCCTTTAAAAACCTTGCAAATGAAGCTACATTCTTCATTCAGACTTACCTGTTGGTCTAGCGATTAGTGACTCTGACTGCTACGCCGGGTTTGATTCCCACACGGGACAAAAACTTTGTGTGATTAATAAAAATGTTTGTTTGGAGCGTGGGTGTTATTTGTGTCCATGAATTATGTTTATGAAAGCCCCCGCGACACAGGGCTTGTTCCCTAGTGCAGGAGTTGTCTTTATTAAAAACAATCGACTGCCTTGGTGGTCTAGTGGCCGCAGTTTACGCCTGCTGTGCACGAGGTTGTGGGCTCGATTCCCACACAGGACAAACTGTGTGTGACCTGCAAAGAGTTGTACTGAGTCTGGGTGTCATTTGTGTCCGTTAATTGTATGTTTGTAAAGCCCCCCGCGACAGAGCTTGTTCTAGTGAACAAGCTCTGTCGCTATGTTTAAAAAGACATAAAAACAAAATCAAAAAGAAAAGTTGAACTAAATTACCAAAAAATATAATATATGAGATACAAACACAATCCTCGGATTAATTATAACTTATCCAATCCCAATACTCATATCCTTACATCCAAATCTATACAAATACAATAATAGAGCTTGTGTAAGACCCTTACACACTATTTCTGTGCACAACAAATTGTATCTGATGTTCATATAACAAATAAGTATCCGGCTAACATAAGAATCCATTAAGAAGACCCTTATTGGGGACCCTTGCAACATATGGGGGAGATAAGACCCAGATACTATACATACATATATATACCTATATATTATGGCTTTCTGTTAATATAGACATAAGTGTTTAGCCACATTGTAGTTACTGTAGATGAAAAACTTCTTGACTCTGCTAATTTATTGTTATATAAGCCCTACTCAAGTGAAAAAAAAAAATGTAATTATGTAATTATTTATTCTATTTTTATTTTCTGTATAATTTATGTGAATTTGTATAATTTTATTTATTTTTGTTTTTGTTGTCCCTGGGCCTACCTGAAAACCAACGCTGCGGCTTTTATAATTAGTCGTAACATTATGCTGAGGTAGGCACCATTTTTTTGGCCTGCAGACCATCGAAATAAAATTGTAATGTACCTATGTAAATGTCCTGTCATTGCAGTCCATAAATAAATGTTTATTCTTTCTTTCAAAAAGATTCTTTGGTATTTTTTGTACTATTAATAGTGATTTCTTAATCGAATCTTAGTCACGATAGCTAATCTCACCGGTGATTAACCATTCGTACAAATGGTTAATCACCGGTGATTATAGTGTACAAGTGTGTACGCAAATGCGGTTGCACTTTTAGTCCCTAACTCTCATAGTCCGATGGGACGACAATCCAATACATTTAGAAAGTGATCAGGCGTAGGACAAACGGCTATAAATGTTTACTGAAGGTTATTTTCCAAATGTTGGGCATTAAGTAAGTCTCACGATCCTAAGGCTGGTCTTTACGTGGGTCAACGTATTAGCCTTACAATCCAGCGTGGGAATGTGGCCAGTCTTTTGGGCACCTTTCCTTAGAACTGTGATCTCAATCAGATATTTTATTTATAGGTTAATACATTTAAATATAATATCTGATTGTTTGTAAGTAGGTTAGATTACTTTAATTTTAATAACTATTCATGTAAATATCTTATGAAATAAATGTTTATTTTACAAACATTTATTTGCAGAAAAATTCGATAACAAAAAACTGAATATATAGTTGGGCTCCGTATGGGTAGTCGGGTAGCCGTATGCTTGAGACACAAGCATACGGCTAGGCTGATGGTACGCAGCCCAATTAGGATAGGATAAGGGTTCTTTATCCCCGGCGCACTCAGACGCTCTCATCGATGACTGACCCCGTGAAAAGTACCCAGCCAGTGTGAGGACCACTGATGTGATATCAGGTTCCGCTGGCCCACCCGTGTAGACGGGTATAGGTGCACAAAGTGTTCTATCGTCGGTATAACCGCCTATCTTCACAGGTTGGGGAAATTTAAGCGAGGTAGGGCATCATACTAGCGAGCAAGCCCGACTGGGGAAGGACCTCCACCTTACAGAAGACCACAGCCAAGTAACTTCACACAGCGGTGTAGTTGTGTTCCTGTGTGTGAGTACAGGTCTCCAGCGCCCATTTAGGGATGCGATTTGAAAGAAACATATTCCTATCCCAGGGTTACTTCCATCTTAAAGCCCTAGTGTAAAAAAAGGGGTTGGCAACACGCAAGTGATACCTCTAGTATTGCAAGCGTCCATAGGCTACGGTTACTGCTTAACATCGGGCGGGCCGTATGCTTGTTTGCCATTCAAGTAAATCTTTGTTTTGTACTTTATATAAATTTGACTGCCTCGGTGGTCCAGTGGTCGCAGTATGCGCCTGCTGTGCACGAGGTTGTGGGTTCGATTACCACACAGGACAAAACTTTGTGTGACCCACAAAGAATTGTACTGAGTCTGGGTGTAAATTTGTGTCCGTTAATTGTATGTTTGTAAAGTCCCCCGCGACACAGAGCTTGTTCTCTAGTGCGGGAGTTGTCTTTTTTAAAACAAAAAAAAAAGAGTTCTATAAAAACCGAATTTCATAATGAGCACTGGAGACCTGTAGTCACTATACCTTCATCAGCCATATAGTGGTCTTTTGTATAAAAACTTTAGCCTCTTATAAACCTTATATTATCAAAAAGGCCACCATTTTCTCCATATTACGGCAAAAATTCTCGACCAATATATAACTCTACTTACACATTTAACAGTTTTCCCCTCGCTTGTTTCTTACTCTTCGGCCTTCCACCGAAATGATTTATATCAGGGACCCTCCTATTTCGTCCAATTTACAGAAGCCTACCATTTGGTAACAAAATACCTACAAGCTATGTTACAAATTTTAGTTAAAATAATCCTTTCACGTTTGATCTGTTACGTATGGACTAATTAGGCTGGATACTTGTATGGCTTAGAGATTTAAGTGGTCATCTAGCCGTTTGGACAATCAAACTGACTGCTTTGGTGGTCCAGTGGTCGCAGTATGCGCCTGCTGTGCACGAGGTTGTGGGTTCGATTTCCACACAGGACAAAACTTTGTGTAACCCACAACGAATTGTTCTGAGTCTGGGTGTAATTTGTGTCCGTTAATTGTATGTTTGTAAAGTCCCCCGCGAGACAGAGCTTGTTCTCTGGTGCGGGAGTTGTCTTTTAAAAAAAAATCAAAAAAAACTTTTTTTTATACTACTTGGGTGGCACACAAGCATACGGCCCGCGTGATGTTAAGCTGTTACCGTAGGCTATGGACGCTTGCAAAACCGGAGGTAACACTTGCGTGTTGCACATTTTTAGAACCACAAAAGTTCCCTGAGAATCTGGGTATTCCTTTATTTTGTGGTGACTTTAATATCTGTAAATAATTCACAAATGATATTTCTAAGTGTGGCAGTTGCAACAATGAGAAAGTTGTTTAGAGGTTTTTTTTTAAAGACAACTCCCGCACTAGAGAACAATCTCTTTATTGCGGGGGACTTTACAAACATACAATTGGACACAAATTACACCCAGACTTAGAACAACTCTTTGTGGGTCACACAAAGTTTTGTCCCTGTGTGGGAGTCGAACCCACAACCTCGTGCACACCAAGGCAGCCGCCGCAGAGTTAGCACCATACAAGTGAGTAAGCCCAGCTGAGGAAGGTTCTTTGAGCTTACAGAAGACCGCAGCCGCGGATTTTTTGTGCAAAAGAACGGCCGGCTGATTCTCTAAGAAACAGCGATCGCAAACTGACAGTTGTGATTGCTCGGTGACGGCAGACACGATTGCTAAACGTCAAAAAGGTTCGGTTTTCGCTCTTACGGAATACCGATTTTCAATCTGACAGCCAGATTTTGCTCCGTTTTTTAATTTGACAGCCACATTTTGCTCCTTTTTCGCGATCGCTTGGTTTTCACTCTTACAGAATACCCCTGCCAGTCTCCGTTTATAAAAATTACAATGCATTTTTGCAACAAAACGCCTAAAGCGAATCTTAACTATATTATCAAACCAATGAACCTAAAACAACGTTTAAAGTCAACGAATTAACTTACTTTGTTACCTAAAACAAAGCTATCTTTTGTAATAACAAAGTAAAGACTCTAATTCCGCACTTACATTTTACGCCCCTATAAAAATTATCATAAAATGAAACGACACTTTTTATTTATCGTCTTCATAACGAAACAAAATGTCACCGTTAATAATTATCAAAAATGTTAATAATGCCAGTTTACATTAAATTAGATTATCATGATTATAAATGAAGTTAGACGGAGTTATATTTCTTTTTAATGACAGAATGAGATGTAAGAGTAGTATGAACACTAACGTAACAGTTTGTTCAATTAGACTAAACCTACAGATAAAAATATATTTCACGCAAATTTATACATTGGTTTGAGGAATGAGCTGAGGTTTTCCGAGAGACTATAGCTTGGGGTTCTTCAAGAAAGGAGTTATAAGATTTTTAGTATTTATATATCTCCCACTGTTGGACACAGGCCTGCTCTATCTTTTGATAGAGAGAGAGAACTAGAGAGGGATATGTAATAGCTATAATGACTCACAGGGTGATTTTAAGACATTCATTCTGCAATACAATGTCATAATATAATCTGCAATACACCAGGCCGCCAAAACAACGTAGCTTGAAAGGGTTATTGTTGATGTGTCCATAGACTACGCGGTAACCGCTTACAATCACTCAATCTTTGACTGCCTTGGTGATCCAGTGGTCGCAGTATGCGCCTGCTGTGCACGAGGTTGTGGGTTCGATTCCCACACAGGACAAAACTTTGTGTGGACACGAATTACACCCAGATTCAGAACAACTCTTTGTGGGTACAAAGAGTTGTTCTGAATCTGGGTGTAATTCGTGTCCGTTAATTGTATGTTTGTAAAGTCCGCCGCGACACAGAGCTTGTTCTCTAGTGCGGGAGTTGTCTTTTGTAAACGATTGTAAACGAATCAAGCGGACCGTATACTTGTTTGCCACCTTGGTAATATAAAAAGTGTACTCTCTTATTTACATCCACATTCCATACAGTAAATACAAATAGGTGACATATCTGAAGAGACTTACGATCACAATAAAACTGATACTGTTTCTGCATCATTTACCCAGTAAATATTACATGAGACATGTCCCAACTACCTACGTAAAAAACTTTAGTCATAGACTAGGCTATACGTCAGATTGGTAACATCATAAATCAAGGGGAAATAAATTCGTGAACGAGTTAACTTGTATTCTAGTGTGATTTTATTTGATTTGCAAATTCGTGTCAGTTTTGTTGGTTCAGAAATACTGATTTAGGAGGCGTTGTGTGCAAGTGAGCAAGCCCGCTTTTGGAAAAACCTACACATTCTACTAATATTATTTATATAATAATATTATTATAAAAGTTTGTGAGGATGGATATGTATAGAATACTCTTTCACTTAAAAACTAGTAAACTGTACTGGATGAAATTTGGCATAGAGATACATAGATTATGATCTGAAATAGCGAAAAGGCTAATTTTATCGCGATAACTGACATTCACGCGGAAGGAGCCGCGGGCAACAGTTTGTATGAATATAATACGAATTAAACAAACATTTATAAATAAAAATAAACACTCGTGCCTTGTGTAGGTACTCTAATTTGAACTTCTTCTTAAACAAGAATACTTATGTATTTTACATGGAGGTATAGGTTTTTGCCAACAATTTAATAACTACACACAGTGAAGTAGTTGTAATATAAATATAATATTGTACATCATAAAAAAGTATTTGACAATAGTTAGTTTAGTGTCGTACATTTTCTAAAATTAGCGCCCCGTATATAAAACAATATTAATTGCGCGGTATTTTATTATCTTTTTTTATCACAATTATAATTATTCGAAACAAGACATGCGTCTAAACTACTGAACATATGAAACCTCTCACATAGAAAATTCAAAACTAAGATCAAGTTTTTAAAATAATTTTCTCGGAAAATGAAAGAACTCTCACAAGATACGGTATGAAATTTTGTATGAAAGTTTAATATTAAAAAGTTTAGGAATAAATTACTATTACTTACTAGCTTGGGTTGTACAAGTGCAGAAAGTAAATTACTATAATAGCTGACAGAAACTTTCTAAATTGCATTTTAGTTATGTATTTTTTTTTAACTTTAGCTAAACGCTTACAGCCTGCTTGACGATCGCAGGCTAAAAGCCAGTTTAATTAGTAGTCATCAAAGTCAAAATCATTAATTAATTTAGATCAAATACATGATACTTATGAACGTCATAAAAACAAATGACAGTACACTTTTTTCGTACGGCCAATTCGCTGACTACGGGTGAAGATCTTTGTACATACATACATAACATTACGCCCGTCTCCCAGTGGGGTAGGCAGAGACTATGGTACGCCAATTGCTTCCATCCAAATATACTTCCTTCGCCTCCTCTACATTCATCAACCTCTTCATGCATGATTCAGATCTTTGTACATGTCGTTAGAGTTCGATCCGGGGTGGCAGTACCAATTAATTTCACTTAGTCGAGTTTATATGTACTAATCAAATGATTCGTCATCTACTAACGGTGAAGGAAAACATCGTGAGGAAATCCTAAAGAGTTTCCGAAGAAATTCTAAAGAGATGTCTGATATACTAACCGGCATTAGGCCATCGTTATTTAGGTAATTAAGGCCTAAACCCTCTCTCTCTCTCTCTTGATAGAGTAGAGGAAACCCGTGCCCAGAAGTAGGACATACATGGGTTGTTCAAATCCTATTGTATTCTGCTACCGTTTATATATAATTTCCGTTTCTCAGAAATTACGCAAAGCTGGATCTACACCTGATCTCTCCAAAAAAACTCCGATCACACATAAACTACAATTAGGTTGCCACCACTGAACTGTTTAACAATACAATTGCCCCTTTGTCTTATTCAATTACCCCAACACATTGTCATGTTACTGGAACATAAGACATATTTTCCGTCAGGAACAGCCTCCTCATTCAGGGTCACGGGACATATTGGTACTCCCATAAAGATAACTTGTACGCTCCACTGACTTTCCTGTCAATATTATCTACACTATCGGAGTGTTACAATTTTCCTTTGTGCAGCATGTTTAGTGATTAAGCCAAGAATTTGCGGCAAACAGATTGCAGATGTTACATTCATTTTGCATGACGTTGTTATTGTAATTATTATTGTCTGTAACTTTGCAAATTTACGTTGACCCGACTTTGCACGGTTTAATTGATTGAGGCGGTTACCGATTATATTATTGAAACAGAAAACTACGACAATTTGCATGATATGAAAAAACTTGTCAATTAAGCATTGACAAGTTTTTTCAAAGTTTTGGCTCAACACCTATTTTTTAAATAGCACTTACACGTAACAGTTTTTTTACGACCAACAAATAAAGGCCTTCTTAGGCCAACATTTTTATAAAATTTTACTTAATCTTCGGACATTTATGCCAGGGTAAATCATCATCATCATCTCAGCCTGATGATGTCCACTGTTAACATGCATCCACACATGCATCCACAATGGCCAACCCTGAGCTGCTTGGGTAAATATGTTACAAAAATACAGCAAACAATCAGTCACAAACTATAAGCTCAGTAAGTATTTAACCTTAGTAACGCGTGCAAGACAGAATTACGTACCATATTTGCCTTCGCTATTCAAATACTAAGGTTTTGTTTGCCTTCGATTATTGTTAAGGAATCACGCGGAAACGCCTGACGGGTATAAAGCCTCCAGTATTTTGATAGCGTTGATATTTTATAAGGTATGAAGGTAAAATGATTTTATTTACAGAAACAATATACATGTTTTTACACTAATCACATATACCTACTAATCATATATACCTAAAACTAATTTAAACATAAATACAAAAAAAAAGGAAAACATAATACAAATGAAGACTGTTTTTTAAGCGTCGAAATATTCCTCAACATCACTGTCCACTGGGAACGTGCCCAGAAGGCTGGCAGCATTGCCACGTTGAATGGCAATGCTTATTCTCTGTGCGAGAAACAAGCCAGCCCTCTGATCACGAGAAGCGTCGATCAGTCGTTTCGCTAGGTCTCTGTAAAGGAAACGAGCACTCGGACCCCATGAACCTACAGTCTCCACCCCAAACGGCTCAAAAATGTAGTTTCCAACTAAATTGCTGTACTTTCGCCGTTTGAGGGACTCTGCAGCTGCAGCAGCAGCGCCAGCACAACCTGCTGTACTTGGAAGATGTGATGGTGCAAGGGTGTCGACGCAAGTTGCATCCCACACCAAAGGCCTACCCATCTTCCAAGGCAATAACGACATACCATCAGGTCTCTTCCCATCGTCACGTACCAAACCATTTGGTTCAAGTACGGCTGGTACGCCGGCGGTGACAAGAGCTCGACGGATAATGTCGTTAAGTTGGGCGTGTCGCGATATGCGGCCTGCGCTCCTGCTGCAGGATAGCCCATGGTGTCCGAGACTGTCGACGGCTTCTCCACAAAGACAATGATGCGGAGAAACACAAGGAGCACCCAAACGGAGGCAAGTGGCGAGGCGGAATGTAGTGTCGTCCAACATAGTGCCTATGTTGGGCGATGGCAATGCCTGCAGCCAAAGACCAGATTCCCACTCACCCACAGCAAGTAGACGAGCGCGTTCCGCAGCACTGGAAGCAGTAGAAATAAGATAATTTCTTCTCAAGCTGCACAACGGCCCATCCCACTGCTTTTGGGAGAATAGGCTGGTCGGCAAGACAGTATTTGGACATGTCATTTTCCAAGCATTTACTGCATCAGTCTTACACAACACTTCCGCATTAACCAGTGTGGGTTCTAAAATTTTCCTGGTTAATTCTTCCGTGCTGTGGACCGAGGACAGAAATGCTGGTAAGCTTACATCAGAAATTTTGCGAACGCCGAGGCCACCAAAGCGGATGGGTAGTGATGCTTGGAGCCATGCCCGGTCGTTCAAGGCCTCATTTAAAACCCTACTCAATGTAATTTGGATAATTTTGTCAATTTTTTCTAAAAGTGAAATATTTTTCCAAAATTGTGAAGACCTTAATGCGTGGGTAAATTTAGGGACAAAAAGACAATATCTAATAATTGTGAAAGCCGAATGAATATTAATTTTGAGAAGACGATCCGAAATTTCACAGAAATTTTGTATTTTCTCTTCTATAAAAGAGTCATATGCATCTTCTACGACTGGGGAACCAAGAAGGCGTAGACAACTTCTTTCAATAATTTTAATGTCAGGTGCCAAAGAATTAAATTTTGAGATTACCGAAAGTCTATTACTCATATTTCCATGAAGATAAATTTCACATTTAGTGGGATTTAATTCCAAACCGATTGACTGAAATTTTGTTTTTAGAAAAGCCAAATCTTGAAGTACTGTGTCTACATCGCCTCCAAGTGTCCCATCGTCTAGATACCAACAATTAAATTTAGAATTTAGTTGTCGAATAATAGGGTGTATTGCCAAACTGAAAATGGCAGGTCCAAGAGGGTCACCTTGCTGACAACCAACAGCAGAATCTAAAATATTGTCCTTGTATAGTAATTTTGAAGGGTTACGGTAGCATTGGCATAGGAATTTATAAATTTTGGGTGTTTCAATTTTTACTTGTGTCAACAAAGTGTCCCGGTTTACTGAATTGAAGGCATTTTTCAAGTCAACCTTCAAAATGACCTCACCTTCACCACAACCAAGGTATGTGGACAGGGCATGTACGGCAGCCTCACAGCCCCCTTTAGACCCGAAGCCTAACTGAAGGGGCTGAAATTTAGCCGAAAGTTCTGTGCTGTAAATTTTGCAACAAAGTTTGGCTGCCATACGCCTGTAAGTACACCCTACGGCAATAGGACGAATGCCACCATCCTTCTTTCGAAGGGCACACAAATTTGCTCCATATAAAATGTCGATGATGGCATCGTCCACGGTGCCGGAGAGCATTAAATTTATCAAAGCCGTCAGCTCCCTTAGAAGCGTTTCACCAGCCTCACCAGCACTTGGGCACACTAAGTCCTTCAAATGCTGGGGTGAAAGAGCATCAAGGCCGCCAGCAGAACCACTCCGAAAGGAGCTGATGGCGATATACACATCCTTAGTGGTGGCACTGACACACTCCAAATCATTCTCTGGAGGATCAGGGAAAGAAAGATCATTTGCTGGCGCTGGATGCTTGCTCTTGAGACCCTCAAGCGTGTCTGAAGAGCAAGGCGCAACCACATCACTACTGAATAACAGCCGTGACGCTCCTCTGATGTCACCTTCCCTTAATTTGGACTCTACATAATGATATAATGTCTTATTATTATTAAAAGCTAATTTTGTGTCGAAAATGGGGGCCGAAACATGACAGTTGTATTTAATTTGAGCTGTTAAAGTTCTTTTTGTTGCCTGATCTTTAGGTACATGTAGAGTCCTATAAGGAAAGGTGAGAAGATGCTCCCACGCCTCTTTGGAATTCTCCCGAACCACGAGGCCTATGCAGTTGGCTAATCTTTGGGCAACCGTAGGTCTCGCGCCTCGGGGAACCCTCTTTAAAATCGGAACGGATTTTTTTAAGCTAGCTAACTTGTGCCAAAAAGGAATTTCGGAGGAGTCTTGTTGTGTAGATGCGGGGCTAGAAAGTACATTTTGGGATTTGTGACATTTGCCAATATGTACTTTCAAACCCCGATTACCTTTAAAAAGACGCGATTGCGAGCAAAATGGGCAACTTACCAAGCCATCGAGTGATGTAGTCGGTTGACTTGAAGTTATGTCCGCAACACCAATGCCAGAACAGGCTTGCATAAGTACAAAAACACTTATAAACTAAAAATATTTACACTTTAAATATAAAATACAATTAAAAATATATATACTAGAAAAACAATGACAGCACTGTCAGAGACTGCGCAAAGTTCCGGCGCATGGTGAGACAGTTGCCACGGCAGCCTCGTGGGCTCCGCGCAGGCGTACAGCTCCTCCGCCCCTTTATAGGCCACTTATACTCCTGCGTGAGCCACGAACGTGAAGAACTGCCACGTAGGTTTAATGACAG
This sequence comes from Trisateles emortualis, assembly GCA_947095525.1. NCBI lineage: Eukaryota > Metazoa > Arthropoda > Insecta > Lepidoptera > Erebidae > Trisateles > Trisateles emortualis. The sequence goes on along the minus strand of OX352753.1, from coordinate 1,519,057 downwards.
CTGATCAGTAGGTATCGAGTTCGATTTCCGACTTGCTCACCAAACGAGTATGCAGATCCTTTTATTAAATCAATGTTTTGAATATACACCATGTTTTAATAGTAGATTCTGTTTTTCGCTCATCAAAGTTGTTTTTGAGGCAGACATGTCATGAATTTGCGTATGTAAGGTAGATTATAATTCTCTAAACTTCCAACCACGAATTTTCCTTAATTTCGGTATTGACAAACACTGCATAGACCCAACAACCAAGTAAAACCATTAAGGAACTATTTGTATTCCAATATTTTTCTATTTTAATAATATAATAAACCATTTAAGGCTTATGACTAAGATTTATTACCGTGTAATGTTTGTTATTGATGGGCTTGACAGATCTGCAAGGTTAAGCAAGCAAGCTACGGTCGGTCCATAGATGGGTGACCATTTTCTAAAACCATAGCAAAACTCCTCCGTGCCTCGGATAGCACGTAAAGTCGTTGGTCCTGCGCCTGATTCCTCTCTAGTCGTGTTGGATTGCCGTCCCACCGGACTATAAGAGTCAAAGAATCGAGAATGCAGTTGTGTTTGCGTATATTAGACACTACTTTTTTATACTACTTAGGTGGCAAACAAGCATACGGCCCGCCTAATGATAAGCAGTAATCGTAGCCTATGGACGCTTGCAATACCATAAGTATCACTTGCAAGTGGCCGACCCATTTTTGTAACACCAGGGCTTTAAGATGGAGTATCCCTGGGATAAATAATAATAATAATAATAAATAAGGAAGAAGTTCCTTTCAAAACGCATCCTTAAATGAGCGCTGGAGACTTGTACTCACACACAGGAACAACACTACTCAGCTGTGTGACTGGGGACGGACCTCCACCTAACATATGACCACAGCTTTGGCTGAACTTCTTCCTAACTATACCACCATGTGTGTAGTTACATATAACTACACACATAGTGGTATAGTTATGTTCCTGTGTGTCAGTACAGGCACAGTAAATAAACAGTAAAACATCTTCATACAAACGTGCCACTCTCGGTTTGAATGTGTGCGTGCGCGCCGCGCGCCATGTCGGCACGCGATTTCACGCACACGCTAGCATAATATATGGGGGAATAAGGTGGCGGCAGTGCGGGCTGTGCAGCGCGACTGTGAGCACGCGCGAACGCTACATGACCGCTTGCGTTCGTCAACTCTCGCCGGCGCGCGGGCGGCGGACACTTGTCGTAAATTACGAGTATCATAACTTAAAAAAGGGGAAAAAAATATTGTAGTGTTTTCGGGTGCCTCAATAATGATTTCGCAAACCCGGACTTATCATTCTTCATACTTCCTACTCAACCAGAAATGTAAGTACCTACTTATACTTAAATATTATTAGAAAATATGGTATTGTATTGTTTATTTCACAGTTTATTTGCTTTATTAAGAGCGTAGCCGAGTCGCATTTTTCTGAATACTATGTTTAGAGCTAAAGTTTATTTTAAGAAGTCTTGTTTTACTATAAAATAGAGGATTGAGTACGAAACATCGTTTAGGTAAACATATTTTTCGCGTAGGTATAGTTGTAATAAGGGCAATTTCACAATAATTAATATTGCAAATTAATTACTTTTGAAACTATTATTTTTTCTATTGTCTGATGTGTTGTTCAATCCAAATATGGTTCCGGTAGTCTGACGATCGACTTATATACTTGTGTGTACATCGCATTTTTTTGGCCGGCGTTCGGGTCGGCCACTTGACACTTGTTTTTGTTTCGCTTATCGTATGAAAAAAATGTGTTAAGAGGTCTGTTCTTTTTGTTTATTATTGTAAGGTGATGTGTATTATACTAAATGCAACAGTTATTTTTGTTAGATATGGTTTCATTTTGTAAATATAACGACTTTTGTATACAAAACTGGGAAACCTGGGAAATAGTCCATCACGCTACCTTCAAGTTCAAATTTGTAATACATTATTAGGTGAATCTACACAAAACCCTACGTCATCAGATAGTTAGATATTAAAGTAAGGTATCATGAAAGAAAAATAATAGGTGATAAATATTTTTTTACATATTCGCGAAAATACGTATTAATTTATTGAATAGAACGGTACAATGTCCACTTACACTATTCACAATATTTGACAAGTTTATATTAGGTATATAATGTAAAATAAAAGTTATAAAAAAAAAAACCACTTATACATCTCTCTCGCAGAACTTCAAACATTCTGACAAAATCTTTCTTCTATCACTAGCAAACACATCACTCTCAGGGTTGGTGTCTCTCTTTTATAATCTCTTTTATAATATTAAGGACGACAAAATCATTGGTTTTCATGAAGTAGATGGCGTACAATCCCCACTACCGGCAAAACACGCTTTAGTTGTGTTAGTGAGGGGTATTTTTGAAAAATGGTCTCAACCGATAGGATTTGCTTTGTTATCAGAATGTAAAAATGACAATAATATATCCAAATGGATCGACAAAATTATACTTAAACTCTTTGAAGTCGGGTTGAAAGTTAGAGTGTTTGTATCTGATCTGGGATCAGATTTATTAAATGCGGCTAAAAAAAGGGGAATATGCGTGAAAAAAACCTATTTCACTATTAATGATCATAAAATATATTACATTTTTGACGTACCTCATTTAATTAAATTAGTTTGTAATAATTTGATGACATATCATTTTCATTTATAAAATGGCAGAGTTGCAAAGTATGAGCATATTCTTAAATTTTATGAGCAAGATAAAAACAAAACATTTAAACAGGCATATAAGTTAACAAACAGCCATATTAACCCTACCAATTTTGAAAAAATGAAAGTCAGATATGCGACTCAACTTTTGAGTAGGACTGTTGCAGTGAGCTTATTAACGTACATAGATTTTAAAATTATTGATGAATCTGCAAGACCAACAGTTGAATTCATAAAAAAATATGAATGATTTATTTGACGCACTTAACTTTTCGACGCGTTATCATAACTATACTTACAAAAAAAAAGACGCAAAGCGTTCGAAAAGGACCACGTCAACATTAAAATTGGCCGGTCAATTTACGATCAACTGAATGATGTAGAATTTAAGATGCCCTGTCCATGCTTTCCCAAAAGCTTTTTACAAAAACTTTACATAAGAATGAGAATTTACTTTACATTAACAAATAATAATAAAGCGTTCCGGACGTGCAGAAACAGGAGAAAAATTTTCTCGGTATCAAATTTGTAACTTAGTATAATAAATGTTATGTGAATAAAAGCTTTTTATTTTTACTAAATTTATAAATTGGTAAAATATTCAATCATAATATGCTTTTTATTTTATAAATTTAGATCAAGTGCTGCTTGTTCGAAAATATTAACTAAAAGTAAAAGTGACAACCCTGGGTATCAACGCAAGAGTAGGCTAATAACTCGGCGGGCGGCCTTAGATAACCTACTGTATATTTATTTATTGTGGTACAGGTCTCCAGCGAGATTTGTTCTGGTAGGTATTGTAAGCGTCTATAGGCTACGGTAACTGCTTAACATCACGCGGGCCGTATGCTTGTTTGCCACACAAGTAGTATAAAAAAAAATGCTGATCAGTTTCTCACAAAGCCTCACTTGCTATCCTCTTTCCGTCAAACATACCTCAAAAAAAGGTTTCGGGGCCCCTTCTATATAACAAACTGAGATCCGGAAATCTATTATAGGGAACCCTAAGGCTCTTCGTAGGTACCCCGTACTAATGTAGATGAAACGACTCGGATACGTGACTATATGTAGACTGGATGGTGCACAGGAGCGTTCAATTAATATGCACTTAATTTTATTGAGCACTGAATTAGCAAACAATTTTAATACCTTTTTAATACTTTTCCAGTTGAGGGATATTTTGTTACTTACCTTTTTTTATATACTACTTGGGTGTCAACCAAGCATACGGCCCACTTGATGTTAAGCAGTAACCGTAGCCTATGGACGCTTGCAATACCAGAGGTATCACTTGCGTGTTGCCAAATGCCATGAAGCCGGTCTCTGATTGGGGTAGGCAGTGACAATGGTACGCCAATACGCCTTCATTCACTTCTTACACATTCATCAACCTAAAAAATACCTTACTTAATATTGGTTCTAGAAACTATTGGGCTATTCACGGCTGACGGAAGAAATCAATGTTCTGCAATACTGAGTCGGTAGCGGAATTGATTGATTCATTTCGATTAGTCCGCTCCGGAACATCAATCGGATGGACAGACCTACAAACCTAGATGCTGTGTTTATACAGAAAAGAACAAATATATTTCTCGTTTTTGTTCTAGAAGTTTGAGTTAAAACTTTTTACTTTTGCTTACTTAATATTTAGGAGCCAACGATGACTGTGTAGTGATTTATTTTCGATCTTGATTTGTAATTTAATGATGTTAACTTTATTCGCTAGCTAGCACAAGCTAGATTTTAGCTGTATTGGTGACGCAGTAATGCTTCCAATAGCCGTATCGGAGTCCCGGGTTTTATCCTCGTTTAAATCATTTAAAAAAATGCTTATATTTAAAAATATACAAACTAAGAATAATTTAAATAAGATGGAGAAAAGTATAACCCTTTCAGACCTGAGATTTTTTTTTTACATAATTGTATTTATTTCAATTTTTGTTGACTATATAGACACAGAATGACGCGAAAAAAATTTAAAAAAAAATCTAGGTACTCTAGGTATTTCAGAAAAGTACCCGCACGATCGTGCGCTCTCGGCATATATACGCAAGACGCACGCTAGTGCGTTTCAAAATAAATATGTTATAACTAGTAGTAAAACACATATTTTTGACAAACTTTTATTGTATAAACATATAAAACAATCAGTCTTAGCCTCCTTGCAGTTATTAGTGCTTATTTTAATTAATACGTATAATATATAAATGAGATCAAGTTTTTTCTAGCAATTCCGTGTTCTAACAATCAATAATAGACCAACAAAGTAATAGAATCATTTTCTTATCACTTTTGATGATACTGAATATAACAATTTTTACCTCTAGAAAGGCATAAGTAAACATTGCACTTGGTGCACTTTATCTTCGATCGACTATTACAAGTTTCCAATTTGCAAACTCTTGGAGATGTGATGCTGTCATCAAAAACAGGAAAGTGGTTGTAACAATCATTTCGTTTAGATATTGAGGGAGTGGGTTGCTTAAACTTCTTGGATGGTGGTGGTAACATCGTATCATCTCCCTGAATATGCTCATCATCTACATTATCATCAGTTTCTATGTTACTCTTATTAGGAGTTTGAGTTAAACCATCAGCTACTTCTAAACGAAAATGCAATAAATCCATGATTTTATTTTGGGGTACATTATTCGCTATGCAATCATTACGATACAGGCGCCAAGAATTTACTACAGCTAGATCAATAAAATGTATTATAACCTTTAAAGTCCACTTTCTAGTTTTAATAAATGCCCTGTAATATTCAATCAACTGATCCAATACATCAACTCCTCCCATAAATTTATTGTAATTAGATATAATTTTTGGACACGAGACATCAACATAAACTTTCCTGGTTTTATCCCATCTTTTAACTAATGATGTGCTATCAGCACCTGTACAATTAGAAATCATAATAACAGACTTGTTGTCTTTCCATTTAACAAGTACCAGATCGTCACATACAAACTGCTGGGATTCTCCACGTATCATTTTATTATCATTCTTAAATGCTAAGTTCTTACGTTCACTTATTCGATTTAACATGATTGTACCTGTACCATGTAAACCTAGCTGTTGTAACCTTTCTAAAAGAGCAACACTAGTAAAGTACCTGTCAAAATATAAACAGCTTCCAGGAGGAACTGCTTGAGCTAAATGTAAGATGACTGATGCACCCACACCTAATTCACGCTCAGTAAATGCTGTTCTGGCGCCTAAATAGATATCGAAGTCTATCATTAAACCCTCGCTTGTAGTGATTACAAAATTTTTTAAGCCTACTGGCCTAGGTTTATTCATAACTACTTGTCGTAAACTGCATCTTCCCGTGAATGGGATCATCTGTTCATCTATAGAGTAGTTACCTGGTACTCTCTCTAACTTGCGGCAAGTCTCTTTTACTTGCTTTATTACTGGCTGCACTTTCCAAAGCGGATTAAGTCTCTCTTCAGGAGAAATGGGTTTGTCTTCAGGTACAAAATGTAAAGAGCTTCGTAATGTGGTAAAACGATCTCGTGTCATGGCGTCTGCTATGACTGCTAATCTTGTACTTTGACGCCAGTATAGATACATTCGAGGAAAGCCGAAGACTCCCATGTAAATATGTATCCCAAATAACTTTTTGATTTCATCTGCAGTAGCATTTAAGGCATACCCCGTTTTCCTCATGTGATAGTTATTAGTACAGTCTGCCCCTAGCTGATAAAAATTAGCATCATAGTAGTCTGCAAAATACTCCATAGGAGTTCTTATGCTGTGGATTGTCAGACACTGGAAGTCGTGTATTTTGTCAGAATAAGCTGTTTGTCTCCAAATCCTGCCTCTACTTTGCCCTCTTCTACTAGGCATAATAATTGGTGCACTTACTTGTGGGGCTGTTAAAATATTAGTGACACTTTGACTTGCTTCAGATATATTATTATGCTGCTGATTTTCATCTGGCTCCTCGCTTTCCACATCTTCAATGTTATCATCTACAGTGAAATGTTCGTCTAAAATGTCGTCGATATCCGAATCATTGCCATCTCCTAATATGGATAGAATGATGTCATCCGTTAGTTTTGAACCTGTAATTTATGAAACAGAAAATATAATGCATTTTAGTAGTAATTAATTATAAAAACAGTTAATAGAATGACACGCACGAGCGTGCAGTTTTATGTTGTATTACATGACTGTAAACCGAACTGCTACAATCGTGCGCATCATTTTTAACTCGACAAAAACCTACTTAAAATGTTTACTTTTCATACATTTACTAATTAATACAATAGGTATATGTATATAATTTGTAGTAGTGATAATCTAAATAACAATATCAACAAAAATACAGTATTTTGGTTTACGTACCTGCGGAGCCGCTGGCGCCAAAAAACGCAGCCATCTTTCACGATACCGCCGAAGCGACTGGTTGATCACACGATGTCAATTCATTTATTATTACACGGTATATTAAACGCACGTTCGATGCGTGTCGGTTTCGTCTTGAAAAACAAAATAGTTCTACCTACATAATTTTATAAGTGCATACGCACGGCTGTTTAAGTCAGGTCTGAAAGGGATAAGAACAAACAATAAGAAAAAACAATAGCAGCATAAGAACAAAACAAATATCACCAAAAACAAATACAAGAGCAATTCTCTATTCGAAGTTTGAACTTAAAAATGGCGCCCAGAGGAACCGGAAAATACTAAATATAATACATCCGCGGCATTCCTTTTCAACAAACGCCTTATTTTCTTTATTGCAAACTAGCTGTACCCGCGACTTCGTTTGCGTGTTCGGTATTTTACTGAAAATCTCAGAGCTACAGCTGTTATCCCTATACAAACTTTCATCGGCTGATTTTCATCTTTAGTGGTTACATTAAAAAAAACCTTTCTTTGCGGATGCCTATATCATAATAGCTATCTGAGTGTCTAATGATTTAAACTGTGCGTTTGTTGATTAGTCAGTCACGTTTTTCTTTTAAACATTTGGATTCTGCAATTAATAAACTTCATGAAGAAATATTCCTTGTTTGTATGATTGTTCTGCTCTTCAAATTGTCTTAGCGCAAACGTGAATAAACCTTAATTGGCCCATCGCCTAGCTAATAGTTTGAATTTATGTATTGTTATGTATTATCTGTGCCATACCCTGTAGAAATCTCTACATCTATTACATTTCGTTTTAAATTGGTCACTTCTAACCTGATAGGTACTGTTACACAGTTTATGTGGGTCCGTCGTAGTGCTCAAGGATTTCAGAAATTTAACTTTCCTTTTAATCCATTGTTCTTATAATACAGTTATACTACTTTACATAAGCTTTCGGAACAAAACTGAATGAAAAACCAGTAAGTTGAACCCTATTTAATATTGTCGACCATATGAGTGAGAGTTCAACGTAATTCGGTATATAGGTATCTGTTAATTATTATCTTTATCTCTGAAACTATGCATTTTTTACTTTGTATATTGTTTAATTACGAAGTTTCCGTGCCTATATCCGGCTGTATCATAATATTAGTTCAATTGTAACATTTTAATTTGCTCATTGAATGTGATTAGTTACTGTCATTTAATTACCATAATTGAGATACATTATGTCTGATCTCCATCGGAAAAATATTTATCATTGAGAAGTTGGCCATCTGCAGTATTCTTTATTAGTTTCACTAACGAATTGATGCTTCCTGAATGCATTTGTTTGATTCATTGCAGTATGCCTATAGTATTTGAGGAGGTTACTCACTTCCCTACGGAACCCATAGTCAGAACTGGATTTTTTTAAAACTGAGAACAATATGAAAGATTATCCATCCAATTACAAAAAGATTTTTAAGATAATTTTTAAAGCAAGGGAAGGACCTCCACTTTACAGAAGACCACAGCCAAATAACTACACACAGCGGTGTTGTTGTGTTCCTGTGAGTGAGTATAGGTCTCCAACGCTCACTTAGGGATTCGTTTTGAAAGAAACGTATTTCTATCCCAGGGATACTCCCATCTAAGCCCCGGTGTAAAAAATGGGTTGGTAACACGCAAGTGATACCTTTGGTATTGCAAGCGTCTATAGGCTACGGTAACTGCTTAACATCAGGTGGGCCATATGCTTGTTTGCCACAAAAGTAGTTCCATCTTAGCCATAAGACGTCCATTGCTCGACATAGGCCTCCCGCAAGGTTTTCCACATCATTTGGTCCTGAGCTGACCTTGTCCATCGGTTGCCCGCGTTTACCAGGTCGTCGGTCCACCTTGTTAGAGGCCTGCCCACGCTGCGTCTTCCAGTTCGTGGTCGCCACTCTAGAACCTTTCTGCCCCAACGGCCATCGGTTCTGTGAGCTATATGCCCTGCCCATTGTCACTTAATTGAGGCAAATTTTCGAGCTATGTTGGTCACTTAAAATGAAAATATTACAAATCGGCTCTTAAATGACGATGTTCAGGAATAAAAAAAACAATGCAATGGAACCTCATCTTTAAAAATTCAGTTAAAAATATTTATCACTTAAGTATGCCGATGAGTCAGAGGCCGATCATGCGTTTCGCTGTGAGTGATTTTTTTGGTCGAAGATAGACACATAGTATCGCGGAGTTTTTTAGATCTATTTGCAAATAACATTGCCTCCAACGGCAGGATTTTTCCGACTCGCTCAACTATCATCGTAATATTTCAGCCAATTCACGCTCGCAAAACTATAATGAAAGAATCACGCCGTCTACTGGTGAAAATCGTATGAAATTTTGTTTGGTAGTTATTGAGTTTATCGTGACCAGATAGACAGATTCGGTGGAGTGTTTTCTTTTCTGTGTTGCTTTCCTGATTACCTAAATTAAGGTATTGATAAATGTTAGCGCCTACACAAAATGAAATAGCATTCATTTTATAGTAATATATTATAGTTTGTGTTTAAGTTTTATTAGGCGTTTAATTAAGTCAGTGATTGTCTTAGGTCTTGGCATGATTAACGCATTTTATTCGTACTTATAGTATATTTATATAGTTTTAGTTTTATCAAAGACGGTTTTAGCTGCAACAAACAGATAGACAGAGAGATAAAACTGTTAAAATTGTATTTCTGTTGTAAATGCTACGTAAACAGCCACATGAATTTAATAGAAAGCTGTTATTTTGATATTACAAGAAGACACTTCAATTTTATTAATGTGTGTATAGATGTATAGCTGATATGTGTTTATGACTTCGTTTGCGTGGACCTCAGGGATTAAAATATAGAGTTTCCTGGAGATGCTAAACGGAAAATTGTTTGGAATCAAAAAACCCGGGGCATAAAAGATTATCACCTGCACCGCATCCTGTTAAAATGTCTGATTCTATTACATTTCGTTGTAAAATGGTCACTTTTAACCTAGTACCGTTAACACGTGATGTACCAGTCAGCTGATCTCTATTTAATATGGTCGCCGATATTGATGAGAGTTCAACTTAAATTGGTGATTGCTATATCTCCGAAACCTAGCATTATTTTTTAAATTTATTTTCATATAAACTTCAAACGTGATTTTACAAACTACATTTTAAAAAGTTTTAGCTAAATAAATCGAAGCGTGTTTCTTGTATAGCACGTGTGTTATTAAAGTGACCATAACTTTTTTATTTGTGAACCGATTGGAATAAAATAAAGCCTATATGTTATGGGAAGGTTGCCACAATATATAAGTGAAAACCGCATTCAAATCGGTTGCGTGGTTGCTGAGTTTATCGCGCACAAACGCGGCCACAAACAGACATACAGACAAACAGACACACAGACACACAGACACACAGACACACAGACAAACAGATAAAAATTCTAAAAACCACATTTTTGGCCTCAGTAACATGAATACAACGTATATAAATTGTTTTTTTGAAAAAAAAAATCAATGTACAGACGCGACTTGGTTACGATTTTATTATATGTATAGATAAAAAGGCTGGTATGGAGTATGGTTTTCATTTTCAGCCAGAATTTTAAACTTGAAGGATCTTTTTAATTACGTTAATTTGTATTTTCAAGTTTAAAATAATGTTACAATTGTTTGAGTGGTAATAAGGTCAAAGGCTGTGTCGTTTATGCTGAGGTTTTTGGTATAAGATAAAATATACTTCGTGCTATGTATAACCGGGACAAAGTGTGTAACTTCTTCTTCTTCTTTAAAAAAACAACTCCCGCATTAGAGAATAAGCTCTGTGTCGCGGGGGGCTTTACAAACATACAATTAACGGACACAAATTACACCCAGACTCAAAACAACTCTTTGTGGGTCATACAAAGGTTTGTTCTGTGTGGGAATCGAACCCACAACCTCGTGCACAGCAGGTGCATACTGCAACTACTGGACCACCGAGGCAGTCAACTGATGATGATGATGAACTGACTAGTGATCATCATCTATTTGGCTTGTTTCATAAGTGTTACGTTGTAACCTATATGAATAAAGGAGTTTGAGTCTGAGTTGTTCCAAGTCTGGGTGCACTATGTGTCTGTTTATTTTTTTTGCTGAAAATAATACTTTGCGATACTGACCTTGTCCCAAAGTATTATCTGTTAAAAACAAAAATAAATATAAAATAAAACCAAATTGGAACCTAATTTGATTAATTTGTATCTCTTATAAAAAACTTGGTAACATAAATTTTTTAACATTTATTAACCTTATAATGAATAAATTCAAATCGGAACAAGAAACAATAAAAGTTTGTTCCGTTACAAATCTCTTACAATTATTTTACAATACTTAAAAAGTAGGCTCTTTGGGAAACAATTTATTTCTATAATTAGAATTCTCCGGGTGGTGAAACTCTGTTCGATATTGAAATTAAACAAACTGTGCTATAATATTATTCAAGTGCCTTTAGACTGAGAGAAGTAGGGCACCATACAAGTGAGCAAGTCCAACTGGGGAAGGACCTCCACCTTATAGAATACCACAGCCAAATGAATGAACTGAACACATCGGTGTACTTGTGTTCTTGTGTGAGATTACAAGTTTCCAGCACTCATTCAGGGATACGCTTGGAAAAAACGTTTTTCTATTCCAAAGATAATCCATCTTAAAGCTCTGGTGTAAAAATTGGGTCGGCAACACGCAAGTTGGTTTATTTTCTTTATATAAATATATATTTTAATATTTTGACTGCCTTGGTGGTCCAGTGGCCAGTATGCGCCTGCTGTATACGCGGACAATCTCGTGGTTGGTTCGATTCCCACACAGGACAAAACTTTGTGTGACCTACAAAGAGTTATTCTGAGTCTGGGTGTAATTTGTGTCCGTTAATTGTAAGTATGTAAAAGAAAAGAAAAAAAAATAGTTTTAACGATTAAATATATGATTTATAAGCCAGTAAGAATGTAAGCTGACCCCAATCTACTTCAGTGAAAGCTCATCGTATGGATGTTCTACCTTACTAATAAGGATAAGTGTAATACATGGTGTAGAGCCAAAAGAGAATAATGATTAGATTAATGAATGCCAAGAAAGATATATGAGCAAAGGAAAACAGGATAAGTACGTTATATTTATTTTGTTTGTTGTTTTAAAAAATACTCAGGTGGAAATTGGTAGCGAGGAAAATATAAATATATTTTTAGAAATTAGTCCGTGTGGTGACGGATTAAGAATACATACGTCACCACCCCAATCCATCCCATGCGTGTCGTAAGAGTCGACTTAAGGAGTAAGTCAGGCAGACAATATCCACTGCAAGAGAGGAAAAACTCGAAACAAAACCCTATACCAACCCGTCTGGCCAGCGTGGTATAGTAAGCTAATATCCCTCCACATTAATGGAGGAGACCCGTGCCCAGCAGTGGGACGTTTATGGGTTGAGATGTAGGTCGTATAAGACATTTTTTACATAAGATAATTCTAAGAATAGTTATTAAAATAAAAGCAACTGAACTTATACTACTTATAAACAATCAGATAGGTAAAATATCTGATTGAGGTCGCAGCTCTGAGGGAAGGTGTCCAAAAGACTTGCCATATCGCCACGCTAGATCTCAGGGCTAATGTATTTAATTTTCTCTTTCTTCTTTTAAAAAAGACAACTCCCGCACTAGAGAACAAGCTCTGTGTCGCGGAGAACTTTACAAACATACAATTAACGGACACAAATTACACCCAGACTCAGAACAACTCTTTACGGGTCACACAAAGTTTTGTCTTGTGTGAGAATCAAACCCACAACCTCGTGCACAACAGGCGCATACTGCGGCCACTGGACTACCAAGGCAGTCAATCAAGATGATCTTTATTTTTTTAAATGAAGACCATAACAGACTATGTAACAAATATACTATAGAAGAGGGAAAGCTCCTAATGCAGGCATTATCTGCACTCTTATCAAAATCAAATATTAAATACATATTTTTAAACGAAATAAAACATTTCGTATTATTTGTATAATAAAGGCTCTATACAAGTATATAGCCCTAATTACTATTCAGTCACTCTTTATACTGCTTAAAGGGTTAACAAGCATAGGGCCCGCCTGATAGTAGCAGTTACAGCCGATGAAAGTTCGCAGTATCTAGGATAACTTACGTGTTGCTAACTTTGTAACATCATGTTTTTGTAAAGGGTTTTTTTTTTTTTTATACTACTTAGGTGGCAAACAAGCATACGGCCCGCCTGGTATTAAGCAGTTACCGTAGCCTATGGACGCTGGTAATACCAAAAGTATCACTTGCGTGTTGCCAACCCCATTTTTTTTACTCCAGGGCTTTATGGTGGGAGTATCCCTGGAATAGGCATACGTTTCTTTCAAAACGCATCCCTAAATGAGCGCTGGAGACCTGTACTCACACACAGGAACACAACTACACCACTGTGTGTAGTTATTTGGCTGTGGTCTTCTGTAAGGTGGAGGTCCTTCCCCAGTCGGGCTTGCTCGCTAGTATGGTGCCCTACCTCTCTTGGGTTATGTGATACGAAAATGAAGTTTACTAGTTTTTGAGAATATTATAAACATACATACTCGTACGGATCAAAAAGATAACCATCTTATATAAACTCAGTTAAAAAGATCTTCATAGAAAATACCGCATATAAACTAAAATAAAAACTTAACCAATATTAGCAAGATTGACCGTATAAACGAGAGGTTTAGTCTAAAAAATGTTTGAACGCCGTTCTCTATCATTAATCATTGAGAGAGAGTAACGCGTTGATACGTGAAAATATCTTAAGTTTCTTTCTTAAGCTTTCGGTCGAACAGTTCGTGATTAACTATGGCCTGAAGATTATAAGATTTAAGTGGAGATGGAAGAAAATGTCACCATGATAGTCTTGTTTTGGTATCTTCTTTTTTGTTAATAAAAGCGTGTAGCGTACACTTTCACACAATACACACCTATATACTTAGTTTTTATTTGTCTTTTCGTTTATCTATTAATACTAGTAATACTGTTGCGTTTTTGTGTGTAGGTATGTGATTTTAAGGAAACGTTTTGTCATTTTAAAAAGCTGTTATTAAAAATATGATATAGAAACACACACTTACTGACATACATACGACCCCCCTCCCCTCCCCACACACACACACACACACACTCACACACATACACACACACACTCAAACAAATAAGATAATTATGTACTAGATTATTAAATATTGTAATCAATTAATGTTAACTTTGTACTGAAGTTATGGAAGTGCGGAGTCTCCTAACACAGACATTTTCTAGTCTAAATGGAGGCTCCAATCACAAATTAAAGAACAAACTTACCTGTTGAGGAAATAAACTTTTTTGTATTTTATAAATATAAATTTCACACAATTTTGGAATCATGTGGGATAAGTCCAAAATATAACAAATTCCATAAGCTACGATAACTTTGAAACATAGTTCAGTACTAAGTCAAGAAAACTTGCTATTAACTCGTTTGGTTAGTGACCAACCTGGTGACAGAGTTTTTAAGATCGCCCATATTTTGGCCTCAGTCGTGATCTAACAACTGTAAACAGTCGGCACCGAAGCACGGAGACGCTCAGATGGAATACCACTATGCGGTCACTCATCTATAGGGCTACCGCGCTCTTAGTAGCTTAACCCGCTGATCCTTTACTGAACAGAAAGTGCAACTGGCTATGAGCACCTATGGTTGGTACCAGGATCGCTCTCTTTGACCGTTACGATGCTACAGACAATCATTTTTCGACGTCGGAGTAAAACTGTATATAATAATAATAATAGCAACCCATATTATGTCCCACTGCTGGGCACGGGTCTCCTCTCCTCTATCAAGAGAGAGAGAGGGTTTAGGCCTTAATTCATACACGCTTGCCTAATGCGGGTTGGTGAATCAGGCATGTCTTTAGAATTACTTCTAAGACATGCGGGTTTCCTTACGATGTTTTCCTTCACTGTTAGCAGATGGCGAATCATTTGATTAGTACATATAAACTCCACAAAGTGAAATTTACATTGGTACTGCCGCGTGGGATTGAACTCGCACCTCTTGCGTGCAAGTCGGTTACTTTCCCCCTCGGCCACCACCGCTTTTTTTAAAACTATACAAGGTAAATTTTATACCTTATAAAAAAATATATTGTTTGGCTATGACCACGCCATTTTGTTACACACAGCTTACTTTATATCTTGGCTCCGACGGAAACTGATAAGGCTTTCTATTTATCAAAAACAACGCCTAGTAACGAGCTAAAATTTACATTTTCGGGCGGTCCTCGTACGGCAACTAGAGAGGGGAAATGTGTATTTAACTTAGCGCAGTGAACTGTGTGTTAGAGACTTCGACTACTAATAATAATGTCATCCTAACTGAATTTAAGTGACGGTGACTAATATTATAATCTGCTTATCTGCGAGTGAGATATTGGACTATGAGAGTAAGGGAATATAGAGTGCAGGGTTTAGTTTTAGAACTAAACAAAGTTACATCTTAGAACTTTCATTGTCTTTTACTTCACGGTTTCATATAAATTTATATAAACGTACGATTAAGTTGTGGAAAGAACTTACTGCCGAGATTTTCCCTTAAGAACAAATAGCAAGAGGATTGTTAAGAAAAGAGTTAAAATGTTTTTATTAAATCGGTATCGCGACAGTTACATCTCTGTTTTTGCAAGCGTCCACAGTTGCAGTCAGCCTTACGCTACAATAAATTTAAACTATCAGGCGAGCCGTACGCTTGTTTGTCTCCTTAGTAAAAAATGTTGATGCAATAGCACAATGTTGGCGCAAAAACACAATGTTGGCGCAACCGCACAATGTTGGCGCAAAAACACAATGTTGGCGCAACAGCATAATGTTACCTTTCACTATTCAGAACATACCTTACCAAAAGCGAATCTCTAGTAATAAATCATTCTTGATAATCCACAAGTAAACATGTCTGTTTGTCTGCATTTACATATTTTATTCTGTTCACATGAATACACAATTTTATTTTAGGTTACTCACGCTTAATATTTCCAGAAGTATTTTTCTAGGATAATGAAGAATATGGAGAATATTTTTTTATGATACTACAGTGACAAACAAGTTTACGGCTCATATGTTGCTAAGCAGTTATTGTAGCCTATAGACGCAGCTATTCGAAGAGCATCACATGAGCGTCACCTACTCTGTAAAATCCAAATAAGAACCTATAGCTCTTTTGTTCTCGACATCTCTGCTTGCATTCTCCAAATGTACTCTACTAAGC
Source organism: Trisateles emortualis (assembly GCA_947095525.1). Classification (NCBI taxonomy): domain Eukaryota; kingdom Metazoa; phylum Arthropoda; class Insecta; order Lepidoptera; family Erebidae; genus Trisateles; species Trisateles emortualis. Next base: position 1,502,707 of record OX352753.1, on the reverse strand, counting down.
ATGATCCTCGGATTCTTGCATCTAGCTTCTCTCAGCCACTTTGTGAATATCATCGCTTTACCTAGCCCAACAGTGCCCTACACTACGTCTTTACGTGAATTTGTAATGCCTGGCTCAAATCTAATGAAATGAAATCATTTATTTTGCAAATATGGGTACATAAAAAGTTAAAGAAAAAGACTACATTTGGTTTCACCATATTCAGCTAAAAAAGGCATGCAAAATATTCAATAGTTATATAAAAGGGAACATCAATTAAAATGAAAATCTAAATGAAGACTTTCTTTTTTTATCTTTACATTTTTATGTTGAATAGACAAATCTCGCACTAGGGAACAAGCCCTGAATCGCGAGGAACAAATACACAATATTAACGAACACTAAGTACTCTCATACTCGACACAATCATTTACAATTTACACATTTTTTTATCCCATGTGTTGTTCAAATTATTTATCACCGCAAAGTGGTAAATAACAAAGTAACCACTGAACCAAACATACAAACAAAATTCTTGTAACAAATAAAATATTATTTGTCACTAGTTTCCATAAAATCAAGGGGACATTACAGTTTAAGACTTATGTATTTATGAAAATGATCTCCGTTTATGTATGTCTGTTTATGTAAAACAAGTTGGTGCAGTTATTAGATACCGAGCGTTGCTTCTTGTTCTAACATTCGTATCTATAGTCGTGTTAATATATTTTATTTTTATAATAAAGACTATAATCGCACTAAGAAACAAGTCTTGTTTGCACTGGGTCGTTAACATGCAAGTGATACCTTTGGTAATACAAGCGTCCATAAGTTACAATAACTTCTTAACGATAGGTGGGCTGTATGCTTGTTTGCCACCCAAAAAGTACCAAAAACTGGCCTATTGGTCTAGTGGTTAGTGACTCTGACTGCTACGCCGGAGGTCGTGGGTTCGATTCCCACCCAGGACAAGTCTTTGTGCAATGAGCATGAATGTTTGTTCTGTGTCTGGGTGTAATTTATCTATAATATGTATGTATTTAGAAATATATAAGTATGTTTATCAGTTGTCTGGTTACCATAGTACAGGCTCAGCCTAGTTTGGGATCAGATAGCGATGTGTGAGTTGTCCCGAAAATATTATTATATAATTAATGCTCACAAATTATTTCCAAGTTCAAAACAATTCTTTGTCGTAAATCGCAGATCGCAAATGCTAAGAACAAAGCAAAGAAGTGATGAAATAAAATATCTCTTTTTACACTACTTGTGTGGCGTAGCCTATGGACGCTTGCAATACCTACCAGGGGTATCACTTCAAACTCAAACTCAAAATTCATTTATTCATTTAGGTTACAAAGTAACACTTGCGTGTAGCCTACCCATTTTTTTACACCAGGGCTTTAAAATGGAGTATCCCTGGGATGGGAAAAACGTTTCTATCCCTAAATGAGCGCTGGAGACCTGTCAGTAGCTTGTCGTTTTACTAAAACAGTTACATAAACACTTGCTCCTTCATCTCTCTAGTCTACAATACAAACTGACAGAGTGTTGTAAACATAACTAAATATCCTCATAATATCCTTGAACAATGTCACTTGAGGAAATGGCCCATTGTGGTTCGTATACCGCCATTACTCATGTGTAATTTAATAGTGAATGTGTTATATAATCTTTGTTTATTACACGTTAAAGTACTGGTGTCTTAGTATTTTGTTAAACTAGTTTTTACCTGCGGTGTTTATCTTTTTTTTTATTTACTTAACATTAGGCGGGCTATATGCATATAGCCCGCCTAATGTTATGCAGTTACCGTAGCCTATACTTGCAATAGAGTTATCACTGGCATGTTGCCGACTCATTTTTTACACCAGGGCGTTAAGATGTCCCTGAGATAGGAAAAGTTTCTTCCAAAACGCATCCTTAAATGAGCTCTGGAAACACAGGAACACCTTATTTTGCTGTGGTCTTTGGTTATGAGGTGGAGGTCCTGCCCTAGTCGGAATTGCTCGCTAGTATAGTGCCCTACCTGTCTCGCAAAAAAAAGTCAACTCTTTGTCTATAAATACGGCCCTCATAGTCATTCAAGGAATGGCTGCAAGTGGGACAAAGCATTTTTCATCGCGAACAACGCTCACAAATGAAATTTCCTTTACCACTAACATCTATAAGTTTTATACTTATTGAACTCAATGTGGGTTAAGTTTCCCAACCATATAATAAGATAACAGAATAGTTTTATGAATTTTCTTGAATTAAAATTCTTATTTTGCTTATTGGACCAGGAAAAGGAATTTTCTATTTCTACTTGTGAGTTAGAAATAAAAATATAATTATCTCGTGATCTGTACTACAGGTTTATCTAATGCAGTCACCAACTCCTTACATATACTAAGCTGATGTCATTATATTACTAGCCTTCGCCCATGGCATTGCATACCCGTCACACGAGAACATTGACAATAATCTATCCTTGTGCTAAATTTTATCCCGATCCGCTAAGTAGTTTTTGCGTAAAAAAGTATTCAATATCATCCATTCCATCCATCAAGGGACTTTCACATTAATAATATTAGTAGGATCATACAAACTTTTACTGTTACTGACAGCCGAGACTCACACCTCATATACCACGAATTGGTTACTTTACTGCTTACTTGTTTATACAAAGTAGTACTTTAAGATTAACATTATAATAAGCTTCATTAAATATTACACGAACCTAAATTCCCAATACAGTCAGCCTTATGAACCCTTTATCCCAATTCTGTAGCTACACAAAATAATTTTGTAGCTACGTAGACGTATTCGTAGCAATATTGCTACGGCGTAGACCGTAGATCGATCTGGCTCATAAACCGGAGCTACGAGAACGCTACGCTTTGAGTCCGTATCCATGAGTGACCGTCGCGTCGTGACCGGCGTGACCGCTATTATAAATCGACACGCTTCCGCACCGACGACGTCAAATCACCGGTTTCGGTACAAATTCTAAGAGAGAAATAGAAACAATTTTAGGTGGAGCGCTTATTTGTAAAGCTAGATAGCTGCCTATGTTAAGAGAGGTAGGGCACCATACTAGCGAGCAAGCCTGACTGGGGAAGGACCTCCACCTTACAGAAGACCACAGCCAAATGACTACACACAGCGGTGTAGTTGTGTTCCTGTGTGTGAGTACAGGTCTCCAGCGCTCATTTAGGAATGCGTTTTGAAAGATACGTATTCCTATCCCAGGGTTACTTCCATCTTGGAGCCCTGGTGTAGAAAAATGGGTTGGCAACACGCAAGTGATACATCTGGTAATGCAAGCGTCTATAGGCTACGGATACTGCTTAACATCAGGTGGGCCGTATGCTTGTTTGCCACCCAAGTAGTATAAAAAAAAATAAAAAATGTTAATACAAGTGAAATAAGATTTTGCCGTTTGGATGGTAGGTAGTTAACGTGTTTTCGTTTAGAATAAATTGGACACCTGAGCCTCTAGACAAGTGGCATAAGCGATAGTCGAATCGAAAAGTCAAAAAAGAAAATGTATGGGATTTGACGTAAGTTTACGACATTTAATCGTAGACTCACGTCAAATTCCATACATTTTATTTTTTGACTTTTCGATTCGACTATCGCTTATGCCATTTGTCTAGAGGCTCTGGCTACAAACACTGTGCCGAATGTTGTAGGTTTGATTTCTTCACAGTTGGCTTTTTAACCTTCGGTACGATACTTGAAAATTTTCCGAGACTAGGTGTACTTTGTGACGGTGAATTACACATTTGTAAAGGCTTGTTCCCTAGCGTGGAAGTTATTATACATTTTTTAGCAAAAAATCACAAGAAAAGGATACAATATCACAAAATCGCAGGTACAGCAAAGATCTACAGGCTACAGTAAGTGCTTACCATCTGGCGAGCCTTTTGCTTTTTGTTGCCTAAGTAGTATTATAATAATGTTTACCTCCCTGTGCCTCACAGACCACGTAAAACCGTTGATCCTACGCCTGATCTCTCTCCAGTCGTGTCGGATTGCCGTCCCATCGGACTATTAGAGTGAGATGATAAAATCTCCCGCAGCTAGCCGCCGTGATCAAAATTCCTTTAGGAAGACATTATTATTACAGTATAATGAAACAAAATAAACAATATTTTTTCCTCCAAATAGAAACACGAAACAAAAATATGATGGACAGGAGTAATTTTTTAACCAAACCCTCCAAAGTAAAAATATTGAAACTTCCCGTTATATTTATAACTTAATATTCCAAGTGAACGCAAACACCAATCCGTCTGATTGGTGTTCTGTCGAGGTTTATTCTTCAAGATTGATTGGAGGGAGGGATGGGGATGAAGATTCGGTTTATTATATCTACCTGACTTTACTGATACAATTTATATATGGATTAAGGTTTACATTCGCGATTAAGACTCAATATAGTAGTAAGACACATTTATTTATTTTGTTTTTTGTATAGTACTTGGGTGGTAACATCAGGCCCACCTGATGTTAAGCAGTTACCGTAGCCTATGGATGGTTGCAAAACCAGTGGTATCACTGACGTGTTACCAACCCATTTTTTTACACCAGGGTTTTATGATGGGATTATTCCTAGGATAGGAAAATGTTTCTTTCAAAACGCATCCCTAAATGAGCGCTGGAGACCTGTACTCACACACACAAACACAACTACACAGCGCAGCGTAGTTTTCTATTATGTGGCAGACCTTCCCCAGCCGAGCTTGCTGGCTTGTATACTGCCCTAACTCTATACTAAACTCAATAAATAGTTAATCAAACACGTTGTTTACCTCTCATCAATATAAAGATCACTTTGAACAGTACTTGTGACATATTGTGTACCTTTTTAAGCACCATTAACTTCGCCTACCCTCACGAACGAGAAATAACCCTGTTGACTTTTTATATATAGGAGCTGAACGATTATTTGCTGGAGAGATTTAGATGCTTGGATTTAGTTTTTAATAATAATTTTCAATTTTTTTTTTATCCTTTATAAGAAAACTCCCGCACTAGGGAACAGGCCCTGTGTCGCGGGGGACTTTACAAACATACAATTAACGGACTCAAAGAACACCCAGACTCGGGACAACCATTTGTGGATCACACAAATTTTTGTCCCGTGTGGGGATCGAACCCACAACATGCCGCGCAGTTGTAAATGGCGAGGTAACCACTTAAACCACTGAACTAACCGTGCAGTCGAATTATTTATTTATTTTTTCGTGGTCGCCCACGAACTGGAAAACGAAGCATGGGCAAGGGCCTCTAACAAGGTGGACTGACGACCTGGTGAAGGTTGCGGGCAACCGATGGACAAGGTTGGCTCAGGATTGAGAGTTGTGAGGGGGCTGCGTCCGCCTTGGGAAGGCTTCTGCCGAACCAGGGCGGGCCCGGCCTCACCTGTCGTCGGCTGTACACGGGGGTGGTCCGGTCAATGGCGCTGTACGGTGCACCGGTGTGGGCGGGGTCTCTGACCGCTCAGAGCAGGCAGCTGCTGGCAAGGCCGCAGCGTGTAATGGCGGTCAGAGCCATACGCAGCTACCGCACCGTGTCTACAGACGCGGCGTGCGCACTGGCTGGAACGCCCCCGTGGGACTTGGAGGCGGTGCTCGCCGAGGTGTATCGGCGGGCGGCTGCAGTTCGGGCAGAGCGGCGGTCCCCTCTCCCCGAACAAATTCGCGAGTGGCGCGAGGCCGCCCGCAGAGTCATCATGGCCCGGTGGCCAGGTCGGCTGGGGGCTCCACGGGCCGGTTTCAGGACCGTGGAGGCACTTCAGCCGATCCTGTCGGAGTGGGCAGGGCGGCAGTACGGGACCCTTTCCTTCCGGCTAGTGCAGGTTTCGTCCGGGCATGGTTGCTTCGGGCATTACCTGCACAAGGTCGCTAGGAGGGAACCGAGTCCCGTCTGGCACCACTGCGACTGCGACGATGACTCGGCGCAGCATACGCTCGAGTCGTGTCCGGTATAGCGTATTGCTATATTCCTTTTGAGGAGTAAAATAAGACGATGATTTTTGCTTGTAATCGACTGGTCTTTATTCTTAATCTTAATCTATTTATATTAAAACATAACAAAGGAAAATACAATTATGTGTTGGAAGGGATTAAACGATGAACGTGAGTAATGTGCAGTGACAGCACTTTGCCATATTAATGTATTTACACGTTCACACGTTTTACAATATTAGTTATGGCTGTTGCCATAGATACTCCCTCCTTAAAAAAAAAATATTTACGATTAAACTTATTACCCTACACCACGTTGGTTTCTCGTATCACACGCATAAATCTCTTCTCGATTTTTGTTCCGATCGCTCGGAACAACATGTAGACACTGATGATGCATATTATTATTATCACTGCGATAATCGTTATTGTGATCCAACCTCGTATGCTCTGTAGGTCCTCAGCGAGCCTAGAGTGTATCTGCAGTAATTCTTCCGGAATGGCTGGCGCGTTGTTTTGCACCATGTTGACTTGTTCTTTCTCATGAGTACTTGTGTTGGATCCCATGTTGCGTGTGAAAACTTTTTGTCGTGAGTGGTGATTGTAGATCGTTTGTATAGCTTTATATATCATAGCTGGAATCGAACCGTTGGGCGTGAGATTCGCCCTGCACGTGTTTTTTTATTTGCTAGATTATCTTGCGTTTCTACAACTATCTTCTTATCTACTGATGTGCGATTTCTTATCTCCTTATCGTTTATTACGAAGGCGGGTTTTATCCTGTCGATAGATACGGTACTGTGTCTTCCGTTTATCAATATCGTGAATAATTTATCGCTCCGTCTAATTACGAGATAAGGTCCGTCGTATGGCGGCGTCAAGCTCGGCCGCAATCTATCGCATCGTAAGAATACGTGCGTGCATTCTGCTAATTTTGGATGTACAAATATTTTGTCATTTGTGCGCTCTCTCTGTGGCACGGAAGTTATTCGTTCGATGTTTTTCTTCAACTCTTCTACCATTTCAGTGTAGGTTGTTAGGCTTCTTGTCTCGAAAAATGCTCCAGGTAACGTTATTGTTGTTCCATATACTAGTTCGGCTGCCGAAAATCCAGTATCCTGCCGTAAGCTGGTACGGATACCGAGTAATATTGTGGCTAGTTCCTTTGTCCAGTTTGTAGTGTTCCCTCTTGCCATTAATGCTGCTTTCATAGTTCTGTGTAATCGTTCGACTTTCGAGTTTGACTGTGGGTGATACGGAGTTGTCCGTATTTTATTTATTCCCATGAGTTTTTCCAAACTTCTGAATATTCTTGATTCGAATTGAGCTCCCTGATCTGAAGTTATGTATTCAGGACATCCGAATCGGGTTATCCACCCTTCGTATATCACTCTTGCAATTGACTCTGCAGTGATGTCTGACGCTGCGAAAGCTTCTGGCCATGACGTACATCGGTCAATCATTGTTATGATGTATCGTTTATTCTGGGATGTTGTGAGGGGTCCGACAATGTCGACGTGTAGATGAGAGAATCTTTCTGCTGGCATGAATTTTCCAAGTGGTGATTTGGTGTGCCGATGTATTTTTGAACGTTGACACTGTAAACATGCTTCAGTCATCTTGTTGATGTCCGTGTTCATGTTTTCCCAAATGTAGTTCGCTGCAATTAACTTCCTCGTAGTGTTTTTTCCGGGATGGCTTATATTGTGGAAACTCTCGAAAATGTCTCTTCTGAATTTAAGGGGAAGAAATGGTCGTTGTTTCCTGGTTGATAAGTCGCAGAATATCTTGATTCCTTTCTCGTGAAAATGTACCGTTTCGAACCGTAATGATTTATTTGATTTCAATCGTTCGAGTTCGTCATTGTTTTGTTGACAATTTGCTACCTCCTTCCAGTCTATATTGGATGGTAATGATATCGTTTCAACAACTCGAGACAAGGCGTCTGCAACTGTGTTTTCCTTGCCGCTAATATGTGTTATATTAGTGCTGAATTGCGATATGTAGTCCAGGTATCGAATCCGCCTCGGTGTGTCATTCAATGATGGCTTCTTATCGAATGCCTGAATCAATGGCTTATGATCCGTGTAGACGGTGAATTCTCGGCCCTCGATGAGTCTTCTAAAATGTTTAATTGCCATGTAAATTCCCAGTAACTCTCTGTCGTAAGTAGAGTATTTCGTTTGAGCTTCGCTTAGTACTTTTGAAAAGAAAGCTATCGGTTCCCACTTTCCTTTTTGTCGTTGCTGTAGGACGGCGCCTACGCATTTTAAGCTTGCGTCAGTCATCATTGCTAGTTGGGTTTGGCTGTCTGGGCAGGCTATTGACGTTATTTGTCGTATATCCTGTTTGCAGCGCTCGAAAGCGTGGTCCGCTTCTTTATTCCACTGAATGATTGTTTTATCATTTTTCTTCGAATTTCTCAAGTATCTATTTAGAGGCGCTTGATGCTTCGCTGCGTACGGTATGCTGCTTCGGTAGAAGTTTAACATGCCTAAGAAACGACGTAGTTCTTTCACTGTATTTGGTTTCGGATATTCGTTAATTGCTTGAACTTTTTCCGTTGTAGGCCTCAATCCTTGGCTCGTTATATGATAACCAAGAAAATCAATCTCCGATTTTGCAAATTCACACTTGTTTGTGTTAATTGTAATGCCGTTTTCTTGCAGGCGTTTGAATATTTCTTCTAAGTGTTTGTAGTGGACGTCGGTTTCTGAGTCAGCAATTAAAATGTCATCAACGAAAACATATACGTAGTCTAAATCTCTAAATATAGAGTCCATCCACTTTTGAAATGACTGTCCGGCGTTCTTTAAACCGAACGGAAGTCTTGTAAATTCGAAAAGTCCGAACGGCGTTATTATCGCTGTTTTCTCTGGTTCAGCGACAGCAATCGAATAGAATGCTTTCTTTATATCGATTTTACTGAAAATGGTTTTTCCGCTTGCGATATACGTAAAATCTAACAGTCGTGGCAATGGGTATCTATCCGGTACGGTAATTTTGTTGAGTGCGCGGTAGTCACCGCATGCTCTCCATTCGCCATTTTTCTTCTTGACCATATGAAGTGGGGATGCCCACTCACTGCTTGAGGGTCTGCAAATTCCCATATGCATCATCTCCTTGAACTCTTGCTTTGCGATTTTGTATTTGACTGGAGGAAGAGGACGTGCCCGTGTAGCAACTGGGAACCCTTTTGTTATAATCTCATGCTTAACATTGTGTTTCGGAGGGTTCTTCATCGATCCAGGCTTTGTAATATCTTCATACTTTTCTAACAAGCACCTGATCGAATCTGGTAAGTTCGAGTTAATTGTTCGTATTGATGAAATATTTGCTACTATTATTCGTGCAGGCGTTTCTAATCCCGTTTCTTTGTCGATCAATTTTCGTCCGTGTATATCCACTAACAGCTGGAAATGCTCGAGGAAATCGGCTCCTAGAATCGGCATTTTCACGTCGGCGATGGTAAAACACCATTTGAATTCTCTACGGAGTCCGAAATTCAGTGTTAGCGTGCGTTCTCCATATGTGTTAATTGGGGTTCCGTTGGCGGCGTATACTTGGTATTTGCATGCGTCGCTATCATGTTCCGTGCGATTTAAAACGGAAATGTTTGCACCGGTGTCGACTAAAAATCTATAACTACTGTTTAAGTCGGTTATAGTTAGACGGTTAGCGGGGTGCATAGCACAGAGATCCGTCGCTTTCTGTGCTATTAGTAGTTTTCCGACATCGCATTCGTATTTTTCTTCCATGTACACGGCTGACGGCATTTTATTGCATTTTGCTTGAATTTGTTATGATAATAACAAATGCCATTCTGCGGCTTTCGATAGTGCGACATTGACCGTGAGCGTGAATCATTACGTGACCGGAAACTGCTGCGTTGTCGCGTTCGAGACAGACGATTGTTGCGAAGCTCGTTTATTTCAATTTGCATCGCTGCAATTTGTGACGTCAGGTTTGTTATTAAACTGATGTCAGCTGTCGACGATATGGCGCTCGTTCGTGTATACGTTAGATTCTCGTGAATTTTGTCGGCTATTTCGCTCAGTTTTTCCAATGTCAAGTCTTCGGATACTGCAATGATAGATGTAATGGTGGCTGGGAGTTGTCGGAACCACAGGAGACGTATCGTATCGTCGTTCATCTTCCCGCTGCCTGCTTCCCGCATTTTTCGTAATAGCTGGGAAGGTTTCTGGTCACCGAGGTCCATCTCTGATAATAGCTTTTGAAATTTTCTGTGCTCGCTCTCCTCGTAACAGCTTATAAGGCGATCTTTAATAGCCGTATATTTTTGCTCGTCTGGAGGATGTGTCAGGATGTCGCTTACTTGATGGATCACCTCCTTTGGCAATTTGGCAATTACCATGTTGTACTTATATTCCTCTCCTTGTTTCTGGGGAGCCATGATTGCTTCGAACTGCGCGAACCACAATCTTGGTGAGTCAGTCCAAAATTGAGGCAGTTTCTCGGTAACTGATATCGCTGCTATACTATCAGTGCTGGCGTCGCCTTTCGCTGGAGTCGCTGGTGGAGCCATGGTGTCTTGTTTGTTTTCTATCACTTTCTAGATTTGATGCTGAAAACCAATTTGGGTTCCGGTCGTCCCGGTATTATATCAGCACTAGAGAAGCGGTAGCCAGTCGGGGTCACCAATTATAGCGTATTGCTATATTCGTTTTGAGGAGTAAAATAAGACGATGATTTTTGCTTGTAATCGACTGGTCTTTATTCTTAATCTTAATCTATTTATATTAAAACATAACAAAGGAAAATACAATTATGTGTTGGAAGGGATTAAACGATGAACGTGAGTAATGTGCAGTGACAGCACTTTGCCATATTAATGTATTTACACGTTCACACGTTTTACAATATTAGTTATGGCTGTTGCCATATCCGGCTTGGGTGGGGCAGCGCCGGGACCTCGTCGCAGTCATTGGAGTAGACCTGTCGCTGCCGGCCGTGGCACGGTCCATGGTTACCAGCGACAGGGAGTGGACGGCGGTCGCATCCTTCTGCGAGGACGTCATCTCGCAGAAGGAGGCGGCGGAGCGGATCTGGGAGGAAAGTCTCCTCGGTGATCCAATCCGTCGCCGGCGAACTGGGCGGCATCGGCGCGCCTACGGGCGTCTGATGCCGCGGGCGCGGGGAGACTGGGGCAGCAGAGTCTCACCCGCACCCTTCCGCGGAGGGACAGTGTTCCCGGTGCGCCCGGACGCTGTCACTGGAGATGGAGCCCGCGTAAAGCGGGCAATCGCTGGGTGGATCACTGACGCCATATCAGGTTCCAGTGGTCCACCCGTGAAGGCGTGTGTTGGTGCACAGGGGGGTTTTAGTCGGTATGCCGGCCGCCTACCATCTTTGAGCCGGAGAGCCCGACATAACCGCCTCGCTACCCCAGGCGGGGCGGTATGCGTAAAGCATTTCCCCTCTACAAAAAAAAAAAAAAAGGATTGAGAGTTGTGGAAATCCTTCGGCAGGCCTATGTCTAGCAGTGGACGTCTTTCGTCTAAGATGATGATGACGATGATTTAGTTAACAATAAGGGACCCGCTCTTATCACTTGGAGTACATAATTTGAAGTGAAACTTAATTAATGGTGTAGGAGAACATCGTGAGGAAACCCACATGTCTTAGAAGAAATCCTGTATCAAAATTCAATAACAAATTATATAATTTACTTATAAATAAACATATTACACTGATATAGAATACTTAGAAGATAAGATATGTATTTAGAATTATATAACTTAAAACATATAAATTAAGATTAATATTAAGCTCTAAGGGCTAATGGATATGCTATAAAAATATAATATTATAATACCTGTGTAACAATATTATATTATTACACCATATTCTAGCAAATAAATAATTTGATTTGAAATTCTAAAGATATGTCCAATTCACCAACCCGCATAAGGCCAGCGTGTGTAAATTAAGGCTGAAACCCTCTCTCTCTTGATAGAAGATAGGAGACCCGTGCCACGCAGTAGGACATACATATATTCATCTTATCTTATCTTATAAAGACAACTCCCGCACTAGAGAACAAGCTCTGTGTTGCGGGGGACTTTACAAACATACAATTAACGGACACAAATTACACCCAGACTCAGAACAACTCTTTGTGGGTCACACAAAGTTTTGTCCTGTGTGGGGATCGAACCCACAACCTCGTGCACAGCAGGCACATACTGCACCCACTGGACCACCAAGGCAGTCAATATATGGGTTGCTATTATTATTGTAACACATGTTCCTGCAAATAAATGTCTGTTTCTATTTCGCTGATGTTCTACATACAGCATGAGTACGAAGGACAACAAACAATTTAACAAGCAATGCCACGACAGGTCAACGACACGATTACGACACCGCATCGTTTGCCGTCTCACTGCGTTTTATCGGGACTAGAAGAGTTCTGTGCACATGCGTTCACTAGTGATGTGGTTACATTTTGTGTAAATAAATTATCGATAGTTGAAAATTATTTTTAATTAAACTTTATTACTGTGAAAATTATGATCAGTAGTGGACGTCTTTCGGCTGAAAAGTTAGAAGAAAACTTTTAAGTCTCTGAAACATAGTGAAATTTCAGGTACATCATAAAATCTTGACTAAAATCTGTATTGGTGAATAGGATAACAACGACTGCAAGCAGACCAAAATAATCAATCTGAACGCCCTTATCCTTATCAAGCTGTTGCCGGCGACTCCACCTAAGTTCATCCCCAGGATACTATTTATCTCCATGACAAATTTCATTAAAATCCGTTCAGCCGTTTAGTGGTAAAATGGTAACAAACTAAATGACAAAGTTACTTTAGCATTTATAATATTAGCTTAGACAAGCCCAAATTGATCTATTAGTCTAAGCGTTACTTCCTCAACGCTGTAATGCTGCTCTGGTTATTGCAAGCATCCATAGGCATCCGTAACTACTTCTAATTAGGCAAGCTATATGATTGAATTGTAAAAAATTGATTGGATTGTGTTGTACAATCCGTCTTCTTATTCCTGGTTGCTGCTAAAGGATCTTTCTGCTGTAATTGTCATTGGTTCTGCAAGCTATTTGCTCTGTGTATTGCTGATAATTCTATATCTTTCTTTTTTATACTACTTGGGTGTCAAACATGCATACGGCCCGCTTGATGTTAAGCAGTTACCGTAGCCTATGGACGCTTGCGATACCGTTTGTTTTATAGCAGGGCTTTAAGATGTAGTATCCCTGGGACAGGAATACGTTTCTTTCAAAACGTATCCTTAAATGAACGCTAGAGATCTGTACTCATACACAAGAGCTGTGTAGTACACACAGTTCTTGTACACACCTGTGTGTAGTTATTTGGCTGTGGTCTTCTGTAAGGTGGAGATACCTTTCCCAACCGGGCTTGCCTTCTTTGAATATGTGTAAAAACGAAAGTTTAAAAGTATTTAATTCTATATCAGTAAAAAATCAAATATTTATCACAGGCATAATTTGCATGTCCCATCACTAAACACAAGGATGGTTCATGCACAACGGCCCGTTCGAGCATATGATCGGTTGAGGTCTCCCCTCGGTTTTGTACTACATTGCTATTATTTCATTTGCTCATTGTTATCTTTGTTATAATTAAATACAACATATTCAATACAGAGGCAGTAAATAAAGTCAGTGTACCGGAGTACGGAAAGACATGTTTTGGTGAAGCTGCATATACGCAACGGTGGTGGAAGTCTTGATGGCTGCCTCTGACAATTAAATTATGTAGATTGACTGCATGGTTGTCTCAGCGGTTTAAGTGGTTGCCTCACCATTTACCACTGCGTGGCGTGTTGTAGGTTCGATCCCCACACGGGGCAAAAAATATGTGATCTGTAAATAGTTGTCTGGATGCACTTTGCGTCCGTTATATTGTATGTTTGTAAAGTTTCCTGCGACACAGAGCTGGTTCTCTTGTGCAGGAGTTGTATTTAAATAGAGCTAATAATTTTAAATATATTTTTCTACTAAGGTTACAATCTCACGCAGAAAGGCCCACTAAAACGGCCAAGTTAGAGAGTATGCCCTGCAAAACTAAGTAAGGTAATTATATATAGTAGTAAGAAAGACGTAGATATCGCACTAACGCGCGAAATTTGTTGGCGTCATCAGTAGCTAAGTAGAATCATTTCATCTATCACTATCTCTTTCTGTTTCATTATGTTTTAAATTATCTATCGCATTCATACTTGTAGTCTATACCCAAGTACACGCTAAAACATGGGAGCAAAAATGAACGCTGCTCAGTAAGAAGGTAGCATAATCTTTATTTATAATATCGTTGAACTAAGGTAACAATACGGTCTAAGGTAATAAAAAACTGACAGATAGATAAAAAAAATGTACTACTTGGTAGCAAACAAGCATACGGCCCGGCTGATGTTAAGACAGCTTAACATCAGCCGGGCCGTATGCTTGTTTGCTACCAAGTAGTAAATTTTTTTAAATATATTGCAAGCGTCCATATGCTACGGTAACAGTACCGTAGCCTATGGACGCTTGCAATATCAGAGGTCTGTATCACTTGCGTGTTGCCGAACCATTTTTTACACCAGGTCTTAAAGGTCCTATCCTTGGCATAGGAATACATAAAAATAATAATACATGAAGATAATAATAGTATATAGCTATTAAAACTTTACCAAAACAAGCAAACAAATAAATAAAACTTTCACAACTACCCTCATTTCCGTTTAAAGTTTTTAAGCCGAAACAAGTTCAATATTGACCGGGAAATGGAAGTCAAACTGTAAACTGAAATTTTGTCAATTCATTAAAGTTTAAACTGGACGATTTTAAACGTAAATTGTATTTGATACAACCTTGAAGAGGTGATTGAAATGTTATGTATTGTTTACTTAACAAGAAACATTTTGGGCAACCGATGAACAAGGTTGGTTCAGAATCGAGTGCTGTGCAAATCCAGGACCTATATCCAGCAATGAACGTATTTTGGCTGAAATGATGATGATGCAACATTTTATTCCCCTCTCTAATAGCCCTGCCTCGTGGCAAGCAGTTACCGTAGTCATCATCATCATCATCATCTCAGCCAAAAGACGTCCACTGCTGGACATAGGCCTCCCCCAAGGTTTTCCACAACTCTCGATCCTGAGCCGACCTCGCCCATCGGTTGCCCGCAACCTTTACCAGGTCGTCGGTCCACCTTGTTACCGTAGTAGACGACCCAATTTATAGGGTAACCATACAAGCCACCAAACTCGACTAAAGAAGACCTCCACCCCATAGAAGACCACAGCAAAATAATTACACACAATGGTGTAACTACATCACTGTGTGTAATTATTTTGCATTTGCTGTAGAATTTGTAAAACTGGTCTACAATTCTCATTTAGAAAGGGACTTTGAAAGAAACCTTCCCCTATCCTAAGGATACTCCATCACAAAAACCTGATGATGAAATTTGGGTCGTTAATATGCAAGTGATTCCCTAGGTATTGCAAGCAACAAGGCTACAGTAAATGCTTCCTAATAAGCTATAAAAAACCCAGTTTTAATTTAGTCTTACAGCCTTACAAATAAAAATTTGTTATATCACATTTATCTCATTCTTATACGAGGTATAGTTATATGAGTTATAAATTAAGAATAAGTCAAAAATATTTTTTAACAAATAAAGCAGGTATTACTTTCGTATAACTATTTATCCGTTATGTCAAATTGCACGATTTGGCAACAGCACCACCAAAGAGAAACTTCATAAAAAAACATATTTTGTCTATGACAACTGAATCTATTTGTCAACAAAACTTTTTTCGACAGTTTTTAATTTTTAAATCTCATTGAAATTTTCCATAATATGAAGATGTTCGTTTATAGTATGTGGCATGTAAATGTCATCGATTTTTTTCTTCGAGTAGGTAGTTAAATTTGTGAAACTGATAGAACAGATTTTGTTACACGTGTGAATATCCAAATGTTTTTACCTGACGGGGACGTAACCCCATATCTCAAAGCAATCATCAATTGTAGAATAGAAGATAATCCGGGTGGATTACCTTCTATTTTCCATATTGAGATATCTACCAAACAATTTATCCAAAAACATCACACCACTTTTAGAAAACCGATTCGACCTAAACGATTTGACTTATCTTGCAGCCTGTATTAAAACAATGACGTTATTTACTTGTTCTACTTCTTCTATTGCTTTTAAATCCATTTCTTGAAACTAAAAAAAATATAAAACACGTAAACAAGCCTGAAACGTGGTATTTTTATGATTATACTAGGTTTATACTAGGGTATGGGCGCGTATAACTTCGACATAACGATTGTATGGACAGAAGTGTCAACGCTATACTTGGTATAAGCTATACTTTGTTTATTTGTAGACATTCTGCTTATTCTCGAGTATAACTGTTATACCACGTTTATTTGTAAGGCTGTTAATCTTTACTTTTTATATATTTATGTCCTGTATTTGTTTCGTTCTTTTTTACACGACGATAAAAATATTCAAAGACGTTTCAGCAATAATTGTTTAACGACAAAAAGGGTCCATTACCACGACGCTGGTGAGGAAACTTATCATAAATCTTGGTGCATACAATAGTGCCGCCAACAATCAATCTTACACGCCATTTGTTGAGCAAAAATATTTTTGTAGTATACAGGGTGTTTTGAGTCAGAAAGTTATTGCCTCGTTGGTTCGGTGGTCGTATGCTTGTTTGTCAGAAAAATATTGTCAGCCAATTTTTAAGCTATTGCATAGCTTTTATCGCGGGCTTTGAGCGTGGAGACCGAATCCAGAAATTCCGTAACGATAATAATAAACCTAACACCCCCCACTCCGACCGGCACAGCGGTGATACTTTTTTTAATGACGAATTCTCTAAACGGCCAATAATAATATGTCAAAATTGTGTAAGGAGGTTTTGATCTAAGAGAATAAAAAATATAGTAGCCTAAAATTTTATGAATTATGGTTGAATTTCGACCACGGGCGATCACTAGCATTTAAAATATCTAGAGATGTAGTATTGATAATATCGAATTCAAAAATATCGATTAAATAATTTAAACGATATAATTTAATTTGAGATAAGAATCTATTTCACGATTAAATTTAGAAACAAAAATAGCAAACAAAGGAAAAAAATACTGCATAAATAAAATAAATAAATAATCATAATTGCATAAGTTGATAAAAAATGATATGCTTTACCGCGGCAGTCCCCGAATGCCACACGTCTTTTTTTTGTTTATTATACAACTCCCGCTGTAATTAACGGACACAAAGTACATCCAGACTCGGGCCAACCATTTATGGATCACACACATTTTTGTCCCGTGTAGGGATCGAACCCACAACACGCCGCGCAGTGGTACATGACGAGGTAGCCATTTAAGCCACTGAACCGACTGTGCAGTAATTATTGTTGGTCCCAAGTTTGTTCTTGACGGAAAAAAACCCTACCGAAGTTTTCCCAAGAGACATGGGGTTCTTTAAAAAAGGGGGTTATAAGGTTTTTAAAAGATCGCCAACGCGCGAATTACACCCCTGATATTGCAAGCGTCCATAGGCTACAGTAACTGCTTACCATCAGATGGGCCGTATGCTTGTTTGCCACTTTGGTAATTACATAAAAAACCACATATTTTTTTATTTTATTGTCACAACAAAGTTCATACTGTATATAAAAGTACAACCTCAAAAATGACATCGACCTCGTAACTTCAATAAGTCAAGGAAAACCAATATGGCCGACAAGTGGTATAAAGAACGCTTTTTATTGGTCTTGACAAGTTTCGAGCAAAAGCAATATTATTTAGTAGTATTATCGTTTATAAGATTTAAGTTTGAAGGGCTTGTGGATAAAGGAATTTTGGGTAGCTCGATTTATGTGGTTAGGGAATATGTGAGGAATTATTTTTAGATTGGTCTTAGTCGCTGTGCAAGTAATATTATTTTATAAACGGCTCTAAATTGACTGACCTGTTAGTCTAGTAGTTAGTTTTTCTTACTGCTTAACTGTAGGTTGCGGGTTTGATTCTCACTCTCACCCCGCGTATGACATGGTTCTTAGTATTGTAAGCAGGTGTAAATTGTAATTATCTTTTTTTTGAGTGGCAAACAAACATACGGCCAACCTGATGTTAAGCAGTTACCGTAGCCTATGGACGCTTATACCAGAGGTATCACTTGCGTGTTGCCAACCCATTGTTTTACACCAAGGCTTTAAGATGGGAGTATCCCTGGGATAGGAATACGTTTATTTCAAAGCGCAGTAAATGAGCGCTGGAGACCTGTATTCACACACAGGAACACAACTACACCGCTGTTTGTAGTTATTTTGCTGTGGTCTTCTGTATGGTAAAGGTCCTTCCCCAGTCGGGCTTGCTAACTAGTATGGTGCCCTACCTCGTTACTCTTTAATACATAAGTGTTTTTACCAGTCGTCTGGTTGACATAGTTATCTAGCTTTGCTTAAATTGAGATCAGATGGCTATGTATGAGTTTCTATAGAGCAGGATTCATCTCTTTATTAATTGTAATTAAATTGATTTAACATCTGCTGTAAGTGAAGTCAAGGAAATCAGATCTTAGAAAAAAATCGAGTAGCGTGCGTGAATTAAAGTACTAAAACAGGCTTCCAGATAGGGATACGTTTTCCTATCATAGATATATTCCATCCTAGCAAAATATCAGCGCTGCAGCGTCTGCGATGTTGCAATGAATCGCTGAGCTAGGTCCTGTTTTGTCTTGTAACCATTATATATTTTTAGATTACTGTAGTAAGATGTTAAGACAAAATAAATATTTTTTCTTTTCTTTCTTTTATCACAACATCTGGTATGGCAACACGCAAATAATCCCTAGAAGGAAAAACTTACCTAAGAAGCATAAAAAGTCATAAGACCTAATCAAAAATCTCCCAAAACAGTAACAGACCTCTCCAAAACTCGCTTCACCGCTTGGGGATCAAGCTCGAAAAATTGATGCCACGGTGCATTCTGGCAAACTGGACTCACTAACTGGAACAAGTCCGGTCTTCTTTGATCAAGTATCTCTGTTAACTAAAGCAGGAAAGGAAACTAGTGGTGAATGGAATGAGTTAACTGTTAGAATTTGTTGGGAAAGTTTTGTGTTAGTACAAGCGTGTGATTCTAGCATTCAGTATTTGAGTTCATGGTTTTTAATTTATGCTTGGCTATGAGTCACTATTGACTGCATGTATAGTCCAGTGGTTAAGATGGTGACCTCGCTATTACCACTACGGCGAATTTTGTAGGTTCGATTCCTACATAAGACAAACGAAACTTTTTTTATACTACTTGAGTGGCAAACAAGCCCACCTGATGTCAAGCAGTTACGAAAGCCTATGGACGCTTGCAATACCGGAACCTCTGCCACTGATAATGCCAGAGAGTAAAATTCTGGTGTTGTACAATTTAATTGACTACTACTACTGACTTGGTGGTCCAGTGGCCGCAGTATGCGCCTGCTGAGCACGAGGTTGTGGGTTCGATTCTGAGTCTGGGTTTAATTTGTGTCCGTCAATTGTATGTTTGTAAGTCCCCCGCGACACAGAGCTTGTACTCTAGTGCGAGAGTTGTCTTTAAAAAAAAAAAAAAAAACATAATAAACGTACCATCGACACGAAGAAGGAGAAGAAAAATGAAGTCAAAGTCAAGCTCATTTAGATCAAATAGAATAATATTTATACTTATGGACGTCACAAAAAAATGACAGCATATTTTTTCCTTCAACCAATTCGCTGATTTTCTTCACGATAATGATATAATATCTACAATACGTTTGTACTGATCTAAGCGTCTTTATAAACCTTATTTTGTATCAGGGTCTCTATTGCAGTGACCCTTGAAACTGCTAACTATGATAAGTAAACTGTGGTCAAGCGTGTTTGGAGTATTATATTTGTGGTTCTGTAATATATGGCCTACATATTACAATGCAGGTGCCGTACCATGATGTGTTAAGCTAGAGTCGTTTGAGTGAAAAAGAGGGACCTATTCACGCTATATATATGTCCGTCTCTCTTTCTCGCTCGAGCAACTCACGATTAAATCATGTAGTCTTGAGTTCCATTTCTTGATCAGGCCAGAATCATCAGAAAAAGTCGTTTTGAAATTGACAGTGTCACATCCTCATGCTGTGGTAAGCTCTTAAAGTTGCTAGTCCAACGCTTACGTCCCATCCGACTTGAGTGACTTTGAGTATTAAGTGTCCACCTGTATTTGCATACACACATGTGCCATAGTGGCAGTTGGGATTAGCCGCCCTGACCGAAATATTGTTAGAAGAACATTCATCATCTTCATCTCAACCCATAAAAGTCCCACTACTGGGCACGTGCCACCTACAATTAGAGGGATTAGCCTTCTATACCACGTTGGCCAGACTGGTTGGTATAGGGTTTTGTTTCGAGTTTACCCGCTCTTGCAGTGAACATTGTCGGCCTGAATTACTTTCTTAGTCGACTCTTACGACATCCTCGGGATGGAATTAATGATCAATCAATCAATCAGCCTGTTTCAGTCCACTACTGGACATAGGCCTCTCCTAATTCACGCCACAACACCGGCCGGTTGATTCTCTAAAAAACAACGATCGCAAACTGACAGTTGTGATTGCTCGGTGACGGCACACACGCTTGCTAAACGTCAAAAAGGCTTGATTTTCGCTCTTACGGAATACCGATTTTCAATCTGACAGCCAGATTTTGCTCCGTTTTCGCGGTCACTGGGTTTTCGCTCTTACGGAATACCCCAGCCGGTCCTCCGCTTTCCACATCCAGTCTACCCTAGCAATCTTCTTAAGGTTATCAGTCCACGTGACCGGGGGGCTTCCTTCCTTACGTTTACCAAGTCGCGGTCTTCACTCTAACACTTGCTTGCTCCAGCGACCAATGGTCCTTCGGCAGATATGGCCAGTCCATTGCCATCTCAGTCTGCTTACCCTATGTATGAATGATAGATCAATATTATTATTTATTTTTCCGACACAATCGAAAAGAGATTACTAAGTCACTAATATAGATAAATATAAAAATGATCTCTACGGTAAACTATGGAACCCTAAACAAGAGACAGGAGAAGAAAATACAAAGATTTTACGTGACCAAAATTCAATACGTTTTGTCTGTGAGTAGTACGTGACGCGTGTTCGTGATCCGACTGTTTATTGTAGACCAGGAGCTACAAGAGTATGTTTATTTACTATCATAATAATGAAGTGAAGAAAATATGACTTGCCGCTATTAAATAAAAATATTATATTTATTATAAGCAACAGTTATTCATTTCCTATTTGTTTCTGAGAAGTTTCTTGGTGTATCTCTATCCAATTCCATTCCATTGAATCTAAGATCCAATACCAATAAAATTAATATGGCAACACGCAACTAATAACCTAGAAGGAAAAGACTTACCTAAGTAACATAAAAATGTCATAAGACTAAATCAATAATCTCCTAAAACAGTAACAGACCTCTCCTCCCTCGTGGCTTGGGGAACAAGCCCAAAAAAAAAATTAATATTATTAATTATACTATTACAGTATACCCTCTCAAACGCAACAAACAGTTATCGGTCTGCGTACTTACGAAAAATGAAAAAAAAAACATACAGACGAGCAAAGAACCTCCTCCATTTTGGAAGACGGTTAAAAAGAACTGCTAGGATCGGACTCAAGCCTCACGTGTACAAGTTAGTTACTTTCCTATTCGGCTATCACCACAATTAATGAATGTATTAGTGATTCAATAAATCAACTAAAATTCAGACGTACTAATTAATCTGTAGGATAAACCAAACTAGTACATACCGATGTCGAAATCTAAAATGTGATTATAGTTCCATTTGCCGCATGAATTATTTAATTGCGGTTACGCAGAGGTCATTGAATCATCAGTATAAAATTGTACAATCAATTTTTAACCTTATTATGGTTGACTTTTAGACTCTTTAAGATATTAATCATACAGCCTAATTGATAATAAGAAAATACTCTTACAATTATAGGAAGATTTGGTGGCCTGTATACTGTATCCAACTTAGAGCATAACTAAGTATTAATTTGTACTACTTACCTCAAGGAGACTTACGTCCAGTGACGGATTAAGAATACAAATGTCACCACCCCATTCCATCCCGAGGGTGTCGTAAGAGTCAACTAAGGGAGTAAGTTATGGAGAGGGAAAACTCGAAATAAAAGCCTATACCAACCCGTCTGGCCAGCGTGGTATTATAGTAGGCTAATATCCCTTCAAGAACATGGAGGAGACCTGTGCTCAGCAGTGGGACGTTTATGGGTTGTGATGATGATGATGATGACCTCAAGGAGAGGGAACTGGTAATCTGTGTGAAAGGGAAACCTAGTTCAGATACCAGTTTCCCACAAAGGATTGTTTGTTAAAATGTATTCATGCCTACCAACATGTGTTACTTTTACTTATACCTATTATGAGTGTTATATAGATGTTTATAAGTTTTGCTAGCTTACAGCACAGAGCTCTCTAAATAACTAAAATATATACGATGCCTGAACACGTATATCTGATTTTTCAAATCTTGACCTCAATCTGATGACCTTTAGTAAAGTATACCTTACTCTCAGCGGTTACGTCCCATATTGAACACGAAAAGCCATAAACGCTTGCATGAAACCCAAAAGTTTAGAATAGAAACTTTACTTGCGCTCATTCTACACTTGTATTTTTTTCTTCTTTACTTCCTGGTGCTGGTACTGGTGGAAAACTCAATTTTGAGTTAAGCCTTTGTATATGCTTTATTAGATTTATTTTTATCGTTTAACTAAAGATAATAAAGAATTTAAGACAAAACTACATGACCTCCACCATTGAGCCATCACAAAGCATCTTTATTATACGGACGATGTGCGATTCCAGAGGAATTTATTCCCACGAATGGTTAGGTTGTGGAATACCGGGGATTTCCCTTCCCGGGAAACTATAGCATGAAGTTATACAATTAAGGAGTCACATAATATCCTTGGTGTTGCAAGCATACGTAATGATAGACCATGGTAACTATTTGCCATCAGGTGGACCTTATACTGGTTTTCGCCTCTTAAAAGTATAAAAAACTCAACCTTTAAAAGAAAATTTTAAAAATTACGATTTTAAATAAAATACAGGCTCCTGGTCTATTTAACACATTTAGTTCAAGGGTAATGTAGTGATATCACAAACTAAGCCATATAATGACACTTTTTGTGCCGAACATAAAGTCATTTCAAGGCTCCGAGGCAAGATCTATACTGAGCATCGACTTAGGCAGTAGAAAAGCTAATGGGCTTCCATCAGCTTTGCTGCTGCAAGCTTTTGCAGAAATATAAATATAATTATTATATCAGCCCTGAGACATTTGTGCACAAGAATTTGAAAAGAACTTGCACATCATAGCATCATCATAATCTTAGCTGAAAGACGGCCACAGACTGGACATTCTTCTACCGAGAATTTCCACAGCATGAGTGCAAGAGTTATGCAAGACTGAGGTCTTGAGCTGACCTTAGCCATCGCCTGCTCACAACCTTTACGAGGTCAGCAGTCTACCTTGTCGGAGGCCTGCCCGAGTTTCGTTTTATAGTTCGAGCTTGCTACTCCAGAACTTTTCCGCCTCAGTACCCATCGGTTCTAGATAAACATGAAGAGGTCTACCGACGGAAATGGTCAGCTCAGATCTGGATGCTGTAAAAATCCTTGCTGGTAGTCTATAGTTTAGGAGTGGACGTCTTTCGGTTGATACAATGGAAACGCTTTGATGGTAATAGTGGCGTTAAAAGCATCAATCAATCAATCAATTAGCCTGTTTAAGTCCACTGCTGGACAAAGGCCTCTCCTAATTCCTTAGTACCCGGGCCTCCGCCTTCCGCATCCAGTCTACCCCAGCAATCAACCAACGTAATCCCGGCCACCAGATCACCAACCTTACGTTTACCAAGACGCGGTCTCCACTACTTCAGTCTGCTTAGCCTGCGAGCTATGTAGGTAACTTTGGTTCTTTGTCGGCATTGTTTTTCTTTGTAAGCACCTATAGATTACTGCGGCTTTGCCATCTTAGCTGATGTATTTTTTCATTGTTTGTTTTAAGTCAACTCTCTGGAAGTAATGTTGTAATTGAATTCTTTGCAAAACATCAGTACATCTTATTCAGAATTGAATTACAGGAACAATAATGTCATTCGTATGCTGATTCGCGAATGAAGGAAAGCGAAAACTTTGATTAAGTTTGAGTGTTGATGTGTGTAATACTTTTCTATTCCAAATCTTGATATTTTTGGTCTGGGTAGGATACAAAATTCTGACAGGTTGTCTTATCTACTTAAACATTTTCTGCAATAAATTTGCAAATTGCAACTCTAAAGGAAAGTATTAATCTGAACTTCGCAGTATGAATTCTTCGATTTCATTGTTTTTTATTTTAAAACAATATATTTGAGACATTTTGACATATTGATAGTACAAATTTAACTTTCAACCGAATGACATTATAATTTTAAGTAGAAATATAAAAATGTGCAGTCGGGACACTTCCGTCAAGCACGAAATTTTAAAATTGAGGAGCTGACCGCACACTTGCTGCTCGATACTTGCACGAACACACACAAATACAAACGTAAATAATAGAAAGAGACAGAAAAAAGAAAGAGAAGGAATGGAAGGCGCATGACGTTTTTTTCTTTTGTGACGATTTCTGGCTGTAAGTCGCGAGTTACCAAAGAAAAATCTCTTTAATGCCTGATACGAAACTGGATTCTCTTAGCGTTCATACTAATTGATTCATCAATTAGTCATCATATAATATACATGTTAATATGTATACATGATGTAATTTCATTCTAGACTGGAGGCATGACATTGTGAAATGTAGAATGAATTAATATTTCAAACCATTCTGGCTCTACACTAATTAGCTTAACATTAGATTGAATTATTTAGTAGTGAATACAATTCTGTGGTAGCGAATTTGATAGTGCATGATTAAGTTTTAAATTTAGTGGAATCATTTAAGGAAGCATTTAGTAGAATCATTTAGGGAAGTGATTTGAAAGAAACGTTTTCCTATCCCAAGGATACTACATCTTGAAGTCCTGAGCCTCTAGACAAGTGGCATAAACAGTTGACGAATCACAACACGCCGCGTAAATGGAGATGTAACCTTTGCATTCGTTACCTTTGTATTGTTTTTAATTAATTGAGTTGTCTTTTCAACTTTCTTTACGTTATTATTTTTTCCCACTTTTTACAGACGATAAGTTCGTCTAATGTAAACTTAAGTTAAGTAGCTTAAATTAGATTTTTAAGAGCTCATATGGTGTTTACCCTTAACACTTTGAAGGAAAGTGAACGCCTATAGACGTCATGACAATAAAACATCTATTGTGTCTACGATACTGTCCGCGAAAGTTTTAAGTAACTGTTACACTATTACTTGTATTTCGCATAAGTTTCTTTGTGTACTGTTGGTGTATACAGTTGTTGGTGAACCAAATTTATATTTGACTGCCTTGATGGTCCAGTGGCCGCAGTATGCGCCTGCTGTGCACAAGGTTGTGGGTTCGATTCCCATACAGGACAAAACTTTGTGTGACCCACAAAGTGTTGTTCTGAGTCTGGGTGTAATTTGTGTCGTGGTGTAAGTCTCCCGCGACACAGAGCTTGTTCTCTAGTGCGGGAGTTGTCTTAAAAACAAAAAACACTGAACCGTGCTGTCACCACTTTCGAAGTTATAACATATCAAAGAAACAACTAAGCAGATAGAACTGGCTACAGAAGCTCTGGATACATAATGTGCAGCGCAAACAACCTCCGTACTCGTTGGACTTGCTATCTGTTTACACTTAGACTTACTACTTAAGCTGCTGATACTATAACGAGATGAAGGAGAAGTCTAGCTTTGAAGTGTCTTTTGTGTTGCAAGATTATTTATGGCCTGTTAGTCTAGTGGTAAGTGACCTTGACCGACAAGCTGGAAGGTTCGATTCCTATCCAGGGTGAGTGTAAATCTATATATACAAATGTGAAATTGGTTAGTTTGCGCTTCAAAATCTCAATAGCAACTAAACGGATCTGAATAATATTCAGCAAGGATATAGATGGTATTTTGAGGAAGCACATAGGGTACTTTTTCCATGATGACCGACATCCTTGCGGGTGGAGCCGCAGGCAACAATTAGTAATCTATAATATGTATAAAGAAATATATGGTTGTTGTTTGGTTGCTATACTACAGGCTCTGTCTAGTGTGGGTTCAGATGTCCGTGTGTGAGGGTATCAAAAGCGCTTCTGTGTTTGCGCACATACTTGTGCTTTACAATACCTCCCGGGCATACAAAGCCTCCATTAAGATTAGATGCCTCACTGGCTTAAATTCTGTTAGAAAATTAAAAAAAAAAAAATTCTAACGTTCTTGTTTTGAACAGTATTTATTCATGAAAACCTTCAACAAAGTCCTCAAAGTATCTAAGAATATTAACAACAGACTTCTCCTATATAAAATCACGGAAATTATCAATTTAAACTTCTGCTTTTCATTTCCTTAGCACTTAAAACTCAGTAAAGCTTCGGCTTGAGCCAGCCCATTATCTGTTTACTGGACAGCTTACATACCCATAAGTTAAGTTTACGAGTATTAGGGAGAATAAAGAAAAATATGTTTTGGGCTCGCTCAAGGACATCAGGCCTTATATCGTCAACTTTCATTATTAAGGCTTACTGAATAAGTCGATATATACGTATCGATATTACTTCTTAGTTTTCCAGACTTGTTTATTGCGGTCCGAGTGGTCTGTTATGTAGGTTTTCAGGCAATCATTTGGACTGGACGTGAGAGTTTTGGGCTGAGAAATAAACCAATGGATTTCGCTTTAGGAATCCTAAGTTGTTGTAATACTTTTTGGAGTTGTATACAAGTTTTTCGAGGACATTCCTTCTTACAAATCTTGTATAAGTAATATAGTAATAGTAATTGTAACTTTATTTTCTATAATATAACTGTCTATTTGGGCTAGTGGTCGTTAAATGCGAATGCTGATAAAGAGGTCTCAAATTCTATTCCCGGGCCGGGCCATAAGTAGATATTGGGTTTTTCTGTCGAGAAATTCACATTACATGCCTGAAGCATGGGGTTCTTCTAAGTGAAGTTCTAAGGTTTTTCAAAGTTCGGCAAGACAAGAGTGATACCCCTGGTGTTGGAAACGTTCATAGGCTACGGTAACTGCTTACCACTAGTCAAGCCGTATGCTTGTTTTTCTCCTTGGTAGCATAAAAAGGTACAATTGGCAATGTAAACAACCTAAGCCAACAAAGCTTTTAAACATTTTGTGATTTGCCTATCAGCGAATTATGCATTTTATCAGCTAAACCTTGCCTCGTTTTACTGTGGCTCAGTTTAATATACTTGGACTTACCAATTTCCGTGCGTACACTTTAATTATTTTTCTAAAATAAGAAAAAGAAAGTAAAAAGCGTAAGTTACTTCCTATAACATCAACTTTCTGCCATTGAAAGTTCTGTTAAAATTGATTCTGTCTTGTTGCGAAGATTAACCGCAATAAAGAGACAGACGGACATTTTTATTTTTGGTGTAGTAGGCTAATATCCCTCTAAGTGTATGGGGGAGACCCGTGCCCAGCAGTGGGACATTTATGGGTTGATATGATGAACCGTATATAAAAACAATATATAATATTTTGTAGAAAGCTGTTATTTTAATATTACAAACAGACACTTATTTTTTTTGTACTTACATAATATCTTGTATTTTGTTCTGGCTTCTAATTCAATTAACTCCACAATACTAAGTTAGCGCACCTCATCCAGCAAACTAAAACTAAATAAAACAATCACATAAGCTGAACTCTTTTCACAAAGCTCCGATCGGCTAAAGGATTAACGCGGAGAGACAAACTTGTTCATTTTCTGCAACAAACAAATCGTCCGATAAGTTTTTAATTCTGTTTACTATAAAAAATTCCCTGTTTGTAAGCATTTCGACTTCAGGTGGAGTCACATATAAGGATAGGCAGGGTAACAGCAAAAACTAGCTCTTTTATTTATTTGAATTTCTTACGCTTAAGTATGTAGGTATATAGTGGCGGATTATAGTGAAGCCTTTAGTAAGCCTGACTGGGAAAGGACCTCAACTTCACAGAAGACCACAGTCAAATAACTACACACAGCGGTATAGTTGTAGTTCCTATGTGAGTACAGGTCTCCAGCGCTCATTTAGGGATGCATTTTGAAATAAAAGTATTTTACTCCCAGGGATACTCCCTGGAAGAGGGTCTTAAAGCCCTGGTGTAAAAAAATAGGTTGGCAACACACAAGTGATACCTCTAGTTTTGCAAGCGTCCATAGGCTACGGTAACTGCTTAACATCAGGCGGGCCGTATGCTTGTTTGCCACCCAAGTAGTATAAAAATAAAAAGAAAAAAAAGATTTAATGCTAAAGGCATAGATGCTTAATCATACGACTATTAGGTTATGCAGAAACAAAACTAAACGCATTCAGTAGTTTTTTGTTATAAAAGAAATAATAATTAAGAAAGTATTTTTCTTTTTTATACTACTTAGGTCGCATAAATGTCCGTGTGGTGAAGTATTAAGAATACAAATGTCACCACCCCTTCTATCCCGAGGGTGTCGTAAGAGTCGACTAAGGGATTAAGTGTTATCCACCGCAAGAGAGGGAAAACTCGAAACAAAACCCTATACCAGCCTGGCCAGAGTGGTATAGTAGGCTAATATCCCTCTGATTGGAGGAGACCCGTGCCCAGCAGTGGGACGTTTATGGGTTGAGACGTAGGTGGCATAAAAGCACGGCCCGCCTGATGTTAAGCAGTTACAGTATAAGAGCTAAAAATCTGTACTCACACACAAAAACACAACTACACCGCTGTTTATAGTCATTTGGCTGTGGTGTTAAGGTCTTAAGGTCAGGATCTTTCCTCAGTCGCCTTGGTGTAAAAAAATGGGTCGATAACACGCAAGTGATACCTCTGGTATTGCAAGCGTTCATAGGCTACGGTAACAACTTAATAACATCAGGCGAATGTATGCCTGTTTGCCACCCAAGTAGTATAAAGAAGACAGTGCCCGGTATACAAAATAAAACAAAAACACAGTATAACACTTGTTTCAGAAATCCTTTGAAATTTTATACGAAGGCGAAACTAAAAATAGGTATGAGAGTGCTATTATTATGACAAATCAAACAAACAAGAGTGCAACAGTTGCACACAAAGCCGAGTGATCGTTAGCCACTGCGATTGTGGAGGTATCTCTTCAGACAATGTGGATACTACTACGTGTTGGAAAGTTAGGAAGATGTCGCTGTAATGATATTCGAGTAGAGAAAGCACCGACTTGTACACAATTACTATATTTGTATATATTTACTGCCTTGGTGGTCCAGTGGTCGCAGTATGCGCCTGCTGTGCACGAGGTTGTGGGTTCGATTCCCACACAGCACAAAACTTTGTGTGGCCCACAAAGAGTTGTTCTGAGTCTGGGTATAATTTGTGTCCGTTAATGTATGTTTGTAAAGTCCCCCGCGACACAGAGCTTGTTCTCTAATGCGGGAGTTGTCTTTTTAAAATATATTTAAAAAAATATATTAAAAAAAATACACATAGCTGTGCAATTGTGTTCCTGTATACGAGTAAATATCTCCAGAGCTCATTTAGTCAGGGATACTACATCTTAAAATAATTTTTACAAAAATAAAACCGACTTCAGTAGGACAAGTTGCAGAATTTAAGCAGGATCATCTTTCATACAAACTCTTATCTCACTTTCCTTTCTTAGAAATAAGTATTTTTCAATCTGATCATTTACAGCTAAAGTGCATCTCATGACTACTCACATAAGCCCAAACACAGCTAGGTTACGTTGTTTAATTATGGAGTACCGTTGCCTACCTTCCGGCTTCATCATCAGTCCACAAATTACACTTTTTAAATACAAATGTTTGATATGTTGTAAACAATATTTATGGTTTTTGAGGAGTTCCCTCAATTGCTCATGGATCCCATCATCAGAACTTTCCTATGGTATGCTTGTTTGGCTCCCAGGCAGTATTAAAGGTGGTTGCTTAACTCTAATTTCAATCAGTAGATTTTAAAAAGAGAAAGAATAATGATAGTGAGAAAACTGTGAAGAAACTCTTCGTTGTCTTGTATTTTTTTATAGGCATATCTGATCCACCAGCCCATTTTACATGCTGGCCTAATGCAAGTTTATAGCAAGGCCTGAACCCTTTAATTTAATTTTAACAATAATGGTGTTGCAAGCGTCCATAGACTACGGTAATTGCTTAACATTAGGCGGACTGTATGCCTCCCAAGTAGTATAAAAAATACAAGTTATTGATATTGCAACATTAGAAATACATACTATGGGAGAATGTATTTATTAGATTACAGCTCGCTGGCAGTCAGACGAATGGACAAAACAAAATGCTTAATAATAAGATCATCATAATTTCAACCCATAAACGTCCCATTGCTGGGCACGGGTCTCCTCCATACATCTGGAGGGATTTCAGCCTACTATACCACGCTGGCCAGACGTGTTGGTACAGGGATTTGTTTCAAGATTTCCCTCTCTTGCAGCTGTTATTATCTGCTTGGCTTACTCTCCTTAATCGACTCTTACGACTCCTTCGGGATAGGACGGGGTGGTGATATTTGTATTCTTAAACCGTCACCACACGGACAATAATAAGATACTTTGTACATAATTTTAATACCGTTTCTTATTTTACTTGTCCCGTAAATTGGTCCGAGAACTCAATAGCCGACACGACTATTCTGTAAGGTACAAAGATATTCATTAAATTTACAATCAACTAAATTGTGAAGTTCAAATAGCTGTAAAGATCCATTAATTGATATTTAATCAGAATGAAAACGATATTGTAATAAAGGAAATTAATCATTATTCGGCGGCAATCCATTGTGGAATGATAAAAGAGAATAATCTTCAAGTAAACCAGATTCCGTCTGGCCAGCGTAGTAAGTAGGCTAATATCCCTCCAAAGGTTTGGAGGAGACCCGTGCCCAGTAGTGGGACGTTTATGGGTTGAAATGATGATGGTGATGATGAAACCAGATTTATTAACTAGATACCAGTTGTATCTAGTAAACATGGCTGTTATGAATAGCAGAAAACCAAGCTTACATTAATCAGTAAAAGCCAGAAACACATAAAATCGACTCGATACAAAGACGCGGTGTGAGGATTGTTGACGATCCCAAGCTCACAGGCGGTATTGATCCACTAAGTCTAAAGAGAGACTTTTCCTCTTTGTGTGGGTTCTACCGCCTGTACAATGGGCTGTGTTCAACGCATCTCTTGCCACCGACAGGGACTTCATCCTCACATCCTAGCACCTCAAACGTACCGTACGGTTTCAGAGGAATTTCCTACCAAGTACGATTAGGTTGTGGGATGAGCTTCCTGCCGAGGTTTTCCCGAAATACTATAGCTTTAAGAAAGGAGTTATAAGGTTTTTAAAGGGTCGGGAATGCGCGCGTCCATAAGCTATGGTAACTGCTTACCATCAGGCGGGCCGTATGCTTGTTAGCCCTGCATGTCTAAATGACTGCTGGAGACCTGTATTCATACACAACTACCTGTCGCCGTGTATAGTTATTTAGCTGTGGTCTTCTGTAAGGTAGAGGTCCTTACCTAGTCGGGCTTGCTCACTAGTATGTTGCCCTACCTACTTTAGATCGGAGAAATATGAATAAACAACCTGCGTTTATCCCATTACAGAAAGGAGCGTGATGCGTGATAAAATTCAATTAAAATTCTTATTTCAATCGAAGCGAGTTTTAAATAGTTAGTAGGGCCCAGTATTTCCCACAAACCCTATCTCGTTACGGGTCCAAGAAAAAGAAAGACCGTCAAGAATTTTGTTCCTGTTTTCTAACAATTTGTTCCACAATTGACCCTCTATTTTGCTGCTGTGTTCATTAATTTAATTCAAGAAATGTTTGAAGTAATTTCAAAGCGAGATCAAATTAATTAAAGGACTTCGCCATACTGTCTATTTCTGTGAGACTGGATTTTTATTGTCGGTAGTACGTTTTGAAAGAGCATTTTTTAATTCAGTTGTTATATTTTTTTTGTGGTGGAAGTCCTGCAACTGAGTGGCTTTAAGCTGCTTTACGTAATTACTGAGAAAAAAAGGCTGTATTTTATGCCACTACGCCGACAAACAAGCATAGTGGTAAAACTGCCTTGGTGATCCAATAGCCGCAGTATGCGCCTGCCGTACACGAGGTTGTGAGTTCAATTCCCACACATGACGAAACTTTGTGTGGGCCACAAAGAGTTGTTCTGAGTCTGGGTGTAATTTGCGTCAGTTAACAGAGCTTGTTCTCTAGTTCTCCTCTTGTGCGGCCGATGTTTAAAATAACGAAAACATAATTTTGTATATATAACGTTTATCTTGAATGAGCAGAGGAGTCCTATACGATAGGAGACTTTCAAAAGTTCTCAGTCTAATAAGAAGTTTTTTTTTACTTTTAACAGAGCCCTTGAATACTTGAAAATGAAAAATTAATTTAAAAACTTAAAAGCACGTGTGATATCAAGAAGTGGCATAAACGGTAGTCGAATAAAAAAATATTTGACATAAGTTTACGATATTATGTGGAATCCCATACATTAGTTTTCTATTCTTTTGTATTCAATTTTATTCGACTACCGTTTTTGCCACTTGACTAGATAGGCTGGAATTATAAGTATCCATTGGCTACGGTAACTGCTTACCATCAGGCGATTCCTATGCTTATATGCCTCCCTTGTTCTACTCCTATAAAAACAAAAAAATGCACAAACTTTTTAATTACAGGTGGTACTATAGAAAATGAAAATTAAAAGATATACCTATTTTAAAAAGAGTGGGTAACTATCTGTAATCCCCAATATTTCTTGTTGCTTATTCATCCACGCTCTGAAATTCCGAACAATACCCTAGTATGTAAATATACGTCAAGCTATCAACCAGTCTTTATTTTTGCTTCACAATATTCAACCAAATAATAATATATCTGAAGTATTGGCATTTTAATTTGGTATTTGGTATGAAAATACCATTCTGACAGTATTTTCAGATGTCACCGTGAAATAATGAATTTCGGTGGACGGCGGATAATCTCAATGGAGATATTATTGTGCACAAGTCTGTGCGCAAACACAGATGCACTCTTCATTCCCTCACTCTCCTAACCCGGAATATCCCTGGAATAAAAATACAATTCTTTTAAAAACGCATCCCTAAATGAACGTTGGAGACGTGTACTCAAACACAGAAACACAACTACACTCTGTGTAGATATTTGGCTGTCTTCTGTAAGATGGAGGTCCTTCCCCAGTCGGGCTTGCTCGCTAGTATTATGCCCTACCTCTCTTAGTATATTTCCCCACTTAGCTGCCACTTCATTTTAAATAAGTACCTCTACATAATTGAAACATCAAGTGAGGATATATAATCCGTCTGTCAGATACCTCCTTCGAGTTCGAAGCAATATAAATTTTAAAACAAGCATTATTCTCGCGTCAACTATGTTTTGTAAGAAAATCCTTTCAATCCCAAGACCGATTCGCTAACGTTTTGAATTAAATGAAGCGCAATCCGACCTTTATTTTTTGTTTAAACTTTGTTAGAATGAAATGCCCCTCTTGACAAGTGGCATAAGCAATAGTCGAATCTAATAGTCAAAGAAGCAAATGTATGGAATTGCAAGTGATACCTCTGGTAATGCAAGCGTCTATAGGCTATGGTAACTGTTTACCATCAGGCGGGCCGTATGCTTGTTTGCCACCTTGGTAGTATAAAAAAACCCACTAGTTACTTTTCTACTCGGCTACAACTTTCCACAGGTTTTAAAAAGACAATATAGACACACATTTTATTCCGAATAAAAATATTAACGCTGTTCTAAAACGACACGCAGTACTAAACCACACAAGTTTATGATCGTAGAATGTTGCGCTGTACTAATATTTCGACACAACTTTATCCCTAACGGCTACAGAGCGCTAAGTTTTCTAAGAAAAATTGTAATGACAATAAAAGTTTCAGTTCGAATGGTTTTAGAAAAGTTATACAATAGTAATATATTGTTGTTGCTGGCTCAGCGTATTGAAAAAGCAAATTGAAAGAGAAATAATATATTATTAATATTATTATTTCTTTTAAAAGACAACTACCGCACTAGGGAATAAGCCTTGTGTCGCGGGGGACTTTACAAACATACAATTAATGGTCACAAAGTATAGTCAGACTCGGTACAACCATTTATGGATCACGCCATTTTTTTCTCGATTGGGGATCGAACCCAGAACACGTCGCGCAGTGGTAAATGGAGAGGTAACCATTTTAGCCACTGAACTAACCATGCAGTCTAGTCGAGTTTGAGGTCCATCCCCAGTCGGGCTTACTCGCTGGTATACCTAGACTCAGATCAACTCTTTGTGGGTCAAACAAAGTTTTGTCCTGTGTGGGAATCAAACCCACAACATGCACAGCAGGCGCATACTGCGGCCACTGGACCACCAAGGCAGTCATTTAGATTTTTGAGTAGTATAAATAGTTACTACAATGTAAAAACACGCTTTTATAATAAAAATACAAGTAAAATGCATCAAAACTGTAGGTCATGCCAAAGGTTGCAATTCCATGCCATTAACTTGAATAACATTTACGGCTGAGCTCATTCTGATGTCGTTCAACAAAATATATCGAGTGTAAAATTTAGTTTCAGTGTTACCAGAGTTATAACATTCTAAGGCTTTAAACTATTAAATAAAATTACTGTAAAGACTCGACATTTGCGACATTACCATGACGTCCTTTTAGCGATTTATTTTTGATCTTTGAGTCATGAGTCATGAATACTTTAGAGTTATGTAGTACTAGCTGTCTCCCGCGGCTCCGCCCGCGAGGATGTCGGTAATCGCGATAAAACATAGCCTATGTGCTATTCCAGACTATAATCTATCTCTGTGCCAAATTTCATCCAGATTCGTGCAGTAATTCTTGCGTGAAAGAGTAACAAACATACATTCTTACAAACTTTTTCGTTTATAATATTAGTAGGATAGTTGAAATCTTACAAATTTCAAATTATAAAAACAAATATAAATCGTTATAATGACGTTATGTTACCGCTCCATGGTAAATTAGGTTTTAAAATAATTATCGTACTGTAAAAGCCGGCGAATATAATTGGTATTAAACAGCCAAGTCAAGAAAGAGTCCTTGGACAATTCGAACCGTAGTCCGAACAGCCCCTTCAGACAAGTGGCATAAACGATAATCGAATAGAACAGAAAGCAAATGATTTGACATAAGTTTACCACATGATGACGCAAATTTACGTCAAATTCCATACATTTGCTTTTTATTCCTTTCGATTCGACTACCGTTTATGCCACTTGGCTAGAGAAGCAGTCCTTTTAATCTAAAACGTGAGCAGAGAACTGTTAATATCTTTTTTTTTTTGATCACCATTTCTTGGGATAAATGACACATGGCCATCGGTTTTCATACTAGGTAGAACTTGTACTTTGGGAATCAGACTGTTTTGCGCCCATCGATCAAGAAAAGGTATACTCTGTTTCATCTACAAGAATTTAAAACGTTTTTCATGTCTTTAATACATACGAGTAGATACATACTAGCTTCCAATACCTCGTGGTATTGTACGCGCAGGCAAAGCAGCTAAGTTGGTTTTAGCAGTAACTTTTTCAGGATAAAAAGTAGTAGTTTCCAGACTATAATCTATCTATGTGACAAGTTTCATTCAGATCTGTTAAGCCGTTTTAGTATGACTGAGTCACAAACATCCATACAAACTATAGATTATACTCACGCCTGTTTTCGCAAAACGGTTGGCCAGGGTCGTAAAAAATTGTAAGAATGCTGTAATGCTACCAAAAAAATCAAGCAAAAAGTAATATCAGTGTCAACACCAAGCGAACAGGTGGCAACACTTATTATAGTGAAGAGGGATTTGAGATAGTGTTGGGTGAGTACGGAATTTGTGATCCCGGGATTAATTATGAAGAAATGAGCTTGCGGTATTCAATAAAAGATTAGTGTAGTGCCATTATCTGCAAAGCTTAATTTTTATTGTCAAAGTTTTTTTGCGTAACACCGTCATGTAAAAATTCGTTAAAATATTTGAATAGGAAACACGTAGGTCAAGCACTCTAGTATGGCGAGCGTCTATAGGCTACGTTAACTGCTTATTATCAGTAGGGCCAGTGTAAAAAAAATAAGTGGCACTAAATGTGGTCCAAGAAAAATCTCAAACCTAACAATATTTTTTTTGTGAAACATCTTTTAAGAAATGTTACAAAAGTTTTGTTTGATACTATTAACTGAAAATGCAATAGGTGTAGTTATGTTTAGGCAAGCTTATTTAATAATTAGTGACTGATAAATCCGCAGGTCGAGAGTTTGATTCCTATGCAGAATTAATCATTGTGTGATTAGCACAAAATTTTGTACTTTTCTATAATACTTACACTGCGCTAATACAATATATATATTATAATTTATCAAATCTTTACAAGACTTCATTGAATCACACCATACTCGTACATAATTCCATTACAAAAAATCAGGATTCTAAGCTCACAAATCCGTCCTATCCATCAGAACCCAGCGAAGCAGACATCAATACCCCTCCCAAAATTACGGTACCCAAAAAAATTAATGTCCCGTAAACATGTCAACATCCCGGACTTGTTTCCCATCACTAAGCCCGTTGTAGTAAATAGACGTTTTTGCACACATCAACTTTCATTAAGTCTATGAGGGTATCAGATTTTGGGACCGTTATTTGAGGTGTTTTTGTACTCATCGTTAGTATTATAAGGGTATAGTTATCTACGTTTGAGCGGTGGTCATTTTCATGTATATTATGTACTATAGGGGTTATAAATTTTATTATTTAGTTTAGGGATTGCTTAGGATGTTGGATTTAGAAGCGAAAAAAGTATGGAAACGAAGCAATTGGCAAACCATAATATTTGCTCCAAATGAGAGACAGACGTATTGATTATGAATGTTAACTGATTCAGTGGCGTAGTGGTAGTAAAAACGACTGGTGTTTAGAAGTTATGGGTTCATTTGTCGACTCGATCCAAAGACACACTGTGAGGATTGTTGGCGATCCCAAGCTCACAGGCGGTTTTGGATCCACTGTGTTCTACCGCCTGTACACTGGGCTGTGTTCCGAGGAATTGTTTGACATCATGTCAAACAATTCCTCGGAACACACGGTCGCTTTTTATCAACGCACCTCTCGCCACCGACAGAGACTTCATCCTCACATCCTAGCACTTCAAACATGCCGTACCCTACGGTTTCAGAGTAGTTTCTTACCAAGCACGATTAGGTTGTTGATTGAACTCCCTGCCAAAGTTTTCCTAGGAGATTATAGCATGGAAGTTAGTTCTTCAAGAAAGAAGTTATAAGGTTTCTGAATGGTCGGCAATGCGCGAGTGACACCCCTGGTGTTGCAAGCGTCCATAGCCACGGTAACTGCTTACCATCAGGCGGGCCGTATGCTTGTTTGCCACCCCAATAGTATAAAAAAATGGTGAAAAACTCTAAAGGGGTAAGATTAGTTGCAAGGTACCCACATTTCACCAGCTATATAAGGTTGAGAGCATATTGTCATATATCAATCACAATCCCTGACTCTGTGCTGTTATTAAGAATTTTCTAACCAAAAAGTCTAATACCCATTCAAGGAATTGAACCAAGGACTCCAAGATCGGTCGCAAAGATAAACGCAAGCTTCAATCAAAACATAATAAACGACTATAAAACGCTCATAAATTTCTATCTACCCACATAATACAATGTTAAATCACCTTTCAAACTTTCACCTTTCAAACCTTTATCTTGACTGCCTTGATGGTCCAGTGGCTGCAGTATGCGCCTTCTGTGCACGAGGTTGTGGGTTCGATTCCCACACAGGACAAACACTTTGTGTGACCCACAAAGAGTTGTTCTGTCTGGGTGTAATTTGTGTCCGTTAATTGAATGTTTGTAAAGTCCCCAGCGACACAGAGCTTGTTCTCTAGTGCGGGAAATGACTTTTAAAAATAAAAGTGAGTAGTGACACCCCTGGTGTTGCAAACGTCCATAGGCTACGGTAACTGCTTACCATCAGGCGGGCCGTATTCTTGTTTGCCACCTTGGTAGTATAAAAAAGTAGAGAGGTAGGGCACCATACTTAGAGAGGTAGGGCACCATACTAGTGAGCAAGCCCGACTGGGGAAGGACCTCCACCTTACAGAAGACCACAGCCAAATGACTACGCACAGCGGTGTAGTTGTGTTCCTGTGTGTGAGTATAGGTCTCCAGCGCTCATTTAGGAATGCATTTTGAAAGAAACGTATTCCTATCCCAGGGTTACTTCCATCTTAAAGCCCTGGTGTAAAAAAATGGGTTGGCAACACGCAAGTGATACCTCTGGTAATGCAAGCGTCTATAGACTACAGTAACTACTTACCATCAGGCGGGCCTTGTTTTGCCACCTTGGTAGTATAAAAAACACCCGCTAGTTACTTTCTTACTCGGCTACAGCTTACCACAGGTTTTAAAAAGACAATATAGACACACATTTTATTCCGAATAAAAATAGAATAAAAATATTAACGCTGTTCTAAAACGACACGCAGCACTAAACCACACAAGTTTATGATCGTAGAACGTTGCGCTGTACTAATATTTCGACACAACTTTATCCCTAACGGCTACAGAGCGCTAAGTTTTCTAAGAAAAATTGTAATGACAATAAAAGTTTCACTTCGAATGGTTTTAGAAAAGTTATACAATAGTAATATATTGTTGTTGCTGGCTCAGCATATTGAAAAAGCAAATTGAAAGAGAAATAATATGATAATATTATTATTATTTCTTTTAAAAGACAACTACCGCACTAGGGAATAAGCCTTGTGTCGCGGGGGACTTTACAAACATACAATTAATGGTCACAAAGTATAGTCAGACTCGGTACAACCATTTTATGGATCACGCCATTTTTTTCTCGATTGGGGATCGAACCCAGAACACGTCGCGCAGTGGTAAATGGAGAGGTAACCATTTTAGCCACTGAACCAACCGTGCAGTCTAGTCGAGTTTGAGGTCCATCCCCAGTCGGACTTACTCGCTGGTATACCTAGACTCAGAACAACTCTTTGTGGGTCACACAAAGTTTTGTCCTGTGTGGGAATCGAACCCACAACATACACAACAGGCGCCTACTGCAGCCACTGGACCACCAAGGCAGTCAATTAGATTTTTGAGTAGTATAAATAGTTACTACAATGTAAAAACATATTTTTTTTATAAAAATACAAGTAAAATGCATCGAAACCGTAGGTCATGCCAAAGGTTGCAATTCCATGCCATTAACTTGAATAACATTTACGGCTGAGCTCATTCTGATGTCGTTCAACAAAATATATCGAGTGTAAAATTTAGTTTCAGTGTTACCAGAGTTATAACATTCTAACGCTTTAAACTATTAAATAAACTTACTGTAAAGACTCGACATTTGCGACTTTACCATGACGTCCTTTTAGCGATTTATTTTTGATCTTCGAGCAATGAAAATTGTAGAGTTATGTAATACTAGCAGTTGCCCGCGGCCCCGCCCGCGTGGATGTCGGTTATCGCTGCAAAAAGAAGCCTATGTGTTATTCCAGACCATAACCTATCTCTGTGCCAAATTTCATCCAGATCCATTCTGTATTTTTTGCGTGAAAGGGTAACAGACATACGTCCATACATTCTTACAAACTTTCGCGTTTATAATATTAGTAGGATAGTTGACATCTTACAAATTTCAAATTATAAAAACAAATATAAATCGTTATAAGGACGTTATGTTACAGCTCTAAGGTAAATTAGGTTTTAAAATAATTATCGTACCATAAAAGCCGGCGAATATTAGTAGTATTAAACAGCCAAGTCAAAAAGAGTCCTTGGACGATTCGAACCGTAGTCCGAACAGCTCCTCTACACAAGTGGCATAAACAATAATCGAATAGAACAGAAAGCAAATGATTTGACATAAGTTTACCACATGATGACGTAAATTTACGTCAAATGATGGCATTTTCTTTCTATTCTTTTCGATTCGACTACCGTTTATGCTACTTGTCTGGAGGGGCAGTCCTTTGATTGTAAAATATGGACAGAGAAGTGTTAATATCTTCTTTATCTTTGTTCGTCGTTTCTTGGGATAAATCACCATCCAAGGTAGAGCTTGTACTTTGGCAATTAGACTGGACCACAGCCGTCGTTTAAGGAAAGGCATATTCTGTTTCATCTACAAGAATTAAAAACATTTTTCATGTCTTTAATACATACGAGTACATACATACCAGCTTCCACCCGCGGCTTTACCTACGCGTACAAATACCACGGTAGCAGTAACTTTTTTCGGATAAAAAGTAACCTATGTGCTTTTCCAGACTATAATTTATCTATGTGCCAAGTTTCATTCAGATCTGTTAAGCCGTTTTAGTATGACTGAGTCACAAACATCCATACAAACTATAGATTATACTCACGCCTGTTTTCGCAAAACGGTTTGCCAGGGTCGTAAAAAATTGTAAGAATGCTGTAATGCTACCAAAAAAATCAAGCAAAAAGTAATATCAGTGTCAACACCAAGCGAACAGGTGGCAACACTTATTATAGTGAAGAGGGATTTGAGATAGTGTTGGAATGAGTACGGGATTTGTGATCCCGGGATGAGTTATGATAATTATAGTGAGCTTGCGGCATTCAATAGATTAGTGCGGTGCCATTATCTGCAAAGCTTAATTTTCATTGTCAAAGTTTTTTTGCATGTCATGTAAAAAATCTTTAAAATTTTAGATTAGGAAACACGTACTTAGGTCAAGCACTCTGGTATTGCAAGCGTCTATAGGCTCCAGTAACGGCTTATTATCAGTCGGGCCAGTGTAAAAAAAAAGTGGTACTAAATGTGGTCCAAGAAAAATATCATACCTAACAATTTTTTTTTGTGAAACATCTTTTAAGAAACATAATTGAAGTTTTGTTTGAAAAAATATTAATTGAAAATGCAAAAGGTGCAGTTACTTTTAGGCTGGCTTATTTAATAATTAGTGACTGATAAATCCGCATGTCGAGGGTTTGATTCCTATGCAGAATTAATCAATGTATGATAAGCACAAAATGTTGTACTTTTCTATAATTTTTACACTGCGCTAATACAAAATATATATTATAATTTATCAAATCTTTACAAGACTTCATTGAATCACACCATACATAATTCCATTACAAAAAATCAGGATTCTAAGCTCACAAATCCGTCCTATCCATCAGAACCCAGCGAAGCAGACATCAATACCCCTCTCAAAATTACGGTACCCAAAAAAAATTATGTCCCGTAAACATGTCAACATCCCGGACTTGTTTCCCATCACTAAGCCCGTTGTAGTAAATAGACGTTTTTGCACACATCAAGTTTCATTAAGTCTATGAGGGTATCAGATTTTGGGACCGTTATTTGAGGTGTTTTTGTACTCATCGTTAGTATTATAAGGGTATAGTTATCTACATTTGAGCGGTGGTCATTTTCATGTATATTATGTTCTATAGGGGTTAGAAATTTTATTATTTTGTTTAGGGATTGCTTAGGATGTTGAATGTAGAAGCGAAAAAAGTATCGAAATGAAGTAATTGGCAAACCATAATAATTTGCTCTAAATGAGAGACAGACGTGTTGATTATGAATGTTAACTGGTTCAGTGGAGTAGTGGTAGTCCACACGACTGGTGTTTAAAAGTTATGGGTTCATTCGTCGACTCGATCCAAGGACACACTGTGAGGATTGTTGGCGATCCCAAGCTCACAGGCGGTTTTGGATCCACTGTGTTCTACCGCCTGTACACTGGGCTGTGTTCCGAGGAATTGTTTGACATCATGTCAAACAATTCCTCGGAACACACGGTCGCTTTTTATCAACGCACCTCTCGCCACCGACAGAGACTTCATCCTCACATCCTAGCACTTCAAACATGCCGTACCCTACGGTTTCAGAGTAGTTTCTTACCAAGTACGATTAGGTTGTTGATTGAACTCCCTGCCAAAGTTTTCCTAGGAGATTATAGCATGGAAGTTTATTCTTCAAGAAAGAAGTAATAAGATTTCTGAGGGGTCGGCAACGCGCGAGTGACACCCCTGGTGTTGCAAGCGTCCATAGCCACGGTAACTGCTTACCATCAGACGGGCCGTATGCTTGTTTGCCACCTTGGTAGTATAAAAAAATGGTGACAATCCCCAAAAGGGTAGGGATAGGTGCATATTTTCACATATCAGTCACAATCCCTGACTCTGTGCTGCTACTAAGAATTTTCCAACATTAAAGTCCAATACCCATTCAAGGAATTGAACCAAGGACTCCAAGATCGGTCGCAAAGATAAACGCAAGCTTCAATCAAAACATAATAAACGACTATAAAACGCTCATAAATTTCTATCTACCCACATAATACAATGTTAAATCACCTTTCAAATTACCCTACAAAACTGAACCCTGGTAATCATTGCATAATGTCGACCACACCTCTTCAATTCGAACCACATCAAATGCTCTAAGTTAAGCCACTCGTCTCATAGAGGGAGCTATAATATAGGTCGTTACCCTTTAATTTTACAAGCCCATCAATTTCAAGTGCGTTGACAGTTGTTAGTCTGTGGTAAGACAAAGCAAATATTTTTTGGCTAACTGTTTATGTAGCAAACAATTAGCCGCAAAATATAATTACTGAGTGTTAGGATGCAGGAATTTTGTATTTTTCTAATTTGTTTACTATTTATATGCGTGTGTATGCTATCTTAGTACCTATAATATAACTAAGCAAATAATTTGTGACTAACTGTTTGTCAGTTAATAATAATAGATGCAATTTTAGGGTCGACAATGCATAAGTGATCTCTCTAGTATAGCAAATGCACATAGACTATGTTAGCTGCTCACCATCAGGTGAGCCGTATACTTTTTGTCGCATTAGTCAGTCAGTAATATAAAGTACAAAACAAAGATTTGCTTATTGTGAGCCGCAAACTATTTGCACAGTGTTTCTACACCTTGACGTCAAGTATCACTTCGCAATATGGATATTAATTGGAACCAAAATACTTACTTTGTGACGTTGACAAGCTGTTACACTGCTTGTCATATACATGATGTTACAAAATTGAACGTTGATATACCTATTATAGATGATGGAATTATTGTAGCGGATATTATTTTCATTTAATACCTAATACTGCTTATCTAATTTGTAGGTACCATAATTTAAAAAAAATATGTGGGTCAGTCT
The DNA here is from genome assembly GCA_947095525.1 of Trisateles emortualis. Lineage (NCBI taxonomy): Eukaryota > Metazoa > Arthropoda > Insecta > Lepidoptera > Erebidae > Trisateles > Trisateles emortualis. The sequence continues at coordinate 1,459,322 of OX352753.1, read as the reverse complement.
TTGGAGACTGCCGAAAGAAGTGAAAATTAAGTAACTTGTGAATTGTATCGTCGAGCTATTAGATTATAAATTTTGAAAGTGTTCGATGACGATGACGCGAGTTTCATGATTTTTTTTCAACCAAAAAGTTTGAATATGGAAAGCGTTTGGTGACGATGACGCGAGTTCCATGATTTTTATTCACCTAAAAAGCTTTCAACGCTCCTAAAGAAGTTTTCACTTCATCATTTATACAGACGAACAAAGAACCTGTTCCATTTTTAAATTCGGTTGAAAATATGTATTTTTATATCACTAAATTTACAAACAAGTGAAAAGCTGTATAGAAGGCCTTTGTCAAAAGACAAGCTGTTAACAGAAGAGACCAATCGAGTGCATATGATCTAACAGCAACAAAGGTTTTTTTTGTAATTCATCATCATCATATCAACCCATGAAAGTCCCACTGCTGGGCACGGTTCTCCTCCAACAACATTTGGAGGTATATCACCTTCAATACCACGCTGGCCAGGCGGGTTGGCATAGGGTTTTGTTTCGAGTTTTCCCTCTCTTGCGGTGGATATTATCTGCTAGACTTACTCTCTTAATCGACTCTTACGACACCTTCGGGATGGAAGGCGGTGGTGATACGGATAATTTTGTAATTATGAAACATTATACCGTGATACAAAGGACTAAGCTGTCTGCTGACCACATAATAAAGGAGGACTTATGATAGTATTAATACATTAAGTGGTGGCTTGACTGCTAAAAGCTCTTTGTATCTATGGTCGCCTTCAATAAGCTGTCAGTTTTGTCTAGTAAAATACTATTTGTGTACATTGTATAGAAAGGGAAAGTGTTACACCGTATCGTAAGTACAGGAGAAAGAATTTTTTTTTTATACTACTTGGGTGGCAAACAAGCACACGGCCCACCTGGTGTTAAGTAGTTACCGTAGCCTATGGACGCTTGCAATACCAGAAGTATCACTTGCGTGTTGCCAACCCATTTTTTGACACCAGGGTTAAGTTTATTTCAAAACGCATCCCTAAATGAGCGCTGGAGACCTGTACTCATACACAGGAACACAACTACACCGCTGTGTGTAGTTATTTGGCTGTGGTCTTCTGTAAGGTGGAGGTCCTTCCCCAGTCGGGCCTGCTCGCTAGTATGGTGCCCTACCTCTCCTTACTTCTTACTCAACGATATTATTTTTGTACGTAGTTACCGTATTTTTTTTCTTTTCAAAAAGACAACTCCCGCACTAGAGAACAAGCTCTGTGTTGCGGGGGACTTGACAAACATACAATTAACGGATACAAATTACATCCAAACTCAGAACAACTTTTTGTGGGTCACACAAAGTTTTGTCGTGTGTGGAATCAAACCTTTAGTATCTACAATCAGAAGTCTTGTTTTAAAGCCTATCATTACACTATTGTTTGTATATACATTTGGCAATAACTGTTCAAATTAAACCGAACAAATCATACCATACTATTATCAAATCATGCATAGAGATGGTTAAAGAAAACAACTACTAAAGAACAGGCTCTACATCGCGCGACTTTACTAAATACATTATATATGAACAGCTTCTGACCTCGCATATAATCCCATGAATGAGAGAGAGAAAGTCTATATGCTATTTCAGACTGTAATCTATCTATGTGCCAAATTTGATCCAGATCTGTTAAACCGTTCTGGCGTGATTGCGTAACAAACATTAATCCATACAAGTTTTGCATTTATATCTAACTAGGAGTCGCCCGCGACTTCGTCCGCGTGGTAATTTGGAATATTTTTCCCGATTTTGCAACATATCTTACTTTTGCTCCGCTCCTATTGATCATAGCGTGATGTTATATAGCCTATAGCCTTCTTGAATCTCTTCATAAATGCACTATTCAACAAAAAAAGGTTTTTTCTAATCGAACCAGTGCTTTCTGAGATTAGCGCGTTCAACCAAACAAACTTTTCAGCTTTATAATATTTAGTATAGATAGTAGTAAGATTCACGGACACATATTGCTTTTCTTTTTTCTTTCTAGATTCAGAACACAAAATTTTTAATGAATCACCCAAAATTTCGAACTTTGAAATGAAATTCGAACCTAAAAAACGCGGTGATCATCTTACTAACTACACCACTGATCAAACCATCTGTAAATAATACGCAGTCATGAGTTTTAGAATTTTATTATAGTCAGTTACAGACGAGGGAACACAATTCGTGCTAGTATTGCTACACTAATTAATATTTAGTTATATTATTATCAACAACATCGACTTAAACTTCATAAAAATTAAGCTACATTGCAGAACGGTCGAAGGCGCCCTTTTGTTACCTTAATTTACATTTGAATATAGCCCAACACCATTGTTTATATACAGCCTACTCGTTAAAGTCCCTTCGGAAGGTTTGATGTATGTAGGTTAGAAATTTCTGGCTTTATTTGCATATTTCGGGTGTCTATTCTGGGTTAGCGTGGAAATTACTGTTCTTTGGGTGTTAGATCAGAGGATTAGGTGAGCTGAACTTAATATACATTGTAGTGCTCTATTACTTATCGTTGTAGTATTAGACTGTTTATTTAAAGGGGTAAGCAGAAATAATAACCACTAATAGTTTTCGGGCTGCGATCTGAACAATCAATAACATTAAAATATTTAGCATTTTTGCTAAGCAATTAGCTGAAATATATTTAAATTCTAGCTGTTTTCACAATAAAAAGTAACCTACTCGCTATTCCAGACTATAATCTATCTCTATGCCAAAATTCATTCAGATCCATTGAGTGGTTTTTACGTAAAAGAATAACAAACATCCATACATACATCCTCACAAACTTTCACATTAATAATAATAGTAGAATTTTAAGCATTTGTATGGAGGACACCCGTGTCCAGCAGTGGGACGTTTATGGGTTGAGATGATGAACAACACCAGGCTAATACAATGTTGTGGTAAACTACAATAGACTTATCCCCTAGTACAGGAAGCCTAACATAGTTGCCTACAGGTAAGTACTAATAGCGCTCTCGCCGTCGTCAGCAACTTCTCCTTCAATCAAGTTCCACGGGCGTAGACTCCAGATGGTCGAAGCAAGGTTTTACTACACGGCGACTACTTGTTTACTTTGAGTAAATGAATAACACTTGTTAAGTAATAAAGACTTATTTATTTCATATTCCTGCTTATATTTCTATCACACGTCTTGGCTTCAACGAAGCCCGAACCTGTCTGCCGCCTTTGACAACCTTCAAGACATTCACCTTTTTTCCAATCTCTCTGAATTCAAATATATATTTAACATTTACTTTTATAACGCGCTAGAGGTTTTACTATTGGTATGCAGCCAGCTAGTGACCACCAATAAACCTCTACAGTACCATACATCTCTACCTACCTCCTGGGGGTAGAAGGCGTGATGCTGTTATATAAGATCATGCATCACACGATAACATTTAACTTTCTCCCAACTTCCAAGGTTACGTGCAGATACATTTACAGGGGGATTTTGCAAAATGGCATATTAATGAGGTGGAATTAAGCTTGCAATATATTTAGGTAACGCGACGCCACTGACGTAACGATTAGTTCGAGCGATTATAGCATTAATAACGGCCATTAGGTACGATTAAGTGTGTGGTAAGAGTTTTTGTGTGGGTTTAAGTGGTGTGTTAATTTTTTTAGTGTTGTGTATTGGTGGATGGTCGTTGTCGGAAGATTTTAGAGGATGTTGTGTGTATCTACAGATCCTCTGAGATACAAAAGAGAGTCTTTATTATTACATAGATTAAATCAAGTACGTGTGTTATTATCATTATCAAAATGTGTACTGGGCATGACCAATGCTATGAAACTTTTTGGAGAGGCCACTAGGCGTCTAATGTATTATTTGTACCTAGATACAGCATGTAGGCATAGACCTTATTTTAATTTAAAATATTTAAAGCTATGTGTACACCTAGAATACCTTGTAATAAAATATAATAAAAATATTATCCCGGGGCCTCTGGCTTAGCAGTCAAAGTCAATAACGAATTAGACTGCCTTGATGGTCCAGTAGCCGCAGGATGCGCCTACTGTGCACGAGGTTGTGGGTTCGATTCCCACACAGGACAAAACTTTGTGTGACCCACAAAGTGTTGTTCTGAGTCTGGGTGTGTAATTTGTGTCCGTTAATTGTATATTTGTAAAATCCCCCGCAAAACAGAGCTTGTTCTCTAGTGCGGGGGGGTTGTCTTTTTTAATTAACAACAAAAATAACGTCTAGATCAACCGGCAAATCAAACTAGTTACAACAACTCTACCTCCTTATTAATGTTACAATGACATGACGTAACGTCTCTAGATAACGTAAGCTAGACATGTCGCCAGTATTTAACAAACTCGTAGCGGTATCTAAACGACTACTAATACAGACGTAAACACTTACGTGTTGTTTATCTTTAAGTTAGCAAGATAGGGGGTAAGCAGGATTGTAGATTGTTAGCGTCGATAATAGTAGAGCTAGATATCTAGCATTTAAGTATGTTTTTCATGCTATTAGGTGGGAAACAAGGATACGGTTCGCCTGATGGTAAGCAGTTACCGTAACCTATAGATGCTGTCAATACCTGTTTTTTTTTCTTTCTTTCTTTCTGTTGCAGACCAGGTTAACCCAGAGCTTTATAATGAAATTTCCCTATGATAGGAATAACGTTTCTTTAAACACACGTCACTGAATTTTAATGAGGTCTGGAAACATAAAGCATGAGCAAGCCTTACTAGTGATATAAGAACTGGGAAAGAACCTCCACCTTAGACTCATATAGTTAAAAACCTATATTCACCTTACAAATAGACTTTAAAGTTCCAGAAAAGTCTTCTATCTCCGTTCTTCTTACTCATTACACCTATGTGTGAATGAGACAGTATATATTTGCTAAATTCGTTTTATTATATTAATGATTGAGGATGTTGAATGTCATGTCATGGAAATGAGAACGGATATGAATTTTCTTAAGGCGGGTATTGAAACACGAGGCTATGCCTCGCGTGGCATGCCGCGCAATGGCAGCCTCTTGATGTAGAGACGCGATTGCCTCACGAGCCAATTTGAACGTTCGTTGCTTGAATAATAATAATATTTATTTGTTCAGAATGCAGGTATAATAATAAGATGTTGTTAACATCTCATTGTTATACCTGCATTACTATACAACATAGACAACGGTCCTAACGGCGTATCATGGCTTTGCCACATCTCTCTTGAGGTATGGTGTTGTGTTCTGGGGTAACTCTACAGATAAAGAGGCTGTATTTAAGGCACAGAGAAAATGTATAAGAGCAATCTTTCACTTGAAGCAAACAGATTCTTGTAAAGCATATTTTGTTAAACATAATATGTTAACATTGCCATGTATATATATTATGGAAGTCATACTGTTTGTAAGAAAACATATGCATTTATTTAAGACACTAAATAGCAAAAGGCATAGATTGAACATATGTATTCCAGATAACAAGACTGCACAAATGAATAAAAGCATACTTTGTATGAATGCACGTATCTACAATCACTTGCCAAAATCGCTCCGAGAAACAAATCAACCTAATTTGTTTAAAAATAAAATAAAAGCGATTTTAATTCAAAAATGTTATTATTCTGTAAAGGATTATTTAGATGACAAATTTATAGTATGAGTAATTTTAGCTGTTGACATTATACAATAATATTTTCTTTATTTACCTACTGATTTAATTCAAATTGTGACATTTATTATTATTTCATTGACATACAGTTGTAATATTTATTTGTTGACATAATATTGTAATAATCATTGACATACCAAACTATGTATAAACAAATAGAAATCATTTTTTAAATATGCATGCCATGCATGCAATATATACTTACTATAAGTTGAAAATTGTGTACGCCAGACAGCAGGTTTTGGAGAATCATGTAATAATTTTAAGATCTTTGTACCACCCAAAATCACACAAATAAATGATTATGATTATGATTATGATTACAACTCCCGCACTAGAGAACAAGCTCTGTATCGCGGGGGACTTTTCAAACATACAATTAACGAACACAAATTATACCAGACTCAGAACAACTCTTTGTGGGTCACACAAAGTTTTGTCCCTGTGTGGGAATCGAACCCACAACCTCGTGCACTGCAGGGGCATACTGTACCCTCTGGACCACCAAAGCAGTCAAACTTATTCATTGTGTTTTCTCATTTTCGCGCCATCGGTTTTAAATATTATTGTGATATTAAAATGGTGTGGGTGATAAAGAGAACCGAATTGCTGTGATTGCATTACACAAAGTAGGTAAGGGGCGAAATGGAATATTTGAAACTCTCCATTCGCTTGGTATTAGTCGAATGTTTGTGTAGCAAGCTATTGATTATGTACAATGTAACCTCCTCTGTTTGTGACAGCAAAAGATCTGGCCGTCCACGTAGTATTCGTACGAAAAAGACACGTGGGGTTATACACGCGGGCGAAGCTGCGGGTGAAAACTAGTATAAGAATAAAAGTAAAAAGATAACATTGTTTTTTTATAAAAAATACCTTCTACTATTACATTCGGGTAAAAGCAATAATTCTACGAGCAATTATGAAACAGAATATGTAAATTATCACTTAACAAAGTACCCTAATTTTTATGAAGAATAGTCCCCCAATCGGGGAAAATTTCCCCATCTTTCACGAATAGGCCTTGTTTGAACTTTTAACAAGGATTTAAGGCTCCATCTCCTTTGGGTAGCCATAAATTTGGTCAATATACTGTTTTGTTATAATTGTTATTTGTTTGTTTTGAGTTAAATTATTGGATGGGTACGACGGTTTGGACTTTAAATATTTGCTTTTTAATTACTCTTGATTTGAACCCACACAACTGTTTATCCTTTATTTTATCCCCTTAGAGGTGAAATTTCCAAAAACCCCGATACAGGTGCAGGTATATGAAGTTTCGTGCATCTTACGTTGAAAATGACTGGAGTTTCATACAACCGTTCATCCCGTATTTTAACCCCTTAGGGGTGAAATTGCAAAAAACCCTGTAACAACTTTATTTATTTTAACTTGAAGCAAGTATGTGACTTACAAGTTAGCAAGCAACTTACAGACCAAGTTAGGAGTACTTTAATCCGTTCCAGCACAAAAATCACTGACGTCACGAGGAAAACTGCCTCGCTAAAATGGAACTGGGCTGGTCATATCTGCCGCATGTCAGATGATCAATGGCCCATGGTCACTACCCAGTGGGTGCCTCTAAATGCCAAGCGACATCGCGGTAGACCCAGACGGAGATGGCGGGATGAGTTGGATTCATTTAACCAAGACTGGTCGTCAGCGGCTTTTGACAGAGAAAAATGGAAGGAGAGTGGGGAGGCCTTTGCCCTGCAGTGGGACAGTACAAGCTTATAATAATAACAATAAGTATGTGAAATTTCAAACTTCTAACTTTCTCTCATTTTAACCCCATAGGGTTGAAATTGGCAAAAATCGCTTCAAGTGCGCACTTACGTTGTTTAGGCTACTTTTAATCCTGAAAAAACACTATCCTCGTGGTACTGTACGCACAGGCGAAGCCACGGGTGAAACCTAGTAACAATTTCAAATATGCGCTCAAAGTCTATTACAATAAATTAAACATTCTGACCTACAAAATCATAAAACCTAACCCTCAAAAGTCACAGTTCATACAACTCATACATATTTATGTCAGAACGTGGAGGGTTAACTCATTAATCTCCTTTTGTTCCAGTGATTAATACAGTTTTATTCAAGGTTACTATTTTAGAGTTGAAATCTAAATTGTTAGTTATTTCTGGGTTTGTAATGTTTGATTTGGTTTGTTTAATGTAGTGTAGAAATAGGTCAATCTAAGTATATTATGAAACTCTGAAGGGCTCGGAGCTAAGTAGTTTTGCAAGATTAAGTAAGTTTACCGCAAATCCGTAGATGGGTTATCATTTTTCAAAAATAGCAAAACCACAAAGTGATTAAGGTTGTGGAGTGGAGAACACGAGCAGGAAGACGCAGCGTGAGCAGGCCTTCAACAAGGAAGTGCGACGACCTGATAAAGGTTGTGGGTAACCTAAGGAAAAGGTCAGCTTTAAATTATGCAGAAAACTTTAAGGCTTATGCCAACAGTGGATTTTTCGGCTAAAATGATAATAGTCCCCCCCGATCAATATAAGTCACGGCTGCCAATTTCAACGGAGAGGAAACCCAGGCAGCAACAGCTAGTAAATTAATAAAAATCTTTACAGTATACACGCTTGCACGAAATAGTTTGTCTTGAGGTCGTTGGGTGCGCCTGCTTTATAAAAAGTAGGTTCTGGGTTCGATTCCCGAGTTGGGTCAGAAATAGATTTTGGTTTTTTCTGTCAAGAAATTCACAATAGACGTCCAAAGCCGTTGATTTTACACGTGATCTCTCTCCAACCGTATCGGATTGCTGTCCCATAAGACTATGAGAATGAAAAAGAAAGAGTGCACCTATGTTTGCGCATACATTTCCGTACTATAATATCTCCCGCGCAGATGGCCAGTATCGGCCATGATTGGCTGCCGACAATTTAACTCAAAGTCATTTATGAAGTTTCTGCACAGTTGGTTCGTGTTTATCTCGCCACTTACCACTGTGCGGTGTGATGTAGGTACGTTCCCCATACGGAACAATAAGTTGTCTAAACCATAAATGGTTGTCCCGAGCCTGGATGCACTGCCTTTGGCTTGTTCCCAGGTGTGGAAGTTGTCTTTAAAGAAGAAAAGAAGATTTTATGAAGTCATTTATGAAATCCCTTATGAAAATCAAAATGAACCAAAAGTCAGCATATTTTTTACATGAAATTTGTCACTTATATTAGCACCTTATTTAACATATTTCTCTGCATCTCAACAACCCGTTTCCCTAGATACCATATTGTCTTCCCATTTCTAAATAATTTGTCTTCCATAATGAAAAGCTGTCTTCACTGTGACTCGTGGAAACAATTTGCTTTCATGAGAAATGTGTTACATACTTGACTTGTTTAAAGTAAGGACGTAGACTGAAAAATATTACACATCTTTTGTAGGTAAATACGTAAGATTAGATTGTGTTTGGCAATTTATACCTTATGCTATTTGCGTAAAGTTAAAAATTAAGTGTATAGTTCCCAACTCTTCTAGCCTCTTTCTTGTGAAGATGCAATATGCATATGCCTTATATTATGTCATTAATATATGTATTTATATCGATCACAATTTCAGCCTGCAGGTTGCACAAAGAAATATGGCTTCATATCTCACAGATTTAATAAACTAAAATGAACATGATACTATTAACTGAAAAAAATACATGCTGACTCGAAAGAGAGAGAACATGCTCTGTGTCGGGGGGAACTTTACAAACATACAAGTAACAGACACAAATTAAACCCAGACTCAGAACAACTCTTTGTGGTTCACACAAAGTTTTGTCCTGTGTGGGAATTGAACTCACAACCTCGTACACAGCAGGCGCATACTGCAGCCGCTAGACCACCAAGGCAGTCATATCGGTCTTAACTTTACTAGAAAGTTAATATACAACAAAATATAAGTGTGACACGATTTGAATTCAACATGGCCGTCGTATTGTTTTTCCGTTTCTAAATAAATTGTAGGGAGTAATGAAAAGCCGTCCATCACAGTGTGCGACTTCAAACAATTTGTTTTGAAAAGCGAACGAAAGCGGAGGTCACAATGGCTGAATGATGCTGTTGTTTTTTCATGTGGTTAGGTATTTTACCCTAGCGCTGTACTCTTTATTTGAGGATTTAAACATTATAGAAAATTCAAATATTTACTAGCAACACTTATGTCCCACTGCTGGGTACGGGTCTTCTTATCGTTTGGTTAGAGGCCAACCTAGTAGAACGTATCGGCATTTACGTTCTTAATCAGATCAGGTCACTTCTTCAAAGGATATTATAATTCTAACTCTAGTCTTAATCACTCTTTTATTCACTTCTCATCATTTTACATCAACATTAACTGATTATAATCGCTTAGACAATTTCACTGTATTATTTAAGATCATAATAATATTATTTTAGTACTTCACCTTGACGACACGGTTCAACTGTGCATCTCGCCGCCACGTTGTCCATTCTGTTTCCATGACAACGATTGGACCTCAAAACAGCTTCGTTATTAAATATTCGCCGGAAGCACATACTATCGTTTTAATTGTTTGACATTAAAGCACGCCAACACTGGTGATCGAGTTATTGACATCATCTTTCTGGCTATTCCACACACGCTAGCCTAATACGGTTTGGTGGCTCAGATATGTCTTTAGAATTTCTTCTAAGATAGTGGCAGAGGTGTTCATATAATCCATGGACGCCGTTGTCGTGATGTAACTGTCAAATCGAGACCGACTTTTGTTCGTGCCCTCAGAACCACAGGGACTCGAAAATTATTTTCACTCGCTACATAGTTAAATAACTAATTCCTCATTGTACACTATCCCTTATTCGAAGCTGTAGCGGTTTCATTTTCATTCTGACGTTTCCATATTCGATAAGTGTATTTGTTCATTTGTTATTCTGTTTGTCGTCAGCTGTTTGCTCCACACTGTAATTGTTTCATTCAAGTTGTTTGTATGTCATGACGAAATTGCGGATGAGACCCACGCATCGAGGAAGCCGTAGCTCTTTGTATGTTGATTTGCGAACAAAATTACCTATTTAAATAAGTACCAAGTATTTTAAGAATGGGAATGTGAAACTCAGGTCCTATAAGGAAGATTAGTGAACTAAATGATGTCCTCTTAACCGAATTTTGGTCACTCTGGCTAATATTGGTGAATACTAGTCTACCCGGTAGATATGCCAGTGCACAAGTCCCTACCTTATAATAATAATAATAGCATCCCATATTATGTCCCATGCCAGGCATGGGTCTCCTCTCGTCTATTAAGAGAGAGAGAGGATCTAGGTCTTAATTCACACACGCTGGCCTAATGCTGGTTGATGATCAGATAAGTCTTTAGAAGTACCTACCTAAAAATTTCTGATATCAGCGTTTTGTGATACCTTTTTTATACTATTTGGTTGACAAATAAACATACCTGATGTTAAGCAGTTATCATATGCCCATGGACGCTTGCAATATTTATATTTTTTTACAGGGCTTTAAGATGGATCACCCATAAATGAGCGCTCTAGACCTACTATTAAGTATTCTGTGCCTATACTCACGTACAGGAACACAACTACACGGTTGTGTGTAACCACTTTGGCTGTGGTCTTTCGTAAGGTGGAGGTCTTTCCCCAGTCGAGCTTGCTCGCTAGTATAGTGTCCTACCTCTCTTATAAGATTTCCTCGAATCGTAAGGAAATATTTTATTAAAAGTTTATCCCTGACTATTAATATGTTGCTCGCTGTTATGGTGCCTTACCTCTCTGACAGCAGCATGCTTATTGATTCTTTTCAAATTTTGAAGAATATTCATACATATCATCACAACCGTGTTCCATTGGAGTAGGCCGAGAATATGGTACGCCGATTGCTTCGCTCCAGACATATTTCTTTGTCTTCCTCTACATTCTTTACCAATAATAACAAAACTGATAAAGTCCGAAGCATCTTCATAAATCCTCTTTGTAGTTTCTCTATATTATAGTCTAAAGAATTTAAAATAGTATTAAAGAAGGCATTTTAAAGAAGCTATATTTCTTTGGCAAATCATCGGCAGCTGGTTATAAATCATAATCTATTGAAAGGACATGCTGTACTGATTCATGCGAGTGGTGCTAGTTATATGAAAAAAGCGGGAAAAGGAATATTTTTTTATTCGTTTTTAATAGAGAGGCGAGGAATATGACCAAGGCTAGGTGCCTTGGTCATATTCCTTGCCTGCGGCAGGCTGTCTATCTGCTGAAGCGGAAAAATAGGGAGAGCTGTGCTAATAATGCCACTAATATTGTAACCAAATACTAAATTATAAATGTTATATTCTGACAATTAAAAAGAGTGACATGGATGGATAGATTATTGAATGTTTGTTACTCTTTCACGTAAAAACTACTGAACGGATCTGGATGAAATTTGGCACAGAGATAGATTGTTTTACAGCGATAACCGACATCCACGCGGGCGAAGTCGCGGGCAACAGCTTTATATCTATATTTTAACACTCCGTATATAAAAAAGTAATTTGAACTCAAAAAAATAAAACCGACTGCTGTTTATGCCTTAAAATATTCCTCCTAGTCTCCTGGGAACGTGCCCAGGAGATCTTTTTTTTTTTAATCTATTCTGCCTTCCTTCCTTTGTTTCTTTAACGAAATGTTTATAGCTGCTGTTATTATTAAAATTTAAAAAGTAAGCATGTTGATATTGATAAAATTGACTATAATGGTGTTAGAATATATCTCTAATCGCTATAATTACTTTTACTGACTCGACAAAATGATCGCTTATACCTTGCACCACAGTAAGATATTTTCTACCAAGTTTAAAGGAAATTGGGTTAACGTCGTTAATCACAGGATGTGACGTCGCACCATGTACTTCCGCTTGGCCCTTACTCCGTTAGCTTTCAAAGTCTCCTTTTCAAGCTTTCTGGATACCATCTTTATTACGGTTTAAGGCTGTTACATTATATCGGAAGGTAAGAATAGGATTAAAGAGGTTTGAAAATTGTTTGTTGTTAGTGTATTAACCACCATATTGGTATATTGGTTTTCGTTCCTTTTCGTTACCACTAATATTGTAACTTATACCAAATTGTAAATGTTATATTCTGGCGATTAAAAAGAGTGACCCGAGTTTCTTGCCAATTCTTCTCGAGGCCCTACCATAGTCAGCGAATTCGCCGCAGGAAAAAAGTATGCTGGCATTTGTTTTTATGACGTTTATAAGTATCATGTTTTTGATTTAAATGAATAAATGAGTTTGACTTTGACGTTGACACCTTATCTATTCTTTTTTTTAAATTCTTTAAATAAAACAACTACCGCTGATTCTCACTAACACAATATCTATCTAAAGTTTGCCTGGTAGAAATCGCTTTTAGTGATAAGGCCGGCCATTGTTTAATCTTTATTAATTTTATATTAAGACTAGGGGTCGCCCGCGACTTCGTCCGCGTGATAATTTGGAATATTTTTCCCGATTTTGCAACATATCTCACTACTGCTCCGCTCCTATTGATCATAGCGTGATGTTATAGCCTATAGCCTTCCTGGATAAATGTACTATTCAACAAAAAAACTTTTTTTTTCTAATCGAACCAGTAGGTACTTTCTGAGATTAGCGCGTTCAACCAAACAAACAAACTCTTCAGCTTTATAATCTTAATATAGATTCTATAAAATGTATTTTATTAGTGTAAAATAAACTATAAATAAATAAAACTTAAGCCTTTTTCCGCCACCACAGATAGTTATGGCGTTAAACCCCATAAAACTATAGCAAATTAATCTACAGGGGTAGGTTTACCTAAACATTATCCACATTCAACAAAACCCTTTATATCATAGAAACTTTATTAACATTACTTTAAAATGTTAATGTTATACTAAAATATTATTAATATCTACTGTGAACAGGCGAAACACAATTTATCAGGCCCCGGGGGATTTTAGGGATATCCTTCCTTTAACATAGGGATGGGAAAAAATTTAAAGCAATTTAATTTTTCTATATTTCTGTACTATAAGTTTCTGTGTTCATTTAGGGATGCGTTTTGAAATAAACGTTTTCCTATCCTAGAGACACTCGATTTAAAAAACTAAAATATTGGTTCGGCCAAATGCATGTATTATTTCTGGTATTGCAAGCGTCTATAGGCTACAGTAGCTGCTTAACATCAGGCAGGCCATCCAGGTAACAACAAAAAACTATATTTATAGGTATTTAATATTGCAAAGTAAAGTGGAAATTTTGTGAGTTTGTGTTTTTGTTAATGTAATCCCCGGCATCACTGCACCTATGTGCAAGACGTCCATAAGTCCATCTAAAATAATAATTAAAAGTGTATTTTTTTCTTTTAAAATCTTTTAGATTTTAGAAGAAAAAAGACACTATTATTATTAATTTCTGTGTGGAGGACAGTTTCTATTGTGGCGCCTTTAAAAAACAAAAAACTCCTGCTAGCAGCTTCAAATGTTACCCGGGAAACTCCCTATCAGTTAAATAACTTTTCGAATTTGGTTAGTAGTTACTCAGATTATCGCGTTCAAATGTACAAACTATTCAGCTTTGTAATATTAGGTAACATATATATGTATATATAGATAGTTAGATAGAATATTCTTTATTGTACACCACATACTTAAATTAATTACAATAATAATTAATCCTTACTAATATTATAAATGTGAGAGTTTGTGAGTATGGATGGATGTATGGATGGCTGGATGGATGTTTGTTACTCTTTCACGTAAAAACTACTAAACGGATCTGAGTGAAATTTGGCACAGAGATAGATTATGGTCTGGAATAACACATAGGCTACTTTTTACAGCGATAACCGACATCCACGCGGACGGAGCTGCGGGCAACAGCTAGTTAAACATACAAACAAGTAGTTACAATGGGCGGTCTTATCGCTAAGAGCGATCTCTTCCATAACATAGATCGGCAGGTACTTGTCTCCGCACAAATGATTAAAATCACAGTCTGTATATACCACGGAGTAAAGTAATATACCTATGCATTGGCCTAGTTATTAAAAATATCCAATTTCATTAAAATTAAAAAAAACCGAGGCTTAAATTATTTTCGCAATCAAATCCGCTACCAATATATTTTATCGACAAAATTTTAGTTCAATTAATCGACATATCTCCACACTATACGTTGGGCAAAAGATGCAAAATACTTACCTACATAATACATTTTAAAAGTGGTTAGAGTATCTCGAATGGTTTTCCTCGTCCAACGGTTAAATCCCAATCTTTTAACACGACGTTTTGTAATTTTAACCGTTTTAGTTTTAAAGAATAATTTTCTAGAAATTTTCTTTAAGAAATTTCTCCACAGCTAAACTGTGAATCGGATGTTTAAGATAATATATTTTTAAACTCTTTTAAAAGGTTTAAAAAGTGGTTAACATTGTAACGGACATTATGAGTGTTTTTTTTTTGTTATACTACCAAGGTGGCAAATAAGCATACGGCCCGTCTGATGGTAAGCAGTTAACATATATAACGCTTGTAAAACCACAGGCACCATTTGCGTGTTACCGACCCATTTTTTTACTGGGCTTTGAAATAGAGTATCCCTGGGATAGGAAAACGTTTCATTCAAAACGCATCTATAAATGAGCGCTAGAGACCTGTACTCACACACAGAAACACAATCACACCGCTGTGTGTAGTTATTTGGCTGTGGTCTTCTGTAAGGTAGAGCTCATTCCCCAGTAGGGCTTGCTCGCTAGTATGGTGTCCTCTTAAATCGGCCTGATGGCAGTTACCGTAGCTTATAGGCGTTTAATACCGTACCAGAGGTATCACTTGCGTGTTTCCGATTCATTTTTTTTTAGACAAATATCTAATAGTGTGTGTGTATGTATGTTTGTACAAATAAATACAATGGAGACAAAACCCCGTTGTTCCGGTACATTACACCACCTGTTAAGGCTTCAATAACTCAAGTGGGTAAAACGCTGTTTAAGCTTATATGAAGCTGCCGTTTACACCGAAGCGGTATAATCTTCGTCAAATAAATAATTTTATCGATACTATAACTATATAATTGTTCGAAATGATGCCCACGGCACAGAATACTTAAAGAAAGGAGAGGTTCTTCAAGAAAGGAGTTATAAGGTTTTTAAAGGGTCGGCAACGCGTGAGTGACACCCCTGGTGTTGCAAACGTCCAAAGGCTACGGTAACTGCTTATTATCAGGTGGGCCGTATGCTTGTTTGCCACCTTGGTAGAATAAAAAATAATAATAAGACTGGCTTTGTTGGTTACTCTGACTGCTATGCCGGAGGTCATGGGTTCGATTACCATATGAGACAAAACTTTGTGTGATTCATAAATGTTTATGCAGAGTCAGAGTGTAATTTGTGTCTGTGAACTGTGCGTTAGTAAAGCCCACCGCGATACAGGGTTTGTTTCCATGTTGGTGAACCAGACATGATTTTAGAATTTCTTCTAAGACATGTGGGTTTCTTTACGTTGTTTTCCTTCAGCGTTAGCAGATGGTGAATCATTTGATTAGTACATTTAAACACCATAAAGTGAAATTCCTATTGGTACTGCCACCCGGCATCATACTCGCACCTCTTGCGAGCAAGTCGGCTTTCTTTCTTTCTATTTCCCACTCAACCACCTTTGCCGCTTTGTTTCTATAGCATTCTATAACATAGTTTAGTTTAATCGAAGCAAATGTAAACGTCCAATGGAAGTTCTCTTGATCAGTTAAATGGCCTTTGAGGATGCTTGAGTTCGTTATTGACAGATACCTACTGTCTATCTCGATTGATGTAATTGCCGTACAGTCTGTGAACTCCTGTATCTGGTGTACTTTCAATATTATAGCGATACATTGATCAGCTAAGTCATAAATAATTTTTATCAGCAAGCGCAATTGAGCCTTAATGGTTAAATTGTAAGTGTCAGTTTTGCCTTTTTAATAATATATAGTTTATTTTTTGGACTCTTAAAAAAACCTTCCAATTATTCTGGACAGGTCAAATGATCTCGAATCTCAATATCAATCTCTTGAATGTCAATTGATATTTTGAACTACTTGGGTGGCAAACAAGCATATACCCGCCTAATGTTAAGCAGTTACCGTAGCCGATGGACGCTTGCAATAAAAGAGGTATTCACATCACTTGCGTGTTGCCGGACCTATGAATAGATAAAATATGCCTAGAATACGTTTCATTTAAAATGCATCCCTTAATTAGCGCTGAAGACCTGTACTCACATACAGGAACAAAACTGTGTGTAGTTATTTGGCTGTGGTATTCTGTAAGGTGGAGGTCTTTTGCTAGTCGAATTTGCGCGCGGGTATCACTATACCCGCGCGCAAATTCGATTGGTATGTTTTGTTAAAAATACTGTCTTTAAAGAGAGGTAGAGAGTGCTCTACACTCTCTACCTCTCTTTAAAGACAGTATTTTTAAGTAGAAATCCTGATACCTCAGCTCGGCCGGCAGTTCAAAGATATACAAGTCTCAACTAACCAAAACTCTGTATTCTATAGCTCTATAAACATCAACGACATTCCAAATTTTAAACAGCATTAATAAAACAACTTCATTACTAAACACAAGAAACTGTCTGAAAGTACTAACAAGTAATTATGGAATTTAGATAAACCTCAACGGAGTAACACAATGGCAAGTTAAAGTCAATAATCATCTTGTACTATCAGGATATGGTGGGGCTTCATATAAGTTAGCAAGCCCAACTAGAGAAGGACTTCCATATTTCAAAAGACCAGCCTTAAAACTACACAAAGAGAAGTTTTTTTTTACTACTTAGTTGTGAAACAAGCATACGGTCCGCCTGATGTTAAGCAATTACCCTATGGACGCTTGCAATACCAGAGGAGGTATCACTTGCGTGTTGCCAACCCATTTTTTTACACCAGGGCATTAAGATGGGAGTATCAATGGGATAGAAATACATTTCTTTCAAAACGCATCCCTAAATGAGCGTTGGAGACCTGTACTAGCAAACAGGAACAAAACTACACCGCTGTGTGTAGTTATTTGACTGTGATCTTCTGTAAGGTGGAAGTCCTACCTCTCTTAGTTAGCTACCGCCACTTGTTCTGTTACACTTCGGTGTAAATAAGGAAGGATTTAATCCCAGTTTTAGCGGGAACGTTAATCCGCGGTTGGTATTTCACTGTCGGCAGATTTATTAGCCGGCTAAGGATCTACGGGAGCTATTCAATTAGCCAAGCCACTATTTAATGGCTATTATACCCTACTGCGAAGAAAGGGGAGAAAACTGGCTAATGTACTGCAAAACTATTATTGGACTCTTAGGCTTAACTGCCTGTAAAAATGCCATGCTGAATGTGTTAATTTTTGAGCAGAAATACTAATGTCTTCCCGACCGAATTTCGGTCACAGCGGCCAATCTCGACGGAGACTAGCAATTCAAGTGCACTCTTTATTCCCTCACTCCTTTTTCTATCCCAGGGATACTACATCTTACAAACCTGGTGTAATAAAAATGGGTCGACGACACGCAAATGATACCTCTGGTATTACAAGCGTTTTATTTTCTTTATGCTACTTCGGTGGCAAACAAGCATACGGCCCACCTGATGTTAAGCAGTAACCGTAGCCTATGGACGCTTGCAATACCAGAGGTATCACTTGCGTGTTGCCAACCCATTTTTTTACAACAGGGCATTAAGATGGAAGTAACCCTGGGATTCCTATCCCAGGGTTACTTCCATCTTAATGCCCTGGATGCGTTTTGAAAGAAACGTATTCCTATACGTTTCTTTCAAAACGCATCCATAAATGAGCGCTGGAGACCTGTACTGACACACAGGAACACAACTACACCGCTGTGTGTAGTTATTTGGCTGTGGTCTTCTGTAAAGTGGAGGTCCTTCCCCAGTCGGGCTTGCTCGCTAGTATGGTGCCCACCTCTCTTCTCTCGTCCATAGGCTACGGTAACTGCTCACCAGCAGGCGGGCCGTATGCTTGTTTGCCACCTTAGTAGTATAAAAATTATAGCAATTGTCTTGTTGTGCAAGTCACTAGCAAGCCAGTTCTAGCAATAAATATTACCGTCGCGGTAGTTTTTGGTTGCATATCAAGAATTTCTTTTATTCATAGTATGTTCTCCCCACTTCTTTAATATTACACATTCTAAGATGTTTTACAAGTGTAGAAGCGTTGCCAGCGTTCTATTTATAGTGACCTATGTAACCTAAAGAGAGAATAGGCGTACTGTTTACTACGTGTAGCTAATCTTTTGTCTCTTTCCTCTGAACTATTTTCTTTACGACAAAAAAGCAGCTTACTTTGTTATTTTGCTTAAAAATGTTTGCTCACATTGCAGCGTTGTAGTCAATACTTTTATCTTTTACAAGATTAGCTTTACTTTTTTAAAACTTATTATGAACATAATTTGTGTTGCGTAATATTTATTACAAACTAATATCCTCCTAACCGAATTCTTGAAGTTCTTTCAGTCCCATAGTCAAATGGGACGGCAATCCGACCCGACCGGATAGAGATCAGGCGTAAGACGTAAGGCAACGGCTTTAGGTGTTTTCCGAGACACACTGCCAATTTCCAAACTCCGAGCATTTATTATGAAGTTCTGAGAAAAGGTGACCAAAAGATTGGCCACATTTCTACGCTGGATCGCAAGGCTAATACGTTGACCTAAGTAAAGGCCAGCCTTAGGTTCGTGAGATAGTTTGATGTTACTTGATAAAAGCTTTGAATATAAAAGTACTAGCTTCCGCCCGCGACTTCGGCCGCGCGTACTATACATTAAATTAAATTAAATTAAAAATTAAAATTCATTTATTTCAGAATAACTCCATACAATTATAAACATTGTGCACCAAATAATAAATACAATATTTAATCAGAACAATTTCCAATAAAAAATAAAATTATAATTAATTACAAATAAATAAAATAATAAAAATTAAATGAGTCCGTAATAAATAATTAAATGTCACAAAAATACAATTAAAATTAATAAAAATAAATAATTAAAATTTAATGACTGCTTGGCGTAGTATGTCTGGCACAACAATGTCTCACATACATACTGTCAACGCGTCCTGCAATCATTGCCAGGACAGTATTAGTGCTGGCCCGCACCCTGCGCACCAAGGACGCGCACCGCTTGCGCATGGTGGCGTGGAAACAGTCGGTGCGCGCTTCCGCAAACATGCCCGAGGCACTACAGAAGCGAGGCAACCCTAATACTGCCCTGAACGCGTTATTGTACTGGACACGAAGGGCGCTGTAGATAGCTTGTGTGTAGTTTGCCCACAGGCTGCACGTGTACAGTGAAGTGCAATAAGCTTTAAAAAGGAAAATCTTAACATGATTTGTGCAACGAGCAAACCTACGAGCAATCATATTAGCTCTTTTCGACAGCGCCCTCCGCTCCCGCTCAATATCTACATGGTCCTTCAGATCGACTGTTAGCCAGTGCCCTAGGTACTTAAATTGTTCCACTCTGAGCAGTGGGATACCGTTCAAACATATAGTGGGTACAATGTCTGGACACTTTGGGCCGGCCCGAAAGACCATGTACTGACTTTTGCCAGCGTTATACACAAGGCCATGACTAGCTGCGTACTCCTCGCACACCATAAGTAGCTGTCGCATACCACATACCGATGCACTCAGCAAAGCCATGTCGTCTGCGTAACTCAAATTATTTACACATACATTATCAATGTGGCAGCCGACATGCATACTATACATTGTACATTGGCAACAGAGATTTTTCCAAAATAAAAAGTAGCCTATGTGTTAATCCAGACTATAATCTATCTCTACGCCAAATTTAATCCAGATCCATTCAGTAGTTTTTGCGTGAAAGAGTAACTAACATACAACCATACATTTTTACAAACTTTCGCTTTTATAATATTAGTAGAATTATATAAAAGGTATGACGCATCTATTTCTAAAACATCATTACCACTTTGTATGTACAAACCTACAGTTTTGGCACTATTATACATTTTATATTCCCAAGAACATAATATGTAAAGGAAGTTTAACACCACAATACTGGGTCAGTTGCACACATTTACATTACATTTGAATATCATTGACCCGAACAACACCCGGTGTGTGTGTGTGTGTGTGTGTGTGTGTGTGTGTGTGCGTACTGTGAGAAAGTGCGTGAATTCATCTCGTACTAACAGAGATGTTTAACATTATATTATATCCTTTATTTACCTTTTGACTGGCCTGTTGGTCTAGTGGTTAGTGACTCTGACTGCTACGCCGGAGGTCGTGGGTTCGATACCCACCCAGGACAAACCTTTGTGTAATGAGCACAAATGTTTGTTCTGTGTCTGGGTGTAATTTATCTATAATATGTTTTTAGAAATATTTAAGTATGTTTATCAGTTGTCTGGTTACCATAGTACAGGCTCTAACTAATTTGGGATCAGATAACGATGTGTGAGTTGTCCCGAAAATATTATTATTATTATTCCATGTATTTATAACACCAAAACCCACTACTTTTGCTTTAATATTTATTTTTCTCTTCTGTCCATCCAAAGGTTGCCTGGCAGAAATTGCTTTTAGCGATAAGGCCGCCCATTGTACATAAATGTGTAAAATAATATCTGTATCATAAATGTAACTGGTGTACAATAAAGAGTTTTCTATTCTATTCTTAGTTTCGGCACGCGACTTTGTTCGCGCGAGTTAAGTTTTTGGGGTCTTCGAATGAGTATTTTGACTTGACTGCCTTGGTGGTCCAGTGGCCGCAGTATGCGCCTGCTGTGCACGAGGTTGAGGGTTCGATTCTCACACAGAGCTTGTTCTCTAGTGCGGGAGTTGTCTTTTATTATTAATAAAAAACTACTTCTTTAGATTAATAGATAATTATTACTTGTTAAAACATTGTTTATGTTACATAATTGATCGACCGACATATTATATGAGATGCGAAACGAGAGTGAGTCTGCACATAGGTACTTTCACGGACATTGATACATAACACGCTTAAAATACCACTAGAGCAGTGTTTTTGAAGTGAAAACTTCTTTATTGAGCACTTTTTGGATAAACAAAAATCATGGAACTCGCGTCATCGTCACCGAACGCTTTTCATAAGACAAACCAAATTTAATTCAAAAATAGAAGCGAAAACTTTAGGCACGTTGAGCACTTTTTAGGTGAATATCATAAAAATCTTGGAACTCGCGTCACCGTCGCTTACCATGAGACAAATCCTACTAATATTATAAACGCGAAAGTTTGTAAGTATGGATGAACGGATGGATGAATGTTTGTTACTATTTCACGTAAAAACTACTGAACGGATCTGGATGAAATTTGGCACAGAGATAGATTATGGTCTGGAATAACACATAGGCTACACTTTTACAGCGATAACCGACATCCACGCGGGCGGAGCCGCGGGCAACATATATGTAGTTAAAAAAATATAAAAAAAATCTGGTGGTGGAAGTGGCGAAAGCAGTATGTTTGGATCGAAGCAATTGGCGTACCATAGTCTCTGCCTACCCCACTGGGAGACGGGCGTGATGATATGTATGTATGTAATAAATCTAATAGCTCGAGGATACAGTGCAAACAGTTACTTAGTTTTCACTTCTTTCGGCAGTCCCCAAAGACTGCCCCGCATGTTTGTTTTTCATCGGGATGCAAACTATTGCTATTGTAAAGTATAATAATCTATCTATATGCAAAATTTCATTCAGATCCGTTCAGTCGTATTGGTGGGATTGAATAACAAACATACATTCATCATTCCTTCAAACTTTTGTCTTTATAATATTAATATTGTTGAGTTTAAGGGGCGGTTAGTTTTTTTTTTAAATAAAAATAAGACCGTTTCAATAGGCGTCATAATTCTATACTGGCAACTTGCCAAGAAGACTGGTAGCATTGGCACATTGGGTGGCAATGCTTATTGAAGCGTCGATTAATCGCTTTGAATGTTGTTAAGATATTTTTAGGAATTGAACTCACACACCTCTTCTCTCCTCTTTGACTGCCTTGGTGGTCCAGTGGTCGCAGTATGCGCCTGCTGTGCACGAGGCTGTGGGTTCGATTCCCACACTGGACAAAAATGTGTGTGACCCACAAAGAGTTGTTCTGAGTCTGAGTGTAATTTGTGTCCGTTAATTGTATATTTGTAAAGTCCCCCGCGACACGGAGGTTGTTCTCTAGTGCGGGAGTTGTCTTTTTTAAAAAGAAAAGAAGAAAACCTGTGACAAAACTCAATGCAGAAATAGTGAAGGTGACCACCAGACCATCCATGTAGTCGTCACTACCTAGGTAGTGTTATTTTTAGCACGAGTCTTCTTTGGAGTGGAGAAAGGAGGGCTTTCTTAACTGCCTCTGGACTGCTGCATTTTATCCTTTCCGTTCAATCAATCTGACAAATATGGCTGCACGGTTGCTGCAGTGGCTTAAGTGGTTACCTCGTCATTTACTACTGCGCGGCGTGTAATGGATTCGATTCCCATACGGGACAAAATTTGTGTGATCCACAAATAGTTGTCTCGATTCTGGGTGTTCTTTGTGTCCATTCATTGTATGTTTGTGAAGTCCTCCGCGATACAGGGCCCGTTCCGTGCGGGAGTTCAATCAAGCCTGTTGCACTCTACTGGTGGGCATCTCTAATTCACGACACCATACCGGCCGGCTGATTCTCTAAGAAACAGCGATGGCAAACTGACAGTTGTGATCGCAAACTGACAGTTGTGATTGCTCGGTGACGGCACAATCTACTGACTAAACGACAAAATGGCTCGGTTTTTGCTCTTACGGAATACCGATTTTCAATCTGACAGCCAGATTTTGCTCGGATTTCGCGGTGGCTCGGTTTTTGCTCTTACGGAATACCCCTGCCGGTCTTCTGCCTTCCGCATCCAGTCTATCGCAGCAACTTATTTTCATTAGAGCTTTTTCTCTAGTGCGGAAGTTGTTTTTTTAAAATGAAAAAAATATTATTAATTGACAATAACTACTTAATTATTTATATTTTTGTCACACTTTTTAACTTGAACTAATGGTTGTTTTATTTTGTAGAAATTGTACCTGTAGGTATCTCAAAGTATATAAACTTTAATGAAGCTACACACGTATTCGTACCCGTACCTATTCGTTGACAGCCTCATACATCAAGTCATGTTTCATATAAAACTCTTAATACATCAACAAAGAATATTTTCTCTTTTGTCTAAAAGGAAACTTTCATTACAAAACGCCTGTGTTCTTTTGTAATGAAAACCCAATATTTTAATACACTTATAAACCACTTTATTTCATTAGAATAGAGACTATTTTTGCTTAAACCAAGTTTCACAATAAAATTGCCAAGTACAAAGATGAAACGTTCTTACAAATTTTTCTTTGCAGTTGCAAATGTTCTCTGTTCAAACTTTTGATAGGTTGTTGTAAGTTTTTTAACCGCAATAATAAATTTGCTTCTTGTTAGGTTGCAGAAACTAGAGGTGTACTAATTACTGTGTTAAGTCTTTGTGAACAGCGACATCTAGTGAGTAATGATTGAATTAAGTGTTTCTGTTTCAGAATGTTTGGCTACCGTTAATTTTATAATTCTGTTACCCGACTACAGAGCAACAAAAGAGGGTTATTAATTTTACAGTCTTTGTTTGTTGTTTAATTAATATGTAAGGCGCAGCAGCTATTTGATTCGATTGGCCTGTTGGTCTAATGGTTAGTAGGTTCGATTCCCACTCTAGAAAAATCTTTGTTTTATGAGCACTTTGTTAAAATACCTCGGGTATCACAGTATGCGTATTACCAGCACTATATATAAAAACGAGTCTATAATAAAAACATACCCCTAAATGAGCACTCACCCCTGTGGGTAATTATTTATCTATGGTCTTCAGTAAGGTCCTCCCCAGTCAGTCTTGCAAGCTTTTATGGTGCTACCTCTGTTTAATATCAACATTCTGTACATCAGATATAAACAGAAACACTCTTCACAAAATTAATCAAACTGAAAGTGTTAGGTATACTGAATATAACACATTTATTTACTCTTAAAGGAAAACAGACGTAAATATTTTGTTAATTAACAAAGTAACCAGTAGTAACAAGTGGTAACTTTCAGATTTCATTAGCAACTCTATCAGTAAAGTTTGTTAAGGCTGTTTTGGCAACTTCCGCATGATTTGTTGTGCTAAAACAACAAAACGTTTATTTGTCTAACTTCTAGTTCAGAACTTAGGCTACGTTTACGTCTAGAGATTCAGCCGCTCTAGACAAGTGGCATAAATGGTAGTCACATAGAATGGAAAGAAAATGTAAAGGATTTGATGTAATTTTACGACTTTATCTCGTAAACTTATGTCAAATCCCATACATTAGCTTTCTATTCTATTTGATTTGACGTTTATGCCACTTGTCTAGAGAGGCTGATGTCCTAACAATCGTTCACATACGTGCGGCCGCAGCACTCAGAAAAAAAGTCATGATGCAAGCAATAGCGCGTTGACGCACGCCTTGGCAACGTCTATTTGCTGTTCAGCCCCTCTAGACAAGTTGACTGCCTTGGGGGTCCAGTGGTCGCAATATGCGCCTGCTGTGCACGAGGTTGTGAGTTCGATTACCACACAGGCCAAAACTTTGTGTGACCCACTAAGAGTTGTTTTGAGTTTGGGTAATTTGTGTCCGGTAATTGTATGTTTGTAAAGTCCCCCGCGACACAGATATTGTTCTCTAGTGCGAGAGTTACTGTCTTTTAAAAAAAATAAAAAACGGTTGTCGAATCGAAAGTCAAAAGACAAATGTATGGGATTTTACGTAAGTCTACGGTATAATGTCGTAAACTAACGTCAAATCCCTTACATTTGTTTTTTTGACTTTTCAATTCGACTACCGTTTATGCCACTTGTATAGAGGGTCTGATGAACGCGCGCTTTCATTGCGATTGCACGTACTTTTTTGCAATTTTGATATTATTTTTTATCCTAATTATGAGGAAGCAGGCTTACGGCCCGCCTGCTGTTAAGCAGTTACCGTAGCTTATAGACGCAATACCAGAGAATAATCACTTGCGTGTTGTCTACCCATTTTATTTACACCAGGGCTTTATGATGTAGTATCTCTGGGATAGAAAAACGTTTCTTTAAAAACGCACCGCTGGAGTGCTGGAGAGCTGTACTCAAATTCAGGAACACAACTACCGCGCTGTGCGTAGTTATTTGACTGTCTTAGTCTTCTGTAAGGTGGAGGTCCTTCCCCAATTCGTATGGTGCCCTACCTTTTTTTAAATGAACTTTCTTTAAATTTTATTCCGCTTTAACGCACGTTATATGTGAACTTAGCCTAAACCAGCCTGTATAATATATAAACCAAGTACAAGGCGTAGATTTTGTTCTATAAGAATGTTTTTCTATAGGTATTTCCTTAGACTATATGTTTTCAAACTCAAACTGGGAAAATTAACTTTCTTTTTTGTAGGCCGAAACTTGTCTAAAGATTAAGCCAAAAAAACACTTTTTTACTTGGTCTAGAACAAAAGCTTGATACAATTTTATAATTTCGCCCTTTTCTAATTGGGCAGAAATTGACCTATTGACCTTATTCTCTTTTCTGTGGTCTTGACTTACGAGTCAAGAGTATTATCATCACAGTCTAAAGATCGTCTACTAGGTATTCTTAATGATGTCTATTTTGTATTTATCTATCTATACATATAATAAAATCGTAACCAAGTCGCGTCTGTACATTGAATTTTTTTTCGAAAAAACAATTTATATACGTTGTATTTATGTTACTGAGGCCAAAAATGTGGTTTTTAGAATTTTTGTCTGTTTGTCTGTGTGTCTGTTTGTCTGTTTGTCTGTTTGTGGCCGCGTTTGTGCGCGATAAACTCAGCAACCACGCAACCGATTTGAATGCGGTTTTCACTTATATATTGTGGCAACCTTCCCATAACATATAGGCTTTATTTTATTCCAATCGGTTCACAAATAAAAAAGTTATGGTCACTTTAATAACACACGTGCTATACAAGAAACACCCTTCGATTTATTTAGCTGAAACTTTTTAAAATGTAGTTTCTAAAACCACGTTTAAAGTTTATATGAAAATAAATTTAAAAAATAATGCGAGGCTTCGGAGATATAGCCATCACCAATTTAAGTTGAACTCTCATCAATATCGGCGTCCATATTAAATAGAGATCAGCTGACTGGTACATCACGTGTTAACGATACTAGGTTAAAAGTGACCATTTTACAACGAAATGTAATAGAAGCAGACATTTTAACAGGATGCGGTGCAGGTGATAATCTTTTATACCCCGGGTTCTTTTGAATTTAAACAATTTTCCGTTTAGCAACTCCAGGAAACTCTATGTTTTAATCCCTGAAGTCCACGCAAACGAAGTCATAAACACATATCAGCTATACATCTATACACACATTAATAAAATTTAAGTGTCTGTTTATAATATCAAAATAACAGCTTTCTATTAAATTCATGTGGCTGTTTACATAGCACTTACAACAAAAATACAATTTTAACAGTTTTATCTCTCTGTCTATCTGTTTGTTGCAGTTAATATCGTCTTTGATAAAACTATAACTATATAAATATACTATAAGTACGAATAAAATGCGTTAATCATGCCAAGACCTAAGACATTCACTGACTAAATTAAACGCCTAATAAAACTTAAACACAAACTATAAAATATTACTATAAAATGAATGCTATTTCATTTTGTGTAGGCGCTAACATTTAACAATACCTTAATTTAGGTAATCAGGAAAGCAGCACAGAAAAGAAAACACTCCACCGACTCTGTCTATCTGGTCACGATAAACTCAATAACTACCAAACAAAATTTCATACGATTTTCACCAATAGACGGCGTGATTCTTTCATTATAGTTTTGCGAGCGTGAATTGGCTAAAATATTACGATGATAGTTGAGCGAGTCGGAAAAATCCTGCCGTTGGAGGCAATGTTATTTGCAAATAGATCTAAAAAACTCCGTGATACTACGTGTCTATGTGTTTTTTTTATTCCTAAACATCGTCATTTAAGAGCCGATTTGTAATATTTTCTTTTTAAGTGACCGACATAGCTCGAAAAATTGCCTCAATTAAGTGACAATGGGCAAGGCATATAGCTCACAGAACCGATGACCGTTGGGGCAGAAAGGTTCTAGAGACCACGAACTGGAAGACGCAGCGTGGGCAACCGATGGACATGGTCAGCTCAGGACCGAATGATGTGGAAAACCTTGCGGGAGGCCTATGTCGAGCAGTGGACGTCTTATGGCCAAGATGGAACTACTTTTGTGGCAAACAAGCATATGGCCCACCTGATGATAAGCAGTTACCGTAGCCTATAGACTCTTGCAATACCAAAGGTATCACTTGCGTGTTACCAACCCATTTTTTACACCAGGGCTCAGATGGGAGTATCCCTGGGATAGAAATACGTTTCTTTCAAAACGAATCCCTAAGTGAGCGTTGGAGACCTATACTCACACACAGGAACAAAACTACACCACTGTGTGTAGTTATTTGGCTGTGGTCTTCTGTAAAGTGGAGGTCCTTCCCTCTCTTTAAAAATTATCTCGAAAATCTTTTTGTAATTGGATGGATAATCTTTCATATTGTTCTCAGTTTTTAAAAAATCCAGTTCTGATGATGGGTTCCGTAGGGAAGTGAGTAACCTCCTCAAATACTATAGGCATACTGCAATGAATCAAACAAATGCATTCAGGAAGCATCAATTCGTTAGTGAAACTAATAAAGAATACTGCAGATGGCCAACTTCTCAATGATAAATATTTTTCCGATGGAGATCAGACATAATGTAGGTATCTCAATTATGGTAATTAAATGACAGTAACTAATCACATTCAATGAGCAAATTAAAATGTTACAATTGAACTAATATTATGATACAGCCGGATATAGGCACCGAAACTTCGTTATTAAACAATGTACAAAGTAAAAAATGCATAGTTTCAGAGATAAAGATAATAATTAACAGATACCTATATACCGAATTTACGTTGAACTCTCACTAATATGGTCAACAATATTAAATAGGGTTCAACTTACTGGTTTTTCATTCAGTTTTGTTCCGAAAGCTTATGTAAAGTAGTATAACTGTATTATAAGAACAATGGATTAAAAGGAAAGTTCAATTTCTGAAATCTTTGAGCACTACGACGGACCATTATGCCCTTTAAGAATTTAAGTAATAAATTTTTAGCCCACATAAACTGTGTAACAGTACCTATCAGGTTAGAAGTGACCAATTTAAAACGAAATATAATAGTTGTAGAGATTTCTACAGGGTATGGCACAGATAATACATAACAATACATAAATTCAAACTATTAGCTAGGCGATGGGCCAATTAAGGTTATTCACGTTTCGCTAAGACAATTTGAAGAGCAGAACAATGATACAAACAAGGAATATTTCTTCATGAAGTTTATTAAAGGCAAATAAAGGTTTTTTTAAATGTAACCACTAAAGATGAAAATCAGCCGATGAAAATTTGTATAGGGATAACAGCTGTAGCTTTGAGATTTTCAGTAAAAGACTGAACACGCGAACGAAGTCGCGGGTACAGCTAGTACTATATATATCCGCGGAAGGTGGAGGACCGTGTGCTATGGCGCGTGTTAGGAGAGGCCTATGTCCAGCAGTGGACTGCGATAGGCTGATTGATTGATTGATTGATACTATATTTAAAAAAAAAATTGTTAGTTTGTGACGTCATTGGGGTAATCTTTGGATCTTTTTTTTATACTACCAAGGTGGCAAACAACCATACGGCCCGCTTGATGGTAAGCAGTTACCGTAGCCTATGGACGTTTACGACGACCAGGGGTGTCACTCATGCGTTGCCGATCCTTTAAAATCCTTATACTACATATGTAACTCCTTTCTTGAAGAACCCCATGCCTACTGAACCGATTTTGAAATTATTTTATGATATGATAAAATTTTAATATTTTAAACACTTTGCTAGACCTTTTTAATCAGAATAAAACCCATTTCCCTTACAGCAACCTACTATTAGGAGTAAAGAAGACAGGGCCGAACTCCAGTTTCATTAATAGCCTCAGCGGGGTCAGAACCGTTCGAAAACTTCGACTCACAGAGTTTTTATTAGAAGCTGTTGCTCTTTGATAGAGTCACATCAAATCTTGATTTGTTAGGATAAGTCCGCTTTTTATCGAAACTTAAGGTTAATTATGTATGAGATTTCTTTTACTAATTGTGTGGCAAACAAGTATACGGCCCGCCTGATATTAAGCAGTTAGCCTACGTCAGCCTATGGACGCTTGCAATACCAGAGGTATCACTTGCGTGTTGCCAACCAATTTTTGGGCTTTAAGATGGGCGAGTCCCTGGAATAGGAATACGTTTCTTTCAAAACGCATCCCTAAATAAGCACTGGAGACCTGTACTCACACACTGAGGAACACAACTGCTAGTAAAGTTAATGCAGGTTGGTGGCGGTGTTTTGTGACTGTTGTATGCAGCCCGTATGCGGCCAATTTTAAAATTCCATCTTTGTTTGCGTGATAATGGAGAGAAGACCCGTGCTCAGCAGTGGGATGTATGGGATTTTATTATTTTCAATCA
Organism: Trisateles emortualis; assembly: GCA_947095525.1. NCBI lineage: Eukaryota > Metazoa > Arthropoda > Insecta > Lepidoptera > Erebidae > Trisateles > Trisateles emortualis. Next base: position 1,429,012 of record OX352753.1, on the reverse strand, counting down.
ATCAGCGTATTTCAGTCTACTGCTCGCTGCCTTTCCTAATTCACGCCACAACGCCCGGTCCTCCGCCTTCCGCATCCAGCATCCAGTCTACCCCAGCAACCTTCTTAAGGTCAACGGTCCAACTGGCCGGCATTCATTATTTTTTTTTGTATTAAAATACGGTAATACGAATAAGTTCCGTGTGGTGACGGATTAAGAATACAAATGTCACCACCCCGTTCCATCCCGAGGGTGTCGTAAGAGTCGACTAAGGGAGTAAGTCAGGCAGAGAATATCCAATGCAAGAGAAGGAAAACTCGAAACAAAACCCTATACCAACCCGTCTGGCCAGCGTGGTATAGTAGGCTAATATCCCTCGCAAGTGTATGGAGGAGACCTGTGCCCAGCAGTGGGACGTTTATGGGTTGAGATGATGAATACAAATAAACGGTCGTTACAGAAACTTATGGTAACCCTACAGTCAATATTTCAGTGGCTCCCCACGGAGGTGCGTTCTATAATAAGTTAAGAACAAACCTATTTATTTATACGATATTAAAAGTTACGTTCCGCCTTATAAGCTGTTATAATTATTACTTACTAGCCAGGGGCCTGCCTCGACTTGGACCACAGGGTCTTCTGTCTAAAAAATATCTACTCAAGATGCCGTGCTCGCGCTAAGTACTCATTTAGTGCATAACTTGGATAGCGGTAGGAAATGTTTAACGGTTTTTCTGGACTTAAAAAAAGCTTTTGACACCGTCTATGTCCCCACTCTGACACGAAAGCTTGAGAATATAGGAATCAGAAATACTTCACTCACTCTCTTAGAAAACTACTTACAAAACCGTAGGCAACGCGTCAAGATAGGTGACCATGTTAGTCAGGATGTGAGCATCTCTTTCGGCTTGCCCCAGGGCAGTGTTCTCGGCCCAACTTTATTCCTAATTTATATAAATGACCTGTGTAATATGAAGGTTGAAGCTGGGAACATCTTCTCTTACGCGGACGATACTGCCGTAGTCTTCTCTGGTGAAACATGGGAAGATGTGCGTGTTAGCGCTGAGCGTGGCTTAACTAAGATCTTTAAGTGGCTATCATCGAACCTTCTTACGCTTAACACTATAAAAACGAATTATATATGTTTCTCTCTAAACAACTCTTCCCAACCCAGTGCTGAATTCGAGATCAGGATTCATCACTGTAGTGACTCTAATAACACAGGCTGTAATTGTCCTCTTATTAATAGAGTAAAAACAGTTAAATACTTAGGCATAAATGTAGACCACAGATTGTCCTGGCACTCACACCTAGACTTATTGAACACTAGAATTAGAAAGCTTATCTGGGTTTTTAAAATTTTACGTCACGTTACCACTAAAGAAATTATTAATAAAATTTATGTTGCCCTAGCTCAGTCTGTGTTAGTTTACTGCATTCCGGTGTGGGGTGGAGCATCAAAAACCAAATTTTTGGAACTCGAAAGGGCGCAAAGGTCACTTCTGAAAGTAATGCATTTTAAACCTTTCCGTTTTCCTACGACCGACCTATATATATTCTGTAACTTGCTTTCTGTTCGAAAATTATTTATTTTATTTACCTTATTAAAACTACACACTACTCTTAAATTTGATCATGATTTACTTAACAAAAGAAGATGCTACTCCGTGGCTCCTTACCACCCTATTAAAAGCACATTTGCACGCCAGCAGTATACCAGACAATCCGCCTTCCTTTACAATAAAATAAATAAATTGTTACACATCTACCCAATGAATAAGTACGATTGTAAGGAAGCTCTAATAAAGTGGTTAAAACAACTAACTTACGATGAAACCGAATCTCTTATGGCAATATTATCATAAACTCTCTCACTGAATCTCATACAGACACGCACACATGCACGAACACTCACTTACACACACACACACACACACACACACACACACACACACACACACACACACACACACACACACACACGCCCGCATGTTACTTTAGTACAATATAATAGTTTAATTTTCAAACGAAATAAATAAAAATTGTTTAATCAGTAGTTACCTGAAATGTGGAAGAGCGGGGCCTCCTAACACAGGTAATGTTATGCCTAAAGGGAGTGCTCCAACAATCTTGTAATTAGATTAAGTTGAGTTAATGGAAATAAATCATTTTTATTTTTATTTATTTTTTTATTCTGTACGCTTGTTTGCAAACAAATTCATGGACCTAGAGGTAGCCGGTCGAAATTCAACCGTAATTTGTAACCTCCAATTCAAAAAGAGGGATTTGTGTATCTGTGTGTCTGTCCGTGGAGACATAGCTCCTAGACGAATAAACGGATTTTGATGCAGTTAAAACATAACTAATTTATATATAATTGACTTTTATATGTCATCATCATCATCATCTCAACCCATAAACATCCCACTGCTGGGCACGGGTTTTATATGTATTTGTATTTTATTATGTACTAATCAAGTTACCATCTGCTAAAGGTAAAAGAAATCATCATGAGGAAATCCACATGTCTTAGAAGATGAAGATGTCTGATTCACCAAATTACGCATTACGCCAGCGTGTGTGAATTAAGGAGTAAGCCCTCTCTCTCTTTTAATAGAGAAGAGGAGTGTTTTATATTTTTCTTTTATTATTATGGTAAACTCGTCACACGAACCGATGTGTCGCAATTACAATTGCGTTACAATAGATTCAATAAAAAAATACTAAGTATTTAAATTTATTTTACTATATTATTTTCTTTACTTAGTTTTTATATGCACTCCCCGTGCACGCAACGCGTTTAGAAAAGATTAGGTAGGAAAGACAGACTTTTCTTCAATATAGGATTTTTTATGTTGAAAAGACAACTCCCGCACTAGAGAACAAGCTCTGTGTCGCGGGGGACTTTACAAACATACAATTAACAAATAACACCCAGACTCAGAACAATTCTTTCTTTTCAATTAAACCTACAACCTCGTGCAGTGCAGGCGCATACTGCGGCCACTGGTCCACGGAGGCAGTCAAAATAGTGCGATGTTTTGCGATGTTTATCAAAGTACCTACTCGTAAACATTTTCATTTGTAGTAACATCTCTGACATTCGACCTCTATGACGAAGATAAACGACTTATGTCAAATAAGTTTTCAGCGGGAACAACTTAATATGAACATTAGTTACCCACTCACGTACTTACCAAACTTAGGTTGGTTATCCACGGATAGCACTTACATATTATTATTATTATCCCTTTTATTTGGAGTTATAACTATAGACGGGCTATTCTTAACTGACTTGACTTAACTGGTGCAGTTTTTTTTTTTATACGAGCACGACAAGCATACCGTACGTAAGCAGTTACCGTAGCCTATGGACGTTTGCAACACCTCGGAAGGTGGTACCTACGTGGTAAAAAATTCGGAAGTGAACTGAAAAGTTGACAATTGACTGCACGGTTGCGGTTACCACTGCGTGGTGTGTTGTGGGTTCAATTCCTACATGGGACAAAAAATTGTGTGCCTGGGTGTACTCAGTGTTCGTTTATTGTTTTTTTATACTACTTGGGTGATAAAGAAGCATACGGTCTGCCTGATGTTAAGCAGTTATCGTAGCCTATGGACGCTTGCAATACTAAAGGTATTACTTGCGTGATGTCGACCCATTTCTTTTTACACCAGGGCTTTTTTTGAAGATGTAGTATCCCTGGGATAGGAAAACGTTATTTTTAAAACGCATCCCTAAATGAGCGTTGGAAGCCTGTACTGTACACACACACGGGATCACAACTACACCGCTGTGTGTAGTTATTTGGCTGTGGTTTTCTGTAAGGTAGAGTCCTTCCTCAGTCAGGCTTGCTCTTGAGTATGGTGCTGTACTTCTCAATTGTATGCTTGTAAAGTCCCCCGCGACACAGGATTGTGCTAATGCTGGAGTTGTCTTTTTAACATGTTTTTTTCCTTAATCTATGACCTGACTTTAATGAGGAAAATTCTCACATAAAAGACACGGCTACAAAAAAGGTCACTCTACTTACCCCACAACCCTCTTGAAAGGTTATATGCGTGTTACAATCTTCTTCGTTCACATCGCATTGTCACTTCAATATATCACTGACAAAAGGATTTGATTTATAAACGTAGGTAAAAACATATTTTGAGGGAACTACCGTCGTATCTGCACTTTTTATTACTAAGTCAAGATAAAGCACGATCGTAGGCACCATGACGTCATTTTAGCTTTTTTTTTTATACTACCAAGGTGGCAAACAAGCATACGGCCCGTTTTATGGTAAGCAGTTACCGTAGCCTATGGACGTTTGCAACACAAGGGGTGTCACTCACGCGTTGCCGACCCTTTAAAAACCTTATAACTCCTTTCTTGAAGAACCCCATGCTATAGTCTCTTGGGAAAACCTCGGCAGGGAGCTCATTCCACAATCTTATGCTTAAGAAATTTCTCTGCAATCTTACGGTATGGCATGTTTTTTGCAAGGATGTGAGGATGAACTCCCTGTCGGTGGCGAGAGGTGCGTTGATAAAATGTGGCCGCGGGCATCATCTTGAACAATTCCTCAGAACACAGCCTATTATCAATTTAATTTAGACTAGCTGTTGCCCGCGGCTCCGCCCGCGTGTATGTCTGTTAAAACATGATCTAAGTCCCTCCCAGCATGGCTTTTTGAAAGGCCGTTCAACGGTCACTAACCTAGTGGTTTTTAACGATTTCTTGACTCATGCTATGGACAACGGCCACCAAGTTGATGTCGTTTACACAGACTACAGTAAGGCCTTCGATCGTATCGGGCATGATCAGCTTTTACTGAAACTGCAGCAGATCGGAATTTGTGGAGACTTGCTGAGATGGTTCACCTCTTACATCAGAAACCGTTCCCAAGCTGTAGTTATAAATAATTATATATCAGGCTGGTTAAACATCTCCAGTGGGCTACCCCAAGGCTCCATACTCGGATTATTTGTGGTCTTTGTAAACGACATTGATAAGTGTTTCCATACTGCACGTGTCCTAAGCTTTGCGGATGATATGAAAATATTTTGTGTTATATCTAATTCTTCTGATGCAGATGCTCTGCAATCAGATCTTAATCATCTCCAGAGTTATTGCGACAGAAATCGTTTGGACCTTAACTCTTCTAAATGTAGTGTTGTGTCCTTTGGGCGGAAACGTAATATGGTGCATTTTGACTATAAAATCAAAGACCTTGTTCTGCAGAGGACGTCTAGTGTGCGCGATCTTGGCGTAATTCAGGATTCGAAGCTCTTGTATGATAGGCACGTTGATAGTATGGTTGCTAAAGCCCGTAAATCACTTGGATTTATTATACGTACATCAAAGGATTTTAAACAAGCGAAAACATTAAAAATCCTGTATTGTACTTATGTAAGGAGTCACTTGGAATATGCATCGCAAGTGTGGAGTCCTAGGTATGATGTTTACATCTCCCGCATTGAGAGGGTCCAACGAAAGTTTATAAGGCATTTATGTTTTAAGACAAGGGAACATTACACCTCAGACCTTCATAACGATAAATGCGTTAAACACCATCTTCTACCTTTAGCCAAGCGTCGAGATATTGCAGATGTGATATTCTTGATGAGAATTGCTGGTAGTCATTTAGATTGTCCAGAATTGTTATCGGCAATTAATATAAGGGTCCCTGTCACAGGGCTGCGAAGGGGAAATGTGCTGAGTCTACCGAGTGCATCTACAAATTACAGGCAAAACGCATTTATTCGGCGAGCGAGCGATGGATTTAATAGGTTGACCAGAGAATTGGATATTGATTTGTTTAATAGTAGTGTTGCGAAGGCGAGGCGATTGCTTAGTTTATAATAAGTATATACATATTATTAAGACGCTATTAACAGTATTGCGATATTGTATTGTTACCTATACTTAATATATTAATACACGTGTGCTTAATAATATGGTCACCACTATATGTTTCTATTATGTTACTAGAAGTGAAAACCTATTAATGGTTTTATGTTACTATTGATATTGTTTTTTTTATGATTTTTGTAAAACTGTTGGTTTTCCGAATAAATAAATAAAAAAAAAAAAAAAAAAAAAAGGTTCCAGATGTGAAAGTTTGTGTGTATGGATGGATGTTTGTTACTCTTTCACGTAAAAACTACTTAACGGATCTGGATGGAATTTGGCACAGAGATAGATTATGGTATAACACATAGGCTACTTTTTACAGCGATAACCGACATCCACGCGGGCGGAACCAGGGGCAGCAGCTAGTCACTAAATAAAATTTGATTAAATTTGAAAATCAACAAGTACAACGGGCGGCCTTATCGCTAAGCGCGATTTCTTCCAAGCAACCTTAAAATAATAATACAAAACTTAACACCTACCTTATATTATGAACAATAATATTTATAGAAAGTCATACTGTATTCACAAAATATTTCAATGACCTTAGCGAACCAAATACACGATACATCAAAAACGTAGGCTCACCTAGTTATTTTTAAAGACATGCTCATTTTTAAGGTCAAAGGAGCAAATAATAAATGACTCAGGTGACACAGCATTATACACCTTATTTTAATGTAGATCCACATTTGTTATATTTCAACGTATTTTATTATGTACGTACGTTTTTGTGAAGCGGTAGGAAAGAAACTGATTTTTTTATACGTCTTAGAAGGCAAACAAGCATACGGCTTGCCTGATGGTAAGCAGTTACCTATGGATGCTTGCAATACCAGACTTAAGTTAAAAAAGTTACTTTTATAATTTACCATTGATATCAGGACCTTATCCAAATAGTTTGCACAATTACTATTTGTTCATTCAGACGACTGCCTTGGTGATCCAGTGGTCGCAGTATGCGCCTGCTGAGCACAAGGTTGTGCCTTGGTTCCCACACAGGACAAAACTTTGTGTGACCCACAAAGAGTTGATTTCAGTCTGGGTGTAATTTTTGTCCGTAAATTGTAGGTTTGTAAAGTTCCCCGCAACACAGACATTGTTTTCTATTTATTGCCTTTAGATGAAAAAATATAGTTATTCTGAGTCCGACATTATTAGAGCTGAAATTTACGAAAGTAACAATTGTGGCCCTATTTTTAAATTTAGGTACTACCTATTATTTCGCATATTGAAAGGATCAAAGCATTTTAAAATTTACATTCGGTATTACTTAGGTAAAGTTTGTTTAGGTGTTTTATAAAAGTCATAAAGGTATTGTGTATGAAATTATGGGCACAGTCATTATATAATTTCTTGGGACAGCTCACACAGGGACATCTGATCCCAAACTAGATAGAGCCTATCCCATGGCTATAATACTTATAAGAAATAATGTCCTATTCTAAAATACCATATTATTTTTTTATATTTATAATAAAAGAAATTATAAAAATCTTATTATCCGTGTGGTAATAGATTAGGAATACAAATTTCACCACCCTATTCCATCCCGGGCGTGTCGTAAGAGTCGACTAAGAGAGTAAGTCAGGCAGACAATATCCACTGGCAAGAGAAGGAAAACTCGAAATTATTATACCAACCCGCCTGGACAGCGTGGTATAGTAAGCTAATATCCCTCCAAGTGTATGGAGGAGACCCGTGCCCAGCAGTGGGACGTTTATGGGATAGTGATGAGATAATGATGATGGTGGAATTATAAAAAAATATATAATGACTAAAAAAAAGAAATAAAACAAATAGAACACTTTATATTTATATTTTTGATACTACTAATTAATATTATCAATAAGATAAAATTATTCAATGACCACTTGGGCCCTTAGGCCTCATTCTACAACGATCCACCGTCGAGCATCGTGCATGCAAGAGGTGCGAGTTCGATCCCGGGTGGCAGTACTAATGTGCCGCCAATGTGTCCACCACGGGAAACTTGTTTGTTAAAAAATAATAATAAATAATAAACTTTTATTGTTACTAAAACAACCACACACCAAACATAACATTAGTAAACCAGTTATTTAAATCAGATATAAATAAATGAGAGTTGGATGCAGCAAAAAATAAGAGAGGTAGGGCACCATACTAGCGAGCAAGCCCGACTTGGGAAGGACCTCCATCTTACAGAAGACCACAGCCAAATAACTACACACAGCGTGTTTAGCTGTGTTCCTGTGTGTGAGTACAGGTCTCCAGCGCTCATTTAGGTATGCGTTTTGAAAGAAACGTGCAAAAAAATGGGTTGGCAACACGCAAATGATACCTCTGGTATTGCAAGCGTCCATAGGCTACGGTAACTGCTTAACATCAGGCAGTCCGTAAGCTTGTTTGCTATCCAAGTAGTATGAAAAATAAAGAAAGATGTGGACTTAGCTTGGGTTGATGGTGGGCATCAGTTCACCTGATGCGTCACCAGTCAAAGCTGGATTTCAGTTCTCACCCCTTTGATACTCCGAGCTCTATTTGTACAAAATATAAATTGCGAGGCGCGTTAAAATAACAAAACTAAAAAGAAGATGTTATAATATAATTAAGCCAAATAAATGACTTTTTTACTTGGTCTAGAACAACAAAAGCTTGACAAAATTTTATAATTTCGCCCTTTTCTAATTGAGCAGAAATTGACCTATTGACCTTATTCTCTTTTCTGTGGTCTTGACTTACGAGTCAAGAGTATTATCATCACAGTCTAAAGAACCTCTTTCATGAAGAGTTAAGAGTTCTTTACATTGTGGTATTGGGTATTCATAACTACAACTAATACTAGGTATTCATAATTATGTCTATTTTGTTTTTATCTATACTATATTTAAAAAAAGTAAAATTTGCGAGTGTGTGACGTTATAGGGGGTAATCTTTGATCTTTTTTTATACTACCCGTTGGCAAAGAAGCATACGGCCCGCCTGATGGTAAGCAGTTACCGTAGCCTATGGACGTTTGCAACACAAGGGGTGTCACTCACGCGTTGCCGACCCTTTAAAAACCTTATAACTCTTGAAGAACCCCTAGCCTATTGAACTTATTTGATTTTGAAATTATTTTATGCTCTGATATGTTAAAATTTTAAATATTTTAAACACTTTGCTAGACCTTTTTAATCAGAATAAAACCCATTTCCCTTACACCAACCTACTATTAATAGGAGTAAGGAAGACAGGGCCGAACTCCAGTTTCATTAATAGCCTCAGCGGTGTCAGAACCGTTCGAAAACTTCGACTCACAGAGTTTTTATTAGAAGCTGTTGCTCTTCGATAGAGTCACATCATATCTTGATTTGTTAGGATAAGTCCGCATTTTATCGAAACTTAAGGTTAATTATGAGATTTTTTTTACTAATTGTGTGACAAACAAGTATACGGCCCGCCTGATATTAAGCAGTTACCGTAGCCTACGTCAGCCTATGGACGCTTGCAATACCAGAGGTATCACTTGCGTGTTGCCAACCAATTTTTGGGCTTTAAGATGGGCGAGTCCCTGGAATAGGAATACGTTTCTTTCATAACGCATCCCTAAATAAGCACTGGAGACCTGTACTCACACACTGAGGAACACAACTGCTAGTAAAGTTAATGCAGGTTGGTGGCGGTGTTTTGTGACTGTTGTATGCAGCCCGTGTGCAGCCACTTTTAAAATTCCATTTGTTTGCTTGATAATGGAGAGAAGACCCGTGCTCAGCAGTTTGATGTATGGGATATTATTATTTTCAATCAATCAGCCTATTTCAGTCTACTGCTCGCTGCCTCTCCTAATTCACGCCACAACGCCCGGTCCTCCGCCTTCCGCATCCAGCATCCAGTCTACCCCAGCAACCTTCTTAAGGTCAACGGTCCAACTGGCCGGCATTCATTATTTTATTTGTATAAAAATATGGTAATACGAATAAACCGGCGTTACAGAAACTTATGGTAACCCTACAGTCAATATTTCAGTGGCTCCCCACGGAGGTGCGTTCTATAATAAGTTAAGAACAAACCTATTTATTTATACGATATTAAAAGTTACGTTCCGCTTTATAAGCTGTTATAATTATTACTTACTAGCCAGGGGCCTGCCCCGACTTGGACCACAGGGTCTTCTGTACGCTTGTTTGCAAACAAATTCATGGACCTAGAGGTAGTCCGTCGAAAATCAACCGTCATTTGTAACCTCCGATCCAAAAAGAGGGATTTGTGTATCTGTGTGTCTGTCCGTGAAAACATAGCTTCTAGACGAGTAAACGGATTTTTTTTTTTTTTCTTTTGATATTTTGTTATAAAAGACAACTCCCGCACTAGAGAACAAGCTCTGTGTCGCGGGGGACTTAACAAACCTACAATTAACGGACACACATTACACCCAGACTCAGAACAACTCTTTGTGGGCCACACAAAGTTTTGTCCTGTGTGGGAATCGAACCCACAACCTCGTGCACAGCAGGCGCATACTGCGACCACTGGACCACCAAGGCAGTCTATACCAAGTCTATACCAAGGATTTTGATGCGGTTAAAACATAACTAATTTATATAAAGTAACTTTTGCATGTATTTGTATTTTATTATGTACTAATCAAGTTACCAGATGGTAACTTGATTAGTACATAATAAAGGTGAAGGAAATCATCATGAGGAGACCCATATGTCTTAGAAGATGAAGATGTCTGATTCACCAACCCACATTACGCCAGCGTGTGTGAATTAAGGCCTAAACCACAGATTACTTAATAGTTACTACGTAACAGATACATCACTCCCATACAAAACCGAAAATACCTACGCCATAATAGCCTACAAATTCTTAATAATAATACCTGCTGTTCGCAGCGAAAAGAAATGTACCATAAGTACGCGAACAAAGAGTCGAGATTGTGTTGCCCTCCGTGCGACTCACGTGCAAGCTCGTTATCGCACGAATGCGGTAGGGTTGTCTTTAAGATCTTTAAGAGTACCTACACGCAAGATGCATTTTAAAATTACTAGGTAGGCACTTAACGCGTAACCTTGAGCGAGTGACGGAGGCCTGCCTAAACCCTCTCTCTGTCTCCCTCTCTCTTGATAATGGAGAATAGTGTTATATATTTAACTATTATTAATTGTGGTGAATTTGTCACTTAAAGGCGTGCACATCCCTTGCAATTGCGATACAATAGATTAAAATATTTTTTTACTATATAAATTTATTTTACTACTAGTGGCCCGCCCTAACTTCGCCCGGGTTAAATTATTTTCAGCTCAACTTTCTTAATCTTTACCTTCTCCTGACAATAAGGAACATAGCAAAAGAAGAATTAGCGAAATCGGTTCAGTCCCTCTAGACAAGTGACATAAGCGATGGTCGAAACGAAAGTCAAAAAATAAAATGTATGGGATTTGACGTGAGTCTACGATATAATGTCGTAAACTTACGTCAAATCCCATACATTTTCTTTTTTGACTTTTAGATTCGACTATTGCTTATGTCACTTGTCTAGAGGCTCAGCTGTACTCGAGATTTACGCTCAGCAACACAATCAGCGATTCATTTTTATATTATAGATCTTTTTATTTTTTATTGTTACTTAGTTTTTTTTTCTTTTAATTGATAGCTTTCTGCACTCCTCTGTACAAACTCCAAAATCTGACACACCCCGTGCACGGAACGCGTTTAGAAAAGAGTAGGTAGGAAAGACAGACTTTTCTTCAATATAGTGCGATGTTTTGCGATGTTTATCAAAGTACCTACTCGTAAACATTTCCATTTGTAGTAACATCTCTGACATTCGACCTCTATGACGAAGATAAACGACTTATGTCAAATAAGTTTTCAGCGGGAACAACTTAATATGAACATTAGTTACCTACTCACGTACTTACCAAACTTAGGTTGGTTATCTACGGATAGCACTTACATATTATTATATCTCTCTTTGTCACGGGTATTTTTCCATTATCGATTATCAAGAAGATTACCCGGGCCTTTGGAAGGCTTACGCGGGGACATAGGTCCAACACGCAGAGGCCCTTACATTTTTTTAATTTAAAATGGGATGAGACACTTACTGTAGCCATACTATAGCTGCTCTATAACAGTACAACCATGATACGACTAGAGTAGGTGTAGAGCTATTGTAACACTAGTTTGGTATCTAAGATTGCTGGGCTATGGGGTTGAGTGTTTCATGGACTGGTTTTAAAAATCTATAGAATAGAACAGCGCCTGCCATTGTTTCACTGACTTTAAATGTGGAAACGTAAAATAGGCAGATGGTGACTCGCCTATACACTAGATGGGCCCCTTGAAACAACCGACATTGGCAACAGCCCACAGGTATTAGGGCAACACCATAGTGCGCGGCTAGGGGTATCGAGCGTTGCGGCGCCGGTTTTACCATCGGGGTTCAGAGACCCGAGAGCAGGTTTCCCCGTAGTTATGCCCTTATCACTTTAATTCAGAGTTATAACTATAGACGGGGTAATCCTAAGGGTGGTGCAGTTGACACTAAAGGAGGAATTGACTGCGCAGTTGCGGTTACCACTGCGCGGTGTATTGTGGGTTCGATTCCTACACGGGTCACAAAAATGTGAGCTTGGGTGTACTTAGTGTTTGTTTATTGCTTTTTTATACTACTTGGGTGATAAAGCATACGACCCGCCTGACGTTAAGCAGTTATCGTAGCCTTGCAATACTAATGGTATTACTTGCGTGTTGCCGACCCATTTCTTTTTACACCAGGGCATTTTTTGAAGATGTAGTATCCCTGGGATACGAAAACGTTTCTTTTAAAACGCATCCATAAATAAGCGTTGGGAACCTGTACTCACACACGGGACCACAACTAAACCGCTGTGTGTAGTTATTTGGCTGTGGTTTTCTGTAAAGTAGAGTCCTTCTTCAGTCGGACTTGCTCGCTTGTATGGGGCCCTACCTCTCTATTGTATGTTTGTAAAGCAACACAGTGCTTGTGCTTATGCTGGAGTTGTCTTTTTAATATTTTTTTCCTTAATCTATGACCTGACTTTAATGAGGAAAATTCTCACATAAAAGACACGGCTACAAAAAAGGTCACTCTGCTTACCCCACAACCCTCTTGAAAGATTATATGCGTGTTACAATCTTCTTCGTTCACATCGCATTGTCACTTCAATATATCACTGACAAAGGGATTTGATTTATAAACGTAGGTAAAAACATATTTTGAGGGAACTACCGTCGTATCTGCACTTTTTATTACTTAGTCAAGATAAAGGACGATCGGAGGCATCAAAACGTCATTTTAGCAATTTATTTTAGACTAGCTGTTGCCCGCGGCTCCGCCCGCGTAGATGTCGGTTATCGCTGTAAAAAGTAGCCTATATGTTATTCCAGACCATAATCTACCTGTGTGCCAAATTTTATCTAGATCCGTTCAGTAGTTTTTACGTAAAAGAGTAACAAACATTCATCCATCCATCCATCCATTCGGCTTTTTACAGCGATAACCGACATCCATGCGGGCGGAACCACGGGCAGCAGCTAGTCACTAAATAAAATTTGATTAAATTTGAAAATCAACAAGTACAATGGGCGGCCTTATCACTAAGCGCGATTTCTTCCCGGCAACCTTAAAATAATAATACAAATCTTAACACCTACCTTATATTATGAACAATAATATTTATAGAAAGTCATATTCTATTCACAAAATATTTCAATGACCTTAGCGAACCTTATACACGATACATCAAAAACGTAGGCTCACCTAGTTATTTTCAAAGACTTATGTTCATTTTTAAGGTCAAAGGAACAAATAATAAATGACTCAGGTGACACAGCATTATACACCTTATTTTAATGTAGATCCACATTTGTTATATATCAACGTATTTTATTTATACGTTTTTGTGAAGCGGTAGGAAAGAAACTGATTTTTTTATACGTCTTAGAAGGCAAACAAGCATACGGCTTGCCTGATGGTAAGCAGTTACCTATGGATGCTTGCAATACCAGACTTAAGTTAAAAAAGTTACTTTTATAATTTACCATTGATATCAGGACCTTATCCAAATAGTTTGCACAATTACTATTTGTTCATTCAGACGACTGCCTTGGTGATCCAGTGGTCGCAGTATGCGCCTGCTGAGCACAAGGTTGTGCCTTGGTTCCCACACAGGACAAAACTTTGTGTGACCCACAAAGAGTTGATTTCAGTCTGGGTGTAATTTTTGTCCGTAAATTGTAGGTTTGTAAAGTTCCCCGCAACACAGACATTGTTTTCTATTTATTGCCTTTAGATGAAAAAATATAGTTATTCTGAGTCCGACATTATTAGAGCTGAAATTTACGAAAGTAACAATTGTGGCCCTATTTTTAAATTTAGGTACTACCTATTATTTCGCATATTGAAAGGATCAAAGCATTTTAAAATTTACATTCGGTATTACTTAGGTAAAGTTTGTTTAGGTGTTTTATAAAAGTCATAAAGGTATTGTGTATGAAATTATGGGCACAGTCATTATATAATTTCTTGGGACAGCTCACACAGGGACATCTGATCCCAAACTAGATAGAGCCTATCCCATGGCTATAATACTTATAAGAAATAATGTCCTATTCTAAAATACCATATTATTTTTTTATATTTATAATAAAAGAAATTATAAAAATCTTATTATCCGTGTGGTAATAGATTAGGAATACAAATTTCACCACCCTATTCCATCCCGGGCGTGTCGTAAGAGTCGACTAAGAGAGTAAGTCAGGCAGACAATATCCACTGGCAAGAGAAGGAAAACTCGAAATTATTATACCAACCCGCCTGGACAGCGTGGTATAGTAAGCTAATATCCCTCCAAGTGTATGGAGGAGACCCGTGCCCAGCAGTGGGACGTTTATGGGATAGTGATGAGATAATGATGATGGTGGAATTATAAAAAAATATATAATGACTAAAAAAAAGAAATAAAACAAATAGAACACTTTATATTTATATTTTTGATACTACTAATTAATATTATCAATAAGATAAAATTATTCAATGACCACTTGGGCCCTTAGGCCTCATTCTACAACGATCCACCGTCGAGCATCGTGCATGCAAGAGGTGCGAGTTCGATCCCGGGTGGCAGTACTAATGTGCCGCCAATGTGTCCACCACGGGAAACTTGTTTGTTAAAAAATAATAATAAATAATAAACTTTTATTGTTACTAAAACAACCACACACCAAACATAACATTAGTAAACCAGTTATTTAAATCAGATATAAATAAATGAGAGTTGGATGCAGCAAAAAATAAGAGAGGTAGGGCACCATACTAGCGAGCAAGCCCGACTTGGGAAGGACCTCCATCTTACAGAAGACCACAGCCAAATAACTACACACAGCGTGTTTAGCTGTGTTCCTGTGTGTGAGTACAGGTCTCCAGCGCTCATTTAGGTATGCGTTTTGAAAGAAACGTGCAAAAAAATGGGTTGGCAACACGCAAATGATACCTCTGGTATTGCAAGCGTCCATAGGCTACGGTAACTGCTTAACATCAGGCAGTCCGTAAGCTTGTTTGCTATCCAAGTAGTATGAAAAATAAAGAAAGATGTGGACTTAGCTTGGGTTGATGGTGGGCATCAGTTCACCTGATGCGTCACCAGTCAAAGCTGGATTTCAGTTCTCACCCCTTTGATACTCCGAGCTCTATTTGTACAAAATATAAATTGCGAGGCGCGTTAAAATAACAAAACTAAAAAGAAGATGTTATAATATATTCTAAAAGTTTCTCAATATCATTAAAGCTCAAACATTTTTAATGTTACGATAACCTTCACATGACTTTGAGTACTCGTTTAATCTATACTTCTATACTAATATTATAAAGCTGAAGAGTTTGTTTGTTTGTTTGAACGCGCTGATCTCAGAAAGTACTGTTTCGATTAGAATTAATCTTTTTTGTTTGAATAGTGCATTTATCCAGGAAGGCTATATAACATCACGCTATCAATAGGAGCGGAGCAGTAGTGAGATATGTTGCAAAATCTGGGAAAATATTCTAAATTATCACGCGAACGAAGTCGCGGGCGACCCCTAGTATTATTATACTTCGACATTAATACACCTATAATAAAAAAAATTGCCAGCTATTTTGTATTTCCAATAAACACATAGGTATTACCTCGAGTTGTAAGCGACTTATCAAGATCATATTACTCGTTCAACCTTTGTGAGTACGATGTTATCTTGCTCGATGAATATAATTTCACCACAGATTATATCGTGCTTGTATTAAAATAAATGAAAAAATGTGAAGGATTAGCCTTTTTTTTAATGACTATTCTCGCACTTAATAAAAACCTAAGTTAAGTTTTCCCTAAAGACTATAGCATGGGGTTCTTAAAGAAAGGAGTTATGAGTAAATATTAAAGCAATGTGAAAAAGGCGAGCCCAGAGCAGGATTCGAACCTGCGTCTCTCGGGTTCCGGCCCAGCGCACTACCGACGTTTTGCACATTGCATAGCAAAAATGCTAACAATATTTGAGTAGTTATGTGGTTATTAAAGGGTCAGCAACGCGCGAGTGACATCCCTGGTGTGCAAGCGTCAATAGGCTACGGTAACTGTTTACCATTAGACGGGCTGTATGCTTGTTTGCCACCATGGTAGTATAAAAAAGCCTGGTCCCTTAAAAGGTTTTCTTTTCTAATCCCTCATAAATAAAAGCTTCTGATAAAAAATGAACTTCACAATATATCATGATATCATCATCATCATCTCAGCCAAAAGACGTCCACTGCTGGACAAATCCTTGGTGGAGGCCCCAGGATTTCCACAACTCTCGATCCTGAGCCGACCTTGTCCATCGGTTGCCCGCAACTTTTATCAGGTCGTCCGTCCACCTTGTCGCCAATCTAGAAACTTTCTGCCCGAACGGCCATCAATTCTGCGATCATCAGTTCATGATATTTGTATATCAAAGTAAATTAACATAAACTTCACCCTGAAAATCTCTGAAGTAACATCTAAATTTAGTACAAAATCGGTCGCTACACGCTTGTAAGCCCGCATAGTTAGTACCCATTTATCAAGATCATAGGTATACGATGCCCCGGTGAATGCAATTTTCGCCCAAATTGCCAAAATTGCAAGGCATATCGATAGTATCACTATAACACAAAGAGAGAATTTCGTAGGCATTCGATATCGTTTTAGATTAAATTTTCAGAGGGGTACGTAAATCAAGCATTAGTTTAACATGACGGGATAGAATATTGTTTTTGTTCCCATCTGAAAGACGTTAATTATTGTTATTAATAGCCATTACTGTCCCACTGCAGGGCAAAGGCCTCACTGCCCTTCTTCCATTGGTGACTGGCCTGTTGGTCTAGTGGTTAGTGACTCTGACTGCTACGCCGGAGGTCGTGGGTTCGATTCTATTCTAAATATATAAGTATGTTTATCAGTTGTCTGGTTACCATAGTACAGGCTATACCTAGTTTGGGATCAGATGGCGGTGTGTGAGTTGTCCCAAAATATTATTATTATTTACTTTATTTATTTTTTAACACATAATTTACATTTTTAAATATATAAAATACAATAATAAAAAACCTTTATATTTAAAAATATAAAAAACAGTTCCCAACCGGTATCAGGAACAAAGTCCAAGCTACCGGCGGTTAGGGCTCCAGATTATTATTATTAGTCACAATCGAGACCTCTTACTTTTTTTTTCCATATTCCCACTCACGCACAGCAAGTAGACGGGGGCGTTCCGCAGCACTGGAAGCAGTAGAAATAAGGTAATTTCTTCTCATGCTGCACAATGGCCCATCCCACTGCTTTAGGTAGAATAGGCTGGTCAGCAAGACTGTATTTGGAAATGACATTTGTTTACACAACATTTCCGCATTAATCAGTGTGGGTTAGAATAGAAATAGTATTTTCCGAAATCCGGAATAAAAGCAGAGTGATGCGAGAGTGGGTCGCTAGTATAACGCTAGGGTAAGGCAAAATTAAAAGTATCCAGAACCGACGAAACGACGAATATGTCTGAACTGAATCAAATGATACCATAGTCTCTGCCTACCCCAATGGGAGATAGACGTAATGATAACCTAGAGCATTAACATAGAGCATTCCAACTACCTGTCACACCGGTCTTACTTTATCTTGAAAATGTCATCACAAATCCTTCTTTAACACTTTAGAAATAACGTCTAAATTCGCTTGTACTATTAAATTTGTTTATAATAGAAAAACATAATCAAGTTTATATTATTTGTTAGTTTTATCCTTAACTTCTTTGTATTCTTTTTGTTGTCTTAGTCGATATATATTATTATAAACTTAAGTTTTTAAATCACAGTGTTGCGGGCTGTTGTCTAGTAAAGATCTTAACGTATTGCCTACATTATGATTAAACTAAGTATATTGTCGGTTTTGTTTGCATTCTGCTGTGTGGCTTATGCAGGTAAGTTTTTATCTTTTAAGTTCGAGGAAAATATTTAAAGAGCCAAATAACTACACACAGTGGTGTTGTTGTGTTCCTGTGTGTGAGTACAGGTCTCCAGCGCTCATTTAGGGATGCGTTTTGAAAGAAATGTATTTCTATCGTTTTGTTGTCGAGGTTTAATTTCCCGAGAGATGCTATAGGCATGGGGTTCTTCAAGAAATAAGTTATAAGGTTTTTAAAGGGTCGGCAACGCGCGAGTTGCAAGCGTCCATAGGCTACGGTAACTGCTTAATATCAGGCGGGCCGTATGCTTGTTTGCCATCCAAGTAGTAGAAAAAAAACCGCGATATTTACATTGTTTATGTTTCAGATTCAAACTGTGCGGCCACTGTTTCCGCGTTCCCACCAGATCCTAAGACGCATTGCTGTGGTGTAAGCAGTGCTGTCAGTCACAAAATTATTGGTTTGTATAACAATTTTATGTTTGAAAGATACATATTTGAATTCGATTTTTAAAGGACTGACAGATTGCACGGTTGGTTTAATGCCACTCGCTATTTTGCACTGCGCAGCGTGTTGTGGGTTCGATCCCCACCAGATCAAAAAATTGTGTGATCCATAACACAAAGTATCCATTAATTGTATATTTGTGACGTTATAAATATAAAGTATATAGGGCCTATTTCCCTAGTGCGGGAGTTCCCTTTTAAAAATCTTTTATTTTATATGATGTCTAGGGTGATATAATTATTAAGTTCTTATTATATACAGTAGGTGGTACATCAACACACGTGGACGAATACCCATGGGTTGCTCTCATCGAGTACGTACGGGATGGTAAAGTAAAGACGCCGTGTGGAGGAGCACTAATCAGTGGCTACTACGTTCTAACTGCAGGGCATTGCGTTCATGGTGCCGTACTATCCTCTGTTGGCAAACCGTAAGAAAATATTATTTTCTATCACTTTCTTCTTCTTCTTTGTCAACCATTATCCACCCACTGCTGGGTATAGGTCTCCTCTTTGTGCGCTATCTGTCTCGGACCCGTGCCAAGCTCATCCAATGGATTCCCACAGTCCTTCTCATATCGTCTGACCACCGGGTGGTCTATCACTAACGACTTCTTCTTAGCCTAGTAATATCCACCATGATGCGTTGACTTCTACTAAATGTTTCCACACTTCCAAATTTTTACATTTAAAACATTAATAATAATTTTAACAAAACAAAACCGACTTCAGTACGGCAAGTTGCTGAATTTTCAAAAACCTTAAAACCTCTAGTCTGGTAGGTACTTAAATAAAATAAACTTTCATGCAAACTCTTATCTAAATTTTCCTCCCTTAAAGACAGTTTTTTTAAATCTGATAATTTACGGCATCTCATGACCATTCAAATAAGCCCAAACACGGCTAGATTTCATTTTAATTATGAAGTTCCGTTGCCTAGCTACCGGCTTTATCATCAAATAGTTGCTTAGCAACCATAATGGAAACTTATAATCGCCATCCGTAAAAAACTTATTATTGAAAAGTTGAGGTGGCCATCTTCATCATGACTGTGGTCTTCTTCATCAGTTTTACTTCATCATATTATACTTTCTGAATGCAAATGTTTGATTTGTTGTTAAAATTATTAAAATTGCTATGTGTCTATAATTTTTGAGGAGTTCCCTCAATTCCTCGTTGAATCCATCATCAGAACTTTGATTTGATACAAATGGGACCAAACCAACCAACAAAAATGTTATTAACTTCCAGTATGGCCTCTCGGATAAATACGATTTTTTGAAATCGGTTTATAATGACGGAGTTCTGCGGTAACAAACAAAAATACACAAGAATTGATAACCTCCTCGTTTTAAAAGTCGGTAAAAAAGTAGTGAGTACGTGACTACGACTCGTAACCGGTGCCAACAGGGAGCCGGTCCAAACTCCCTGTCACCTGATATAAGCTAAATGAAATGAAGTTTAAACAAGAATAAGTCGCTAATAAGACTTAAGTTCTATATGATGATTTAATGTTCCTAATAATACATGAGTATCTAGTAATTTATTTATAGAAAAACTTAAATACTTGAAATTTTAGTGACAAAATTCGTCTTGGAGAATATGACACCAGTATCGAAGGTCCTGACTGTGCAGAATTACCAGATGGTGCAGATTGTACAGATGGAGCAGTAAGAATACCAATAGATAAGTTAATACCCCACCCTGAATATAAACAGAAGGAGCATAAGCATGACATTGCATTGATTAGAATGACGCAATCAGCTCCATACACAGGTCTGTATCTAGTTTTCTGAGAAAGGTATGGTACAAGCCAGCCAGCCTGTCTGGGTAAGGACCTCCACCATGCACAAGACCACAGCCAAATATCTATACATAGCGGTGTAGTTGTGTTCATGTGTGTGTGAGTATAGATTTCCAGCACTAAACATATCTAAATGACTGCTGAAGACCTGTACTCACACACAGGAACACAAGTACAACGCTGTGTGTATTTATTTAGCTGTGGTCTTCTGTAAGGTGGAGGTCCTTCCCCAGTCGGGCTTGCTCGCTAGTATGGTGCCCTACCTCTCTTTGTCCGTGCGTGCGTTATGCCAAAATATTATTATTATATTAAAATATTTCAGATTTCATTCGCCCTATCTGTCTTCCCACCAAGGACATAACAAAGGAAACAGGTTCAATAAACTTTATAAAAGCCGGCTGGGCACTCTTAGAGAAACAACAAAAGAATACTTTAAAACAACAAGTATCAGTGCCATTCGTCCCTCTTGATGTAAGTATACAACAAATGTTGACTAGCTCGTTGGTCTATTGGTTAGCCGGAGGTCGTGGGTTTGATTCCCACAAGGGGCAAGACTAATGTGACTCATAAATGTTTGAGTAATTTGTTTCCGTAAATTGTATGTTTGTTAACAACAGGATTCATTTAGGGATGCGTTTTGAAAGAAACGTATTCCTATCCCAGGGATACGCCCACCATAAAGCCCTGGTGTAAAAAAATGGGTTGGCAACACGCAAGTAATACTTTTGGAATTACAAGCGTCCATAGGCTACGGTAACTGCTTAATATCAGGCGGGCCGTATGCTTGTTTGCCACCTAAGTAGTATATAAAAAAAGTAAGTAACTGACTGCTGCCACTTAACTAACAAAGTTACTGTTGCAGGTTCGAATCCTGCTCCGGGCTCGTCTTTTTCCACATTGCTTTAATATTTAAGCTGATAGCATAGCAAAAATGCAAAAACTATTTAATTCTAAAGACATGGCCTAAACCCTCTGTCTGTCTTGATAGAGAAGAGGATACCCATGCCCAGCAGTGGGACATATATGGGTTGCTATTATTAATCATATCACTTCTTCTACAGAAATGCCAAGAAGCATATACTGCTCCCCACCAAAATGTTACATTAACAGAAACTCAAATTTGTGCTGGAGGGGAAAAATCTACGGACTTCTGCAAAGGAGATGCTGGCCTTCCTCTTATGTATGAACATGACAAGGTGTATGAAGTCACTGGTATTGTTAGCTTTGGCCCAGTGGCTTGTAGAGGGAATGCTCCTACAGTCTATATCAATGTATATGAATATAATTCATGGATTAAGAGCAATATTGTTGCTTAATTGACTTATTTGAAATTCTGTTATGTCTTGACTCACAATATAATGTAGCAATTTACTGGTTTTCTTATTTTTTATCATTCATTCACCATCAAACATCACCCATAATTTTAATTTATTTTTCAAAACTTTTTTTTTTTCTACCTCTGTTTGGTCTCATCGATTCGATTCAATTTAATAGGGTTTTTTTAATTCTTTATAGTACACACAAAAAGAACTACAATATAATGTACAGAGGCGAGCATAACTCATAATGCTATAGCTATAACCTCCCTTCTCTCGAAGGTGATGGAGCGAATTGCAAACCGGCGGCTCTTGGGATACCTAGAGGATCACGAGTTAATTAGCGACCGACAATACGACTTTCGCCACAGTCGCTCAACGGGTGATCTTCTAGTGTATCTCACGCACCGCTGGGCTCTAGCCATCGAGAGTCAAAGTGAGGCGTTGGCGGTCAGCCTAGATATAGCTAAGGCGTTCGATCGGGTCTGGCACCGGAGTCTTTTATCGAAGCTGCCATCATACGGACTGCCCGAGAGATTATGCGAATGGATTGCCAGCTTTTTGCCAAATATTAAAATTGCAATATGTTTCTATAATTTTTGAGGAGTTCCCTCAATTCCTCATAGATCATCATCATCACAACTTTGATTTGATAAATCTGGGACTGGGATAAAAAATGGGACTAAACTGGCAGTATGTCCTCCCGGATAAAAAAGTAACAAACATTAAAAAAAAAACTTACGAATTGATAACCTCCTTGTTTTTAAAGTCGGTTAATAAGTGGTTTTCCAGAGCCTGGGTCTACTTTGTGTCCGTTAATTGTCTATTTGTAAAGTTCCCCGCGACATAGGGCTTGTTCCCTAGTGCAGGAGTAGTCTATAAATGGCGAAGTAACCACTTAAGCCACTAAACCAACCGTGCAGTGACAATTTTTTACATTTGGCTCTCGTTTTGTAGCGATAAGCGAATAGTAACAATCAGCATTTTTTTTTAGGGAATACCGTCTTTTTATTACTGTTCCTTACGTTATTAGTAAACGGGATTGATTCTTGGGTCAGGCCAAAAGTAGATGTTAATGAGGCTGCGGGGAGACTGGGGCAGCAGAGTCTCACCCGCAGCCTTCCGCGGAGGGACAGTGTCCCCGGTGCGCCCGGACGCTGTCACTGGGGATGTCTGGGTGAACCACTGACGTCATATCAGGTTCCAGTGGTTTTAGTCGGTTTGCTGGCCTCCTACCATGTTTGAGCCAGAGAGTCCAACATAACCGCCTCGCTACCCCAGGCGGGGCGGTATGCGTAAAGCATTTCCCCTCTACAAAACAAAAAAGGCCAAAACTTTGTTGTTGTTTGTTGGGATTTACTATCAAAATACGTTAAACCTATGTCTAAAGATTGCAATTTAGCTGTGATGGCCTTGCCTCGGAACACACGAAACGTCATTGGTCCTACGCTAATCTGTCAATCTGGGGTAGGGAACAGCTCTCTTCTGTATAATTGTAAATAATTACCGCAGCTTATGGACACTAGCAACACCCAGTGTACCACTTGTGCATAGTCGACTGAGTAAAAACATTGAAACTCTTTTTTTTAAATGTAATTTTTATTAGGGGGTATTCCTCGAAAAGCACCCATTTTGAAACTCACCTAACGAAGCGCACCTAAAGTATTTCTCGAAACGCACCATTCAGGTACGCTAAGGAAATCATACCGCACCTGAATGATGCGTTTGGAGGAATACTTTAGCTGCGCTTCGTTAGGTGCGTTTCAAAATGGGTGCACTTCGAGGAATACCCCTTTAATAGAGTTTCATTTTCTTAATTTGCCTGCGGACATTAACATAGAGCATTCAAACTACCAGTCACACCGGTCTTGTTTCATCTTGAAAATGTCATCACAAATCCTTCTTTAACGCTTTAGAAATAACGTCTAAATTCGCTTGTACTATTAAATTTATTTATAATAGAAAAACATAATCAAGTTTATATTATTTGTTAGTTTTATCCTTAACTTCTTTGTATTCTTTTTGTTGTCTTAGTCCATATATATTATTATAAACTTAGGTTTTTTTAATCACAGTGTTGCGGGCTGTTGTCTAGTAAAGATCTTAACGTATTGCCTACATTATGATTAAACTTAGTATATTGTCGGTTTTGTTTGCATTCTGCTGTGTGGCTTATGCAGGTAAGTTTTTATATTTTAAGTTCATGGAAAATATTTTAAGAGAGGTACTAGTGAGCAAGCTTGACTGGAGAAGGACCTCCACAGAAGACCACAGTTAAATAACTATATACAAGGGTGTAGTTGTGCTCCTGTGTGTGAGTACAGGTCTCCACATATTTAGGGATGCGTTTTGAATGAAACGTTTTATATCCCATCTTAAAGCCTTGGTATAAAATAATAAACCGGCAACACGTAAGTAATACTTCTGGTATTGCAAGCGTTCATAGACGGTAACTTTTTACCATCAGGCGGTCCGTATGCTTTTTTGCCACCTTAGTAGTACAAAAAAAAATACACAGCGGTTAAGTTAATATACCACAGGTATATTAAACTTCATTTTAAAGCCCTGGTATAAAAAAATTGCATTTCGGGAGTGCCGACCAAAATGAAAACACCAGGCAAAACAGTTGTTATAAATTTAATCGCAATAGACCTATTTTTTTCAAATTTATCTAGACGCGTTCGCGGTCTGCTATATGTACATGCATATATCGCCTCTTTGCTTTAATAACATGACAGTCGAAAAAAGATCTCATCTAAAAATATGCATACCGTGCTAAAATAAATTTTCACTTCAAAAATGTTGGATCTCGACGCCTCCACATTAGGGGTATCACTTGCGTGTTGCCGCGCAAATGATACCCCTATTGTGGAGGCGTCGAGACACTGCGATAACTGCTTGACATCAGGCCGTATGCTTGTTTGCCACCCGAGTTGTATACCATGACTTGATACATAATTAACACATAGTGTCATACAAAAAAACTAATGTATAGTACTAGTATTATATTATCTGTGGTATAGGTAACTAGTGGTCGCCCGCCACTTCGTCCGCGTGATAATTTGGAATATTTTCCCCGATTTTGTAACATATCTCACTACTGCGCCGCTCTTATTGATCATAGCGTAATGTTATATAGCCTTTACCCTTCCTGGATAAATACACTATTCAACCAAAAAAAGTGTTTTTCTAACCGAATCAGTACTTTCTGAGATTAGCGCGTTCAACCAAACAAACAAACTCTTCAGTTTTATAATATTAGTATAGATAATGTAGGTATCAAAGGTCAAGTCGTGTGCAGTGATGCATACTGGCTTTTCCTCGACAGCCATCTACCAGTTCCTTTTTGTTTCTTTCTTAGTATTTTTAATTTTATTTGTTTTTTTTTATTTTTGAAGTGAAAACTTCTTTAGGCGCTAACGTTAACTCGCGTCATCGTCGCCGAACGCTTTCCATATTCAATCTTTTTGGGTGAATAAAAATTATGGATTTCTCGTCATCGTCACCGAACGCTTTCCATATTCAAACTTTTTGAGTGAACAAAAATCATGGATTTTCGCGTCATCGCCACCGAACTCTTTCCATATTCAAAAATATTAATCTAATAGCTCGACGATACAATTCACAAGTTACTTAGTTTTCACTTCTATCGACAGTTCCCAAAGACTGCCTCGCATGTTTTTTTTTTTTTTTTATACTACTTGGGTGGCAAACAAGCATACGGCCCACCTGATGTTAAGCAGTATCCGTAGCCTATAGACGCTTGCATTACCAGAGGTATCACTTGCGTGTTGCCAACCCATTTTTTTACACCAGGGCTTTAAGATGGAAGTAACCCTGGGATAGGAATACGTATCTTTCAAAACGCATTCCTAAATGAGCGCTGGAGACCTGTACTCACACACAGGAACACAACTACACCGCTGTGTGTAGTCATTTGGCTGTGGTCTTCTGTAAGGTGGAGGTCCTTCCCCAGTCGGGCTTGCTCGCTAGTATGGTGCCCTACCTCTCTTGAATGTTTTTTTTAATATAGCCACCACAAGCATTTTTAAGAGAGATAGGGCACCATACTAGCGAGCAAGCCCGACTATGGCAGGACCTCCACCTTACAGAAGACCGCAGCCAAATAACTACACACAGCGGTGTAATTGTGTTCCTGTGTGTGATGTACAAGTCTGTACATGTGATGGATAGATACAGGTCTCCAGCGCTCATTTAGGGATGCGTTTTGAAAGAAACGGCTTCTATTCCAGGGATACTCCATCTTAAAGCCCTGGTAAAAAAATGGGTTGGCAACACGCAAGTGATACCTCTGATATTGCAAGCGTCCATAGGCTACGGTAACTGCTTAACATCAGGTGGGCTGTATGCTTGTAATATTTCTATAATTAAGTAAGGGTGCTAATTAAACAGGCTTCTTTTTAGTATCATTATTCGCCCCCAAAAATGTATGTTGCCTTCTAAATTACTAAGTCAGCCACAATTAACGAGCATCAAAATAATACTATCTTAGCCACTAGTTATCTTCTATGTGAACCACTCTAAATACTATTCAGCATAATGATTATTTTTTAGCATCTAAATTTGTAGCATGCATTCTAATAGTAAACTTCTAAAATACTATTAAATGACATCAAAATATATATTTATTTAGCATCTAACTTTTTAACTGAGTACGTTTAAAATGTAACTCATCCCATATAAATCGATAGTCAAAATTTTGCTAAAAATGTCATCAAATAGTCGGTATATTGGCCACTAATATTATCAGAAGCTATTGAGGAGATACAAAATAAAAGACTTTATTTTTGAAAAATCAATTTGTTTATTGAATAACCATCATTTTACTTATAGAAATAATAGAAACATATGAAAAGGGCTAGTATTTAAACGAGCGACTATAAATTCAATTTATGGGTGTCCAAATTACTGAATATGGCGTACAGAAATACTAAGTGAGTGACAAACTAAGGGCAAACACAAATTCAATTTATGGGTGCCAACATTACTGAATATGGCGCACAGAAATACTGTATATGGGGTACAGAAATACTAAGTGAGCTAAAAACTGAGGGCGAACACAATTTATAAAAATTAGCGCTTCGCCGGCCGCTGCCGCGGCACGCTCGCTTCGCTCGCTCGGCTCGCGCGTTGTTAGGGTCACAGTTCTAACCTAACCTAACCTACTTGTCTGATAGCATCTCGTTTCTGGTAGCAAATGCATGAATATATAATAATATTCAAATGCATGACTTTCTAGTCGGTCACTTAGTAATTTAGTCGCCCACCTATTAATTTAGTCGCAGGGCTAGAATTTACAGTATCTTATTTCACGATAAAAGAATATGATGTATTATTTTACATGCTAAGTTATAATAAATGGTGCTTTCTGTAGAAGCTTGAATTATATTTTTTTGAGGACATTGCGTAGAAGCTGTAAAACGTAAAATGGTGACGAGATGTAAAATCCGTGGCCGAGTTAGTAAATTAGGTGGTAATGCATAAATAAGAAGGACAAGTCACAATAATTGATGATCTTTACTTGACGCTTTCTATAGAATATTTAGCGGGCGTTGTAAAAAAGACGAATTAGTTTATTAGAGGCTATGTCATTTTCCCGTTGCTTAGTAATAAAATTAGAAGTTTAATCACGTGTCCAATAAATATTTTTGTGGCTAGACTTATAATTTCCCATTAAGTAATATAATGTTCCTATGATTAAGGTTTTTTTTTGTTTTTGTAAAATTGACATTGTGTGTTTCTAAATTACTGCCAAATAAAATATTTTTTCTTTCTTTCTTGTTTGCCATCCAAGTAGTATAAAAAAGCGCGATATTTACATTGTTTATTTTTCAGATTCAAACTGTGCGGCCACTTTTTCTGCGTTCCCACCAGATCCTAAGACGCATTGCTGTGGTGTAAGCAGTGCTGTCAGTGACAAACTTATTGGTTTGTATAACAATAATATGTTTGAAAGATATTTTAATTAGATTTTTAAAGGACTGGCAGACTGCACAGTTGGTTTAATGCCACTCGCCATTTTCCACTGCGCGGCGTGTTGTGGGTTCGATCCCCAGCTGAACAAAAAATTTTGTGATCCATAACACAAAGTACACCCAGACTCGGGATAATCTTTTGGTTGTCCCGAGTCTGGGTGTACTTTGTGTCCATTATTTTTTTTGTATATTTGTAATTTTATAAATATACAGTATATATGGCTTGTTTCCCTAGTGCGGGAGTTACCCTTTTAAAAATCTTTTATTTTATATCCCTTATATATGTATGATGTCTAGGGTGATATTATTATTAAGTTCTTATTATATACAGTAGGTGGTACATCAACACACGTGGACGAATACCCATGGGTTGCTCTCATCGAGTACGTACGGGATGGTAAAGTAAAGACGCCGTGTGGAGGAGCACTAATCAGTGGCTACTACGTTCTAACTGCAGGGCATTGCGTTCATGGTGCCGTGCTATCCTCTGTTGGCAAACCGTAAGAAAATATTATTTTCTATCACTTTCTTCTTCTTCTTTGTCAACCATTATCCACCCACTGCTGAGTATAGGTCTCCTCTTTTGTACGCCATCTGTTCCAGTCCTGTGCCAAGCTCATCCAATGGATTCCCGCAGATTCTTAGCCTAATAATATCCACCATGAAGCGTTGACTTCTCCTAAATGTTTCCACACTTTCAAACTTTTACATTTAAGTAAAACATTAATAATAATTTTACCAAAAAAAAACCTACTTCAGTAAGGCAAGTTGCAGAATTTTCAAAAACCTTAAAACCTCTAGTCTAGAATGAACTTCCATGCAAACTCTTATCTCAATTTTCCTCCCTTAAAGACGGTTTTTTTTAATCTGATAATTTACAGCATCTCATGACCATTTAAATAAGCCCAAACACGGCTAAATTTCATTGTTTAATTATGAAGTTCCGTTGCCTAGCTACCGGCTTTATCATCAAATAGTTGCTTAGCAACCATAATGGAAACTTATAATCGCCATCCGTAAAAAACTTATTATTGAAAAGTTGAGGTGGCCATCTTCATCATGACTGTGGTCTTCTTCATCAGTTTTACTTCATCATATTATACTTTCTGAATGCAAATGTTTGATTTGTTGTTAAAATTATTAAAATTGCTATATATGTCTATAATTTTTGAGGAGTTCCCTCAATTCCTCGTTGAATCCATCATCAGAACTTTGATTTGATACAAATGGGACCAAACCAACCAACAAAAATGTTATTTACTTCCAGTATGTCCTCTCGGATAAATACGATTTTTTGAAATCGGTTCATAATGACGGTGTTCTGCGGTAACAAACAAAAATACACAAGAATTGATAACCTCCTCGTTTTATAAGTCGGTAAAAAAGTAGTGAGTACGACTCGTAACCGGTGCCGACAGGGAGCCGGTCCCAACTCCCTGTCACCTGATATAAGCTAATTGAAATGAAGTTTAAACAAGAATAAGTCGCTAATAAGACTTAAGTTCTATATGATGATTTAATGTTCCTAATTATACATGAGTATCTAGTAATTTCTTTATAGAAAAACTTAAATACTTGAAATTTTAGGGACAAAATTCGTCTTGGAGAATATGACACCAGTGTCGAAGGTCCTGACTGTGCAGAATTACCAGGAGGTACAGATTGTACAGATGGAGCAGTAAGAATACCAATAGAGAAGTTAATACCCCACCCTGAATATAAACAGAAGGAGCATAAGCATGACATTGCATTGATTAGAATGACGCAATCAGCTCCATACACAGGTCTGTATCTAATTTTCTGAGAAAGGTATGGTACAAGCCAGCCAGCCTGTCTGGGTAAGGACCTCCACCATGCACAAGACCACAGCCAAATATCTATACATAGCGGTGTAGTTGTGTTCCTGTGTGTGTGAGTATAGATTTCCAGCACTAAACATATCTAAATGACTGCTGAAGACCTGTACTCACACACAGGAACACAAGTACAACGCTGTGTGTATTTATTTAGCTGTGGTCTTCTGTAAGGTGGAGGTCCTTCCCCAGTCGGGCTTGCTCGCTAGTATGGTGCCCTACCTCTCTTTGTCCGTGCGTGCGTTATGCCAAAATATTATTATTATATTAATATATTTCAGATTTCATTCGCCCTATCTGTCTTCCAACCAAGGACATAACAAAGGAAACAGGTTCAATAAACTTTATAAAAGCAGGCTGGGCACTCTTAGAGAAACAACAAAAGAATACTTTAAAACAACAAGTTGCAGTGCCATTCGTCCCTCTTGATGTAAGTATACAACAAATGTTGACTAGCCCGTTGGTCTGTTGGTTAGCCGGCGGTCATGGATTTGATTCCCACAAGGGGCAAGACTAATGTGACTCATAAATGTTTGAGTAATTTGTTTCCGTGAATTGTATGTTTGTTAAGTCCCCCGCAACAGGCTTAAGAAAAAAAATTGGCGATCACGCCTGAGTGGTAAAAGACCTTACAGAAGACCACAGCAAAACATCTACGCACATTTAGTTGTAGTGCGTAAGCGCAGGTCTCCTATATTTATTTAGCGTTGCGTTTTTCAATAAACGTTTTCCTATCCCAGGGTTACTTCATATCGAAATCCGGGTGCTAAAAGTTTTTGAGTTGGCAATACGCTAGTGATACCCCAGGGTAGGTAAGCTTTCATAGGCTAAGTAACTGATTGCTGGCACTTAAATAACAAAGTTACTGTTAAAGGTTCGAATCCTGCTCCGGGCTCATCTTTTTCCACATTGCTTTAATATTTAATATATTGTATGTCAATTAAGGCCTAAACCCTCTGTCTGTCTTGATAGAGAAGAGGACCCGTGCCCAGCAGTGGGACATATATGGGTTGCTATTATTAATCATATCACTTCTTCTACAGAAATGCCAAGAAGCATATACTGCTCCCCACCAAAATGTTACATTAACAGAAACTCAAATTTGTGCTGGAGGGGAAAAATCTACGGACTTCTGCAAAGGAGATGCTGGCCTTCCTCTTATGTATGAACATGACAAGGTGTATGAAGTCACTGGTATTGTTAGCTTTGGCCCAGTGGCTTGTAGAGGGAATGCTCCTACAGTCTATATCAATGTATATGAATATAATTCATGGATTAAGAGCAATATTGTTGCTTAATTGACTTATTTGAAATTCTGTTATGTCTTGACTCACAATATAATATAGCAATTTACTGGTTTTCTTATTTTTTATCATTCATTCACCATCAAACATCACCCATAATTTTAATTTATTTTTCAAAACATTTTTTTTCTTTCTACCTCTGTTTGGTCTCATCGATTCGATTCAATTTACTTAATAGGGTTTTTTTAATTCTTTATAGTACACACAAAAAGAACTACAATATAATGTACAGAGGCGAGCATAACTCATAATGCTATAGCTATAACCTCCTAATAGCAATAGCTGAGCAGAGTTTCTTGCTAGTTCTTCTCAAGGCTCTACGTCAGCGAACTAGCCGTAGGAAAATTTTGCTGACATCATCTTTCTGGTTTATTCATAATTTATGACCTTCATAAGTGTTACTTTGTAACCTAAATGAATAAATGAATTTTGAGTTTTTTGAGTTTGAGTTTGAGCTACCTATAACCATAAAAAACTTATAATAGCTATAGCTATAACCTCCCTTCTCTCGAAGGTGATGGAGCGAATTGCAAACCGGCGGCTCTTGGGATACCTAGAGGATCACGAGTAGAGAGTAGCGACCGACAATACGACTTTCGCCACAGTCGCTCAACGGGTGATCTTCTAGTGTATCTCACGCACCGCTGGGCTCTAGCCATCGAGAGTCAAAGTGAGGCGTTGGCGGTCAGCCTAGATATAGCTAAGGCGTTCGATCGGGTCTGGCACCGGAGTCTTTTATCGAAGCTGCCATCATACGGACTCCCCTAGGGATTATGCGAATGGATTGCCAGCTTTTTGCCAAATATTAAAATTGCAATATGTTTCTATAATTTTTGAGGAGTTCCCTCAATTCCTCATAGATCATCATCATCACAACTTTGATTTGATAAATCTGGGACTGGGATAAAAAATGGGACTAAACTGGAAGTATGTCCTCCCGGATAAAAAAGTAACAAACATTAAAAAAAAAACTTACGAATTGATAACCTCCTTGTTTTTAAAGTCGGTTAATAAGTGGTTTTCCAGAGCCTGGGTCTACTTTGTGTCCGTTAATTGTCTATTTGTAAAGTTCCCCGCGACATAGGGCTTGTTCCCTAGTGCAGGAGTAGTCTATAAATGGCGAAGTAGCCACTAAACCAACCGTGCAGTGACAATTTTTTACATTTGGCTCTCGTTTTGTAGCGATAAGCGAATAGTAACAATCAGCATTTTTTTTTAGGGAATACCGTCTTTTTATTACTGTTCCTTACGTTATTAGTAAACGGGATTGATTCTTGGGTCAGGCCAAAAGTAGATGTTAATGAGGCTGCGGGGAGACTGGGGCAGCAGAGTCTCACCCGCACCCTTCCGCGGAGGGACAGTGTCCTCGGTGCGCCCGGACGCTGTCACTGGGGATGTCTGGGTGAAACACTGACGTCATATCAGGTTCCAGTGGTTTTAGTCGGTTTTGGCCGCCTACCATGTTTGAGCCAGAGAGTCCAACATAACCGCCTCGCTACCCCAGGCGGGGCGGTATGCGTAAAGCATTTCCCCTCTACAAAACAAAAAAGGTCAAAACTTTGTTGTTGTTTATTGGGATTAACTATCAAAATACGTTAAACCTATGTTTAAAGATTGCAATTTAGCTGTGATGGCCTTGCCTCGGAACACACGAAACGTCATTGGTCTTACGCTAATCTGTCAATCTGGGGTAGGGAACAGCTCTCTTCTGTATAATTGTAAATAATTACCGCAGCTTATGGACACTAGCAACACCCAGTGTACCACTTGTGCATAGTCGACTGAGTAAAAACATTGAAACTCTTTTTTTTAAATGTAATTTTTATTAGGGGGTATTCCTCGAAAAGCACCCATTTTGAAACTCACCTAACGAAGCGCACCTAAAGTATTTCTCGAAACGCACCATTCAGGTACGCTAAGGAAATCATACCGCACCTGAATGATGCGTTTGGAGGAATACTTTAGCTGCGCTTCGTTAGGTGCGTTTCAAAATGGGTGCACTTCGAGGAATACCCCTTTAATAGAGTTTCATTTTCTTAATTTGCCTGCGGACATTAACATAGAGCATTCAAACTACCAGTCACACCGGTCTTGTTTCATCTTGAAAATGTCATCACAAATCCTTCTTTAACCACTTAGCCGATCTTACCTATGAGCAACGCTGTATAAAATTACATCTCCTACCTTTGTATTTCAGACGCAAAATTCTAGACACAACATTCCTCTTCAACGTTGCTCAGGGTAGAATCGACTGTCCAGACCTTCTTAATTCAATAAAATTAAGAACACCAGCTCGAAGGTTGCGATACAATCCCTTACTTTACATTCCTACATGTCACACTAATTTTAGAAAGTATAGCTATATGCCTAGAGTATTTGAGCAATTCAACAAACTAAATATTGTAAGTAATGTTGATCTGTTTAACACAAGTGTTGATTGTATTAGATCATATTTAATCAAACAATTTGTTGCTAATGTACCTAATTCTGGTTCACTGTAAACTGTTACTCATAGATTATAATTTAGTATAAGGTTTTTTGCTATCTGTGGAAGCTTGTTATTGGCATTTTTGTATTTAATTTGTTAACCAATTGTACTAAAGCTGTAAGCTCCCCAAATAAAATAAAATAAAATAAAAAAAAAATAAAAACGCTTTAGAAATAACGTCTAAATTCGCTTGTACTATTAAATTTATTTATAATAGAAAAACATAATCAAGTTTATATTATTTGTTAGTTTTATCCTTAACTTCTTTGTATTCTTTTTGTTGTCTTAGTCCATATATATTATTATAAACTTAGGTTTTTTT
The DNA here is from genome assembly GCA_947095525.1 of Trisateles emortualis. Lineage (NCBI taxonomy): Eukaryota > Metazoa > Arthropoda > Insecta > Lepidoptera > Erebidae > Trisateles > Trisateles emortualis. The sequence continues at coordinate 1,395,104 of OX352753.1, read as the reverse complement.
AATCACAGTGTTGCGGGCTGTTGTCTAGTAAAGATCTTAACGTATTGCCTACATTATGATTAAACTTAGTATATTGTCGGTTTTGTTTGCATTCTGCTGTGTGGCTTATGCAGGTAAGTTTTTATATTTTAAGTTCATGGAAAATATTTTAAGAGAGGTACTAGTGAGCAAGCTTGACTGGAGAAGGACCTCCACAGAAGACCACAGTTAAATAACTATATACAAGGGTGTAGTTGTGCTCCTGTGTGTGAGTACAGGTCTCCACATATTTAGGGATGCGTTTTGAATGAAACGTTTTATATCCCATCTTAAAGCCTTGGTATAAAATAATAAACCGGCAACACGTAAGTAATACTTCTGGTATTGCAAGCGTTCATAGACGGTAACTTTTTACCATCAGGCGGTCCGTATGCTTTTTTGCCACCTTAGTAGTACAAAAAAAAATACACAGCGGTTAAGTTAATATACCACAGGTATATTAAACTTCATTTTAAAGCCCTGGTATAAAAAAATTGCATTTCGGGAGTGCCGACCAAAATGAAAACACCAGGCAAAACAGTTGTTATAAATTTAATCGCAATAGACCTATTTTTTTCAAATTTATCTAGACGCGTTCGCGGTCTGCTATATGTACATGCATATATCGCCTCTTTGCTTTAATAACATGACAGTCGAAAAAAGATCTCATCTAAAAATATGCATACCGTGCTAAAATAAATTTTCACTTCAAAAATGTTGGATCTCGACGCCTCCACATTAGGGGTATCACTTGCGTGTTGCCGCGCAAATGATACCCCTATTGTGGAGGCGTCGAGACACTGCGATAACTGCTTGACATCAGGCCGTATGCTTGTTTGCCACCCGAGTTGTATACCATGACTTGATACATAATTAACACATAGTGTCATACAAAAAAACTAATGTATAGTACTAGTATTATATTATCTGTGGTATAGGTAACTAGTGGTCGCCCGCCACTTCGTCCGCGTGATAATTTGGAATATTTTCCCCGATTTTGTAACATATCTCACTACTGCGCCGCTCTTATTGATCATAGCGTAATGTTATATAGCCTTTACCCTTCCTGGATAAATACACTATTCAACCAAAAAAAGTGTTTTTCTAACCGAATCAGTACTTTCTGAGATTAGCGCGTTCAACCAAACAAACAAACTCTTCAGTTTTATAATATTAGTATAGATAATGTAGGTATCAAAGGTCAAGTCGTGTGCAGTGATGCATACTGGCTTTTCCTCGACAGCCATCTACCAGTTCCTTTTTGTTTCTTTCTTAGTATTTTTAATTTTATTTGTTTTTTTTTATTTTTGAAGTGAAAACTTCTTTAGGCGCTAACGTTAACTCGCGTCATCGTCGCCGAACGCTTTCCATATTCAATCTTTTTGGGTGAATAAAAATTATGGATTTCTCGTCATCGTCACCGAACGCTTTCCATATTCAAACTTTTTGAGTGAACAAAAATCATGGATTTTCGCGTCATCGCCACCGAACTCTTTCCATATTCAAAAATATTAATCTAATAGCTCGACGATACAATTCACAAGTTACTTAGTTTTCACTTCTATCGACAGTTCCCAAAGACTGCCTCGCATGTTTTTTTTTTTTTTTTATACTACTTGGGTGGCAAACAAGCATACGGCCCACCTGATGTTAAGCAGTATCCGTAGCCTATAGACGCTTGCATTACCAGAGGTATCACTTGCGTGTTGCCAACCCATTTTTTTACACCAGGGCTTTAAGATGGAAGTAACCCTGGGATAGGAATACGTATCTTTCAAAACGCATTCCTAAATGAGCGCTGGAGACCTGTACTCACACACAGGAACACAACTACACCGCTGTGTGTAGTCATTTGGCTGTGGTCTTCTGTAAGGTGGAGGTCCTTCCCCAGTCGGGCTTGCTCGCTAGTATGGTGCCCTACCTCTCTTGAATGTTTTTTTTAATATAGCCACCACAAGCATTTTTAAGAGAGATAGGGCACCATACTAGCGAGCAAGCCCGACTATGGCAGGACCTCCACCTTACAGAAGACCGCAGCCAAATAACTACACACAGCGGTGTAATTGTGTTCCTGTGTGTGATGTACAAGTCTGTACATGTGATGGATAGATACAGGTCTCCAGCGCTCATTTAGGGATGCGTTTTGAAAGAAACGGCTTCTATTCCAGGGATACTCCATCTTAAAGCCCTGGTAAAAAAATGGGTTGGCAACACGCAAGTGATACCTCTGATATTGCAAGCGTCCATAGGCTACGGTAACTGCTTAACATCAGGTGGGCTGTATGCTTGTAATATTTCTATAATTAAGTAATATAATGTTCCTATGATTAAGGTTTTTTTTTGTTTTTGTAAAATTGACATTGTGTGTTTCTAAATTACTGCCAAATAAAATATTTTTTCTTTCTTTCTTGTTTGCCATCCAAGTAGTATAAAAAAGCGCGATATTTACATTGTTTATTTTTCAGATTCAAACTGTGCGGCCACTTTTTCTGCGTTCCCACCAGATCCTAAGACGCATTGCTGTGGTGTAAGCAGTGCTGTCAGTGACAAACTTATTGGTTTGTATAACAATAATATGTTTGAAAGATATTTTAATTAGATTTTTAAAGGACTGGCAGACTGCACAGTTGGTTTAATGCCACTCGCCATTTTCCACTGCGCGGCGTGTTGTGGGTTCGATCCCCAGCTGAACAAAAAATTTTGTGATCCATAACACAAAGTACACCCAGACTCGGGATAATCTTTTGGTTGTCCCGAGTCTGGGTGTACTTTGTGTCCATTATTTTTTTTGTATATTTGTAATTTTATAAATATACAGTATATATGGCTTGTTTCCCTAGTGCGGGAGTTACCCTTTTAAAAATCTTTTATTTTATATCCCTTATATATGTATGATGTCTAGGGTGATATTATTATTAAGTTCTTATTATATACAGTAGGTGGTACATCAACACACGTGGACGAATACCCATGGGTTGCTCTCATCGAGTACGTACGGGATGGTAAAGTAAAGACGCCGTGCGGAGGAGCACTAATCAGTGGCTACTACGTTCTAACTGCAGGGCATTGCGTTCATGGTGCCGTGCTATCCTCTGTTGGCAAACCGTAAGAAAATATTATTTTCTATCACTTTCTTCTTCTTCTTTGTCAACCATTATCCACCCACTGCTGAGTATAGGTCTCCTCTTTTGTACGCCATCTGTTCCAGTCCTGTGCCAAGCTCATCCAATGGATTCCCGCAGATTCTTAGCCTAATAATATCCACCATGAAGCGTTGACTTCTCCTAAATGTTTCCACACTTTCAAACTTTTACATTTAAGTAAAACATTAATAATAATTTTACCAAAAAAAAACCTACTTCAGTAAGGCAAGTTGCAGAATTTTCAAAAACCTTAAAACCTCTAGTCTAGAATGAACTTCCATGCAAACTCTTATCTCAATTTTCCTCCCTTAAAGACGGTTTTTTTTAATCTGATAATTTACAGCATCTCATGACCATTTAAATAAGCCCAAACACGGCTAAATTTCATTGTTTAATTATGAAGTTCCGTTGCCTAGCTACCGGCTTTATCATCAAATAGTTGCTTAGCAACCATAATGGAAACTTATAATCGCCATCCGTAAAAAACTTATTATTGAAAAGTTGAGGTGGCCATCTTCATCATGACTGTGGTCTTCTTCATCAGTTTTACTTCATCATATTATACTTTCTGAATGCAAATGTTTGATTTGTTGTTAAAATTATTAAAATTGCTATATATGTCTATAATTTTTGAGGAGTTCCCTCAATTCCTCGTTGAATCCATCATCAGAACTTTGATTTGATACAAATGGGACCAAACCAACCAACAAAAATGTTATTTACTTCCAGTATGTCCTCTCGGATAAATACGATTTTTTGAAATCGGTTCATAATGACGGTGTTCTGCGGTAACAAACAAAAATACACAAGAATTGATAACCTCCTCGTTTTATAAGTCGGTAAAAAAGTAGTGAGTACGACTCGTAACCGGTGCCGACAGGGAGCCGGTCCCAACTCCCTGTCACCTGATATAAGCTAATTGAAATGAAGTTTAAACAAGAATAAGTCGCTAATAAGACTTAAGTTCTATATGATGATTTAATGTTCCTAATTATACATGAGTATCTAGTAATTTCTTTATAGAAAAACTTAAATACTTGAAATTTTAGGGACAAAATTCGTCTTGGAGAATATGACACCAGTGTCGAAGGTCCTGACTGTGCAGAATTACCAGGAGGTACAGATTGTACAGATGGAGCAGTAAGAATACCAATAGAGAAGTTAATACCCCACCCTGAATATAAACAGAAGGAGCATAAGCATGACATTGCATTGATTAGAATGACGCAATCAGCTCCATACACAGGTCTGTATCTAATTTTCTGAGAAAGGTATGGTACAAGCCAGCCAGCCTGTCTGGGTAAGGACCTCCACCATGCACAAGACCACAGCCAAATATCTATACATAGCGGTGTAGTTGTGTTCCTGTGTGTGTGAGTATAGATTTCCAGCACTAAACATATCTAAATGACTGCTGAAGACCTGTACTCACACACAGGAACACAAGTACAACGCTGTGTGTATTTATTTAGCTGTGGTCTTCTGTAAGGTGGAGGTCCTTCCCCAGTCGGGCTTGCTCGCTAGTATGGTGCCCTACCTCTCTTTGTCCGTGCGTGCGTTATGCCAAAATATTATTATTATATTAATATATTTCAGATTTCATTCGCCCTATCTGTCTTCCAACCAAGGACATAACAAAGGAAACAGGTTCAATAAACTTTATAAAAGCAGGCTGGGCACTCTTAGAGAAACAACAAAAGAATACTTTAAAACAACAAGTTGCAGTGCCATTCGTCCCTCTTGATGTAAGTATACAACAAATGTTGACTAGCCCGTTGGTCTGTTGGTTAGCCGGCGGTCATGGATTTGATTCCCACAAGGGGCAAGACTAATGTGACTCATAAATGTTTGAGTAATTTGTTTCCGTGAATTGTATGTTTGTTAAGTCCCCCGCAACAGGCTTAAGAAAAAAAATTGGCGATCACGCCTGAGTGGTAAAAGACCTTACAGAAGACCACAGCAAAACATCTACGCACATTTAGTTGTAGTGCGTAAGCGCAGGTCTCCTATATTTATTTAGCGTTGCGTTTTTCAATAAACGTTTTCCTATCCCAGGGTTACTTCATATCGAAATCCGGGTGCTAAAAGTTTTTGAGTTGGCAATACGCTAGTGATACCCCAGGGTAGGTAAGCTTTCATAGGCTAAGTAACTGATTGCTGGCACTTAAATAACAAAGTTACTGTTAAAGGTTCGAATCCTGCTCCGGGCTCATCTTTTTCCACATTGCTTTAATATTTAATATATTGTATGTCAATTAAGGCCTAAACCCTCTGTCTGTCTTGATAGAGAAGAGGACCCGTGCCCAGCAGTGGGACATATATGGGTTGCTATTATTAATCATATCACTTCTTCTACAGAAATGCCAAGAAGCATATACTGCTCCCCACCAAAATGTTACATTAACAGAAACTCAAATTTGTGCTGGAGGGGAAAAATCTACGGACTTCTGCAAAGGAGATGCTGGCCTTCCTCTTATGTATGAACATGACAAGGTGTATGAAGTCACTGGTATTGTTAGCTTTGGCCCAGTGGCTTGTAGAGGGAATGCTCCTACAGTCTATATCAATGTATATGAATATAATTCATGGATTAAGAGCAATATTGTTGCTTAATTGACTTATTTGAAATTCTGTTATGTCTTGACTCACAATATAATATAGCAATTTACTGGTTTTCTTATTTTTTATCATTCATTCACCATCAAACATCACCCATAATTTTAATTTATTTTTCAAAACATTTTTTTTCTTTCTACCTCTGTTTGGTCTCATCGATTCGATTCAATTTACTTAATAGGGTTTTTTTAATTCTTTATAGTACACACAAAAAGAACTACAATATAATGTACAGAGGCGAGCATAACTCATAATGCTATAGCTATAACCTCCTAATAGCAATAGCTGAGCAGAGTTTCTTGCTAGTTCTTCTCAAGGCTCTACGTCAGCGAACTAGCCGTAGGAAAATTTTGCTGACATCATCTTTCTGGTTTATTCATAATTTATGACCTTCATAAGTGTTACTTTGTAACCTAAATGAATAAATGAATTTTGAGTTTTTTGAGTTTGAGTTTGAGCTACCTATAACCATAAAAAACTTATAATAGCTATAGCTATAACCTCCCTTCTCTCGAAGGTGATGGAGCGAATTGCAAACCGGCGGCTCTTGGGATACCTAGAGGATCACGAGTAGAGAGTAGCGACCGACAATACGACTTTCGCCACAGTCGCTCAACGGGTGATCTTCTAGTGTATCTCACGCACCGCTGGGCTCTAGCCATCGAGAGTCAAAGTGAGGCGTTGGCGGTCAGCCTAGATATAGCTAAGGCGTTCGATCGGGTCTGGCACCGGAGTCTTTTATCGAAGCTGCCATCATACGGACTCCCCTAGGGATTATGCGAATGGATTGCCAGCTTTTTGCCAAATATTAAAATTGCAATATGTTTCTATAATTTTTGAGGAGTTCCCTCAATTCCTCATAGATCATCATCATCACAACTTTGATTTGATAAATCTGGGACTGGGATAAAAAATGGGACTAAACTGGAAGTATGTCCTCCCGGATAAAAAAGTAACAAACATTAAAAAAAAAACTTACGAATTGATAACCTCCTTGTTTTTAAAGTCGGTTAATAAGTGGTTTTCCAGAGCCTGGGTCTACTTTGTGTCCGTTAATTGTCTATTTGTAAAGTTCCCCGCGACATAGGGCTTGTTCCCTAGTGCAGGAGTAGTCTATAAATGGCGAAGTAGCCACTAAACCAACCGTGCAGTGACAATTTTTTACATTTGGCTCTCGTTTTGTAGCGATAAGCGAATAGTAACAATCAGCATTTTTTTTTAGGGAATACCGTCTTTTTATTACTGTTCCTTACGTTATTAGTAAACGGGATTGATTCTTGGGTCAGGCCAAAAGTAGATGTTAATGAGGCTGCGGGGAGACTGGGGCAGCAGAGTCTCACCCGCACCCTTCCGCGGAGGGACAGTGTCCTCGGTGCGCCCGGACGCTGTCACTGGGGATGTCTGGGTGAAACACTGACGTCATATCAGGTTCCAGTGGTTTTAGTCGGTTTTGGCCGCCTACCATGTTTGAGCCAGAGAGTCCAACATAACCGCCTCGCTACCCCAGGCGGGGCGGTATGCGTAAAGCATTTCCCCTCTACAAAACAAAAAAGGTCAAAACTTTGTTGTTGTTTATTGGGATTAACTATCAAAATACGTTAAACCTATGTTTAAAGATTGCAATTTAGCTGTGATGGCCTTGCCTCGGAACACACGAAACGTCATTGGTCTTACGCTAATCTGTCAATCTGGGGTAGGGAACAGCTCTCTTCTGTATAATTGTAAATAATTACCGCAGCTTATGGACACTAGCAACACCTAGTGTACCACTTGTGCATAGTCGACTGAGTAAAAACATTGAAACTCATTTTTTTTAATGTACTTTTTATTAGGGGGTATTCCTCGAAAAGCACCCATTTTGAAACGCTCCTAACGAAGCGCACCTAAAGTATTTCTCGAAACGCACCATTCAGGTACGCTAAGGAAATCATACCGCACCTGAATGATGCGTTTGGAGGAATAATTTAGCTGCGCTTCGTTAGGTGCGTTTCAAAATGGGTGCACTTCGAGGAATACCCCTTTAATAGAGTTTCATTTTCTTAATTTGCCTACGGACATTAACATAGAGCATTCAAACTACCAGTCACACCGGTCTTGTTTCATCTTGAAAATGTCATCACAAATCCTTCTTTAACGCTTTAGAAATAACGTCTAAATTCGATTGTACTATAAAATTTATTTATATTAGAAAAACATGATCAAGTTTATATTATTTGTTAGTTTTATCCTTAACTTCTTTGTATTCTTTTTGTTGTCTTAGTCGATATATATTATTATAAACTTAAGTTTTTTTAATCACAGTGTTGCGGGCTGTTGTCTAGTAAAGATCTTAACGTATTGCCTACATTATGATTAAACTTAGTATATTGTCGGTTTTGTTTGCATTCTGCTGTGTGGCTTATGCAGGTAAGTTTTTATATTTTAAGTTTATGGAAAATATTTTAAGAGAGGTAGGGCACCATACTAGTGAGCAAGCTTGACTTGAGAAGGACCTCCACAGAAGACCACAGTTAAATAACTATACACAAGGGTGTAGTTGTGCTCCTGTGTGTGAGTACAGGTCTCCACATATTTAGGGATGCGTTTTGAATGAAACGTTTTATCCTCCTGACTATTCGAAGCGATTTTTTTTTATTTTTTCCGTGAAACTTGGATAAGTTGTAAATTAAGATCTTAGTATATGACAAAAAATACGGAAAAAAATCCTAAGTCGGAATCTTCCATATTTTATCCCGTTGTTTATTTTCATCAGGCACATCCTGATCATACACACATTTCAGACGAGTTCTAATGGCATAAAACCGAATTCGATTCATAGCATTAGCAATAATTGGCACCCTCCATTTTTACATCCAGTACATGGGTCCATTTGTGGGTATTGCAGTGCTGACATGACCATTGTTATACCGAAACCCCGATCCAGCAATTCTGTCTATCATCATTTCTAACTGTTAAAGAACGTGTAGGTAATCTGTTTCTCGATCTAGGTAGCAATCCACGTCTACTACCTCGTCGGCCACGTGTGCGAATTATATTTACCCTTTCCGAACTCACTGACAAAGCTGGTGAAGGTACCGTTTCAATTAGTTGGCTATCATCCGAAGAACTTTCTGATTCTGCGTCCCAATCATTCATTGTTTGTGGAACAAAACTGGGATCATCATCAGATACTTCAGTGTCACTCTCGAAGTCAGACTGGTTCAAAATATCGCTGATAGTTTCTTCTGTTATTGCTAAAACCAAAGATAATAAATGAAAATAGACTATGTACTATTCGTAGAACACAAACAGTACAAGAGACCATAACATAATACCCTGACATTGTACTATACAAAGGACATCTAAAAACTGCGTGTTCTAGCATGATGAAAACAAGTCAATTTCGAAAAATATTTCAAAATTTATTACATTAGTCGATCGGACAATGTTTTGAAAAGTAATTATGCGCAATATTTGTACTAATTATCATGATTAACTTAGATTTACTTACCGATCGGTCGGCGTGAGCGCACCACTCCACTCGTCGACACCATTTTGCTAAAAAAGACAGGTGTCACGATCTCAAGTGACATTTAAATTGTTCGGTGCCAAAAATATAGATGTCGTTACGTGATATTTTTACCCTAAAAAAATAAAATACGCGCCAAATATTTAATTTGATTTGATGTACTATGAGTAGTACAAGGGCGGTCAGGAGGTTATATCCCATCTTAAAGCCCTGGTATAAAATAATAAACCGGCAACACGTAAGTAATACTTCTGGTATTGCAAGCGTTCATAGGCAGTAACTTCTTACCATCAGGCGGTCCGTATGCTTTTTTGCCACCTTATTAGTACAAAAAAAAATACACAGCGGTTAAGTTGTGCTGCTGAGTGTTTGTTGTTATTTAGGGATGCGTATACAAAGAAACGTTTGCCTACCACAGGTATATTCAACTTCATTTTAAAGCCCTGGTATAAAAAAATTGCATTTCGGGAGTGCCGACCAAAATGAAAACACCAGGCAAAACAGTTGTTATAAATTTAATCGCAATAGACCTATTTTTTTTTAAATTTATCTAGACGCGTTCGCGGTCTGCTATATGTACATGCATATATCGCCTCTTTGCTTTAATAACATGACAGTCGAAAAAAGATCTCATCTAAAAATATGCATACCGTGCTAAAATAAATGTTCACTTCAAAAATGTTGGATCTCGACGCCTCCACATTAGGGGTATCACTTGCGTGTTGCCGCGCAAATGATACCCCTATTGTGGAGGCGTCGAGACACTACGATAACTGCTTGACATCAGGCCGTATGCTTGTTTGCCACCCGAGTTGTATAATAGTAGAGAGGCCAATTGTAAAAAAGTCGCTTATTTACGATTTTCGTAGGACTGAAAAGGTTTATAACGACAAGTGGTATCGTTGGAATCGGCATGGTCTGCTGATACTCAAACTGGTTGTTGTCGCTTTCTAAAGTGGTGGAGGGGGTAGCTATGACGTCATTTGTGACGTCACTCCTGGTTTTAGATTTTGTCGATTATTGCGGTAACTATTCATCCGATTTAAACAATATGGGTATCATATGACAGGTAATTAAATTTCTAACAAAACATGCAAAGCAACTTTTATTGTAGGTATTATATTTTTAAAGATATTTTAAAAAATGTAACTTTTTTGCCGTTTTTTTTCCGAACACGAAATGTTTGGTGCGCAATATACCTCATCAATATAAATATTAGACCAACACTTGGGCAGTAATAAATTTGCTACATTATCGTAGTGTACAAAAAACTTTGAATTTTGTAAATTACTGTACAAACAACAAAATTATGACGAAATTAAACGCCGCCATGCCGGGCTCAAAGACGCGTGCCGGCGCGTTGTTTCAGCATCAGTCGCTTACAAGCGATGATTTATGTACGTACATGCATTTGTCTAATCATTGCCATGTGTTAATGTAAATTTCAGTAATTCATGGATTTATGCAGTGAAGTTAGTTGATTTTATTTTTTTTATTAAAAATCTGAATTACTGACAAATCACGATAACCCTGGGAGAACAATTTGTAGATATGGTTAACAAGCGAAATGGGTCTAGTTTTTTATTACGGTGTGGTTTTTAAAGAAAAGAACCACCAATCTTCTGGTCCATTTTTCTATACAACTACGGTGGCAAACAAGGGTTAGGTAAGCAGTTATCGTAGCTTAAGGGCGCTTGGAATGCGAAAGGTATCACTAGCGTGTTGCTGACCCAAAATTAAGCAGGGTTTCATAATGCAATTTCCCTGGCATAGGAAAACGTTCGTTAAAACGATAGTATAGTAGACGAAACGATAGGAACACACCTACACCGCTGTGTGTAGTCATTTAGCTATGGTCTTCTGTAAAATATAGGTCCTTCCCTAGTTGGGCTTGCTCACAAGTATGATGCTCTACTCCTCTTATCCATATCTTCCATACTTTAGACAAGGTTCATTCGACGATTACGGAATTAAAAAGCTTCTGAAAGACTTGAAATATGGGGTTCTCATTTTAGGCTAAACCTTCATAAATTGAGAGTTTGAGCTAAGATATTTTTTCTAAAAGCTTTACTACAACCACTTAAACTGCCAACTCGTCATTTGAAGGTTGAGGAGATTGATCCACAGTGTCGCTCAGTTTCTTACGGGTCATGGTAACTTTCGGAGCAAGTTATACTCATTTAAACTAGTTGATTCGCCGAACTGTCAATGCTCAACAAATGGCTCCGATCAGGAGTAGTCTGCTCATCACATACTCTGGGAGTGTAGTCTTTGGCATAATGATCGTACTATTATGTTGAACAGCTTACATATATCGTCTGGAGTGGCCTACTATGGCGATTTAGTCTCATCTGGAGGGAATTTCCGTGCATTTAAACGTTTCTGCCATACATATTATAGCAATCAAACTTAGCTCCCATAGGTCCCGTAGTTTAAGGTCCTCCGTGGAGGGAAGTGGAAACTTTTCTTTCTAACTCCTCCTATTTACTTCTGATTAAATTCATTGCGGGGTCCAAGACAGTAGTTATAGTTGTCGACGGTGTATCAGTTGGTTACTCCGCTGTTTATCCGGGCTCACAGGAGTCACAGCGGTGGGCATGTGGGTGGGATTGTCCCGAAAACCCGTCATTTATATATGATTTTCTAGGCATTAAAAGTGATTGTGGACTTACCAGAGCTGAACATTTACAACACGTTGGTACCTAGTCTTCATCAACCGACTTTTTTAAGGTCTAGTTAATATTTAGTGTGCCTCATACCCCATTGATAACAGATACATCACCATAATATTTGCTTGTTCAATGACAGGATAAAGTCACTTGTGGCTTCGAATTCATGAAATAAAGGCTTTTTCATTAAATTCAAAAATTTTCCATAAAGTCTGCTAATCTTTGTCTCCTACATATAAATTTGTGAATAATTAATAATTCGCGGTAGTTTAGGTTAAGTTACTTTCATTTTAATAACTATTCATATAATAAAATTGTATTGTATAGTTATATTAGCCAATATATTCGTGAATTCGTCATCGTGAATTCAATGAATACCTGTTGGTGTTTAAGCACAAGATACGCTACCCTAGTCGACACATTTTCGATCGTCTTGGCGTTACTTGCTTATCTAAAGAGCAAACGGATCCCGCCTGATGGTAAGGAGTTGTTTATGAGGGACTTGTGGACGATAAACCCGATATCACCTAGGGACAGTTGTCCTCCCGGTAGTAGAACAAGATTCAAGTAGTATCGAGTCCTGCTCAAGGACTTCAGATAGTCCAACTATATTTTAATCTAGTTTTTCTCCCAACTCATCTTTTTTTTCAGATCACAACGTGCGTGCATTGTATATCACTAAGGCCAGTCCTTGTTGGGGATGGTAGCCGGTTCTCTGTAGAGGATTTTTAATATTCCCTGCCCTGCCGTACCCTTGATCACTACCGTAGCTAGGATTAGCGGGGCTATCGGTGACTAGAGGCTGTGGTAGTGTTTTGTCTGTCGTTAACGGGGTTTTGCGAATAATCACCATGCCTGAAATGTAGATTGATGACCGCATTTTGATCTTAGATAGGTAATATAGTTGAAGATGGCGCTGCTGCCCCCCATACCTATAGAGCATCATGATCCTTCCCCTTTTGTGAAACCCTCGAGATGATTAGGAATGGTGGTATTCTAACACGCCGGCACCGCGAAGCTAGTATGTTATGTAAAACTGATAGTTGTTAAGTTTGTAATAAAATAAATGTTTCGCTAAAGGACCGAAAAGGCTCAATAAGTAAAAACAAAACAGATCACAATTGGTTGCGGTAACTGAAAAACATTCACATAGCGACATTCGTGTTATTGGTTCAATTAAAACACTAATGACGTATAGTGGCAAACACAGAAAGACCACATAGCGAAGTTCATAGGTAGGTATATTATCTTGAATATTATTATTATATATGACCACAACGCGATATGGCAACATAGAAAACCTATAATGCTGATAGTCGATGCAACCTTTTCACGACAGAGTTACACACAATTATTTTTGTCGCTCAATGAGCGTTTTCGGTCTATATGCGTTAAATATGTTAGTACGTACCTAAATGATTTAAATACATATTTTTAGCATTTTTGCTACTATAAGCTCTTTTTACAACACTTGCATGGATTTTATTATTATCATTGCACAATCTAAGAGACTGGTAGAAAATGTTATTGACATTAAGTTTGCCTATGTACCTGTGTTGATTTTTAATACATAAAATAAAATCAACTAATTTTCTATACATAAATCCATGACTTTCTGAAATTTACATTAACATAGGCAATGATTTGGCAAATGTACGTAAGTACGTATCATCAGAATCATCACTTATAAGCGTCTGACGCTGAAACAACTCGCCGGCTCGCGTCTTTGCGCTGGGCATGGCGGCGTTTAATTTCGTCATAATTTTATTGTTTTTACAGCAATTTACATAATTCAAAGTTTATTGTATACTTCGATAATATAGCTATTTTTTTTACTGACCAAGTGTTGGTCTAATATTTAAATTAATTAGGTTTATTGCGCACCAAACATTTTATGTTCAGAAAAAAAACCGGCATTTTTGCCGTTTTTTATAAAATATCTTTAAAAATATAATACCTACAATAAAAGTTGCTTTGCATGTTTTGTTAGGAATTTAATTACCTGTCATTTGATACCCATATTGTTTAAATCGGATGAATAGTTACCGCAATAATCGACAAAATCTAAACCCAGGAGTGACGTCACAAATGACGTCATAGCGACCCCCTCCACCACTTTAGAAAGCGACAACAAGCAGTTTGAGTATCAGCAGACCATGCCGATTCCAACGATACCACTTGTCGCTATAAACCTTTTCAGTCCTACGAAAACTTTTTTTTAATGCATTGGCCTCTCTACTATAAGTACCATGACTTGATACATAATTAACACATAGTGTCATACAAAAAAACTAATGTATAGTGGTCGCCCGCCACTTCGTCCGTGTGATAATTTGGAATATTTTCCCCGATTTTGTAACATATCTCACTACTGCGCCGCTCTTATTGATCATAGCGTAATGTTATATAGCCTTTACCCTTCCTGGATAAATACACTATTCAACAAAAAGTGTTTTTCTAACCGAATGAGTACTTTCTGAGATTAGCGCGTTCAACCAATCAAACAAACTCTTCAGTTTTATAATATTAGTATAGATAATGTAGGTATCAAAGGTCAAGTGGTGTGCAGTGATGCATACTGGCTTTTCCTCGACAGCCATCCACCAGTTCCTTTTTGTTTCTTTCTTAGTATTTTTAATTTTATTTGTTTTTTTTTATTTTTGAAGTGAAAACTTCTTTAGGCGCTAACGTTAACTCGCGTCATCGTCGCCGAACGCTTTCCATATTCAATCTTTTTGGGTGAATAAAAATTATGGATTTCTCGTCATCGTCACCGAACGCTTTCCATATTCAAACTTTTAGAGTTAACAAAAATCATGGATGTTCGCGTCATCGTCACCGAACGCTTTCCATATTCAAAAATATTAATCTAATAGCTCGACGATACAATTCACAAGTTACTTAGTTTTCACTTCTATCGACAGTTCCCAAAGACTGCCTCGCATGTTTTTTTTTTTTTTTATACTACTTGGGTGGCAAACAAGCATACGGCCCACCTGATGTTAAGCAGTATCCGTAGCCTATAGACGCTTGCATTACCAGAGGTATCACTTGCGTGTTGCCAACCCATTTTTTTACACCAGGGCTTTAAGATGGAAGTAACCCTGGGATAGGAATACGTATCTTTCAAAACGCATTCCTAAATGAGCGCTGGAGACCTGTACTCACACACAGGAACACAACTACACCGCTGTGTGTAGTCATTTGGCTGTGGTCTTCTGTAAGGTGGAGGTCCTTCCCCAGTCGGGCTTGCTCGCTAGAATGGTGCCCTACCTCTCTTGAATGTTTTTTTTAATATAGCCACCACAAGCATTTTTAAGAAAGATAGGGCACCATACTAGCGAGCAAGCCCGACTATGGAAGAACCTCCACCTTACAGAAGACCACAGCCAAATAACTACACACAGCGGTGTAATTGTGTTCCTGTGTGTGATGTACAGGTCTGTACATGTGATGGATAGATACAGGTCTCCAGCGCTCATTTAGGTATGCGTTTTGAAAGAAACGTCTTCTATTCCAGGGATACTCCATCTTAAAGCCCTGGTAAAAAAATGGGTTGGCAACACGCAAGTGATACCTCTGATATTGCAAGCGTCCATAGGCTACGGTAACTGCTTAACATCAGGTGGGCTGTATGCTTGTAATATTTCTATAATCACTACATAGTATAAAACAAAGTCGCCTTTTCTGTCCCTATATCCCTATGTGCGCTTAAATCTTTAAAACTACGCAACGGATTTTGATGCGGTTTTTTTTCAAAAGATAGAGTGATTCAAGAGGAAGGTTTATATGTATAATACATGCATCATATACTAAGGCAACATTGCTAATTTTAGAGGTTTCTAACGTGATGTCGTAAATTAACCTATTTTTTTGGGCTTATTTAGCAATTTAGCAAAAACGCTGCCTAAGCCCTACGGGTTAGATCAAATTAATGTACTACAGTATTGTACACCATAAAAAGGTCTACAAAAAAGTCCGCGATGGTATATGTTTATCTTTTAGGGATAACCCACATTAACCGTGCGAAGCCGGGGCGGGTCGCTAGTTAAGTAATATAATGTTCCTATAATTAAGGTTTTTTTTGTTTTTGTAAAATTGACATTGTGTGTTTCTAAATTACTGCCAAATAAAATATTTTTTCTTTCTTTCTTGTTTGCCATCCAAGTAGTATAAAAAAGCGCGATATTTACATTGTTTATTTTTCAGATTCAAACTGTGCGGCCACTGTTTCTGCGTTCCCACCAGATCCTAAGACGCATTGCTGTGGTGTAAGCAGTGCTGTCAGTGACAAACTTATTGGTTTGTATAACAATATTATGTTTGAAAGATATTTTAATTAGATTTTTAAAGAACTGGCAGACTGCACAGTTGGTTTATTGCCACTCGCCATTTTCCACTGCGCGGCGTGTTGTGGGTTCGATCCCCAGCTGAACAAAAAATTTTGTGATCCATAACACAAAGTACACCCAGACTCGGGATAATCTTTTGGTTGTCCCTAGTCTGGGTGTACTTTGTGTCCATATTTTTTTTTGTATATTTGTAATTATTATTAAAGAGAGGTAGGGCACCATACTAGTGAGCAAGCCCGACTGGGGAAGGACCTCCACCTTACAGAAGACCACAGCCAAATGACTACACACAGCCTGTGATAACTCTGGTAATGCAAGCGTCTATAGGCTACGGATACTGTTTACAATCAGGCGGGCCGTATGCTTGTTTGCCACCCAAGTAGTATAAAAAAAAATTATAAATATACAGTATATATTATTATGGCTTGTTTCCCTAGTGCGGGAGTTGCCCTTTTAAAAATCTTTTATTTTATATGATGTTTAGGGTGATATTATTATTAAGTTCTTATTATATACAGTAGGTGGTACATCAACACACGTGGACGAATACCCATGGGTTGCTCTCATCGAGTACGTACGGGATGGTAAAGTAAAGACGCCGTGCGGAGGAGCACTAATCAGTGGCTACTACGTTCTAACTGCAGGGCATTGCGTTCATGGTGCCGTACTATCCTCTGTTGGCAAACCGTAAGAAAATATTTTATTTTTTATTTTCTATTACTTAATACTATTTAGCAATTATATTCTATAAAATTCTTAGTCAGATATTATTTTAAAAAAATATGGACACCATATTACTAAGCTGTTATATTTTTAATATATTTAAAGTTTCGATGGATGAATGGATGTTTGTTACAATGCCATTTTGACTGTTTGTCAAACATGCCAAAATGGCTCAACGGGTTTTAATCAAATTATGCACAAAGTTCTAATAGTTTGGAATAGAACATAGGCTTGTTTTTTTTTATTTAAAAGATACTCTTTTAAATAAACATGTCAAAATTCTGAGAATCGGTCCATAACTAGGGGAGAAATCGGTGAATATACGTAAAAAAAAATCCAGTCGAAAAAAAAAATAACAGTAGTTATTTCTATATAGAAAAACTTAAATACTTGAAATTTTAGTGACAAAATTCGTCTTGGAGAATATGACACCAGTACCGAAGGTCCTGACTGTGCAGAATTACCAGAAGGTGCAGATTGTACAGATGGAGCAGTAAGAATACCAATAGAGAAGTTAATACCCCACCCTGAATATAAGCGGAGGGGGCATAAGCATGACATTGCATTGATTAGAATGACGCAATCAGCTCCATACACAGGTATGTATCTAGTTTTCTAAGAAAGGTATGGGTTAGGACCTTCACCTTACACAAGACCACAGCCAAATAACTATACATAGCGGTGTAGTTGTGTTCCTGTGTGTGAGTTCAGGTCTCCAGCGCTCATTTATATATATGTTTAGTGCTGGAAATCTGTACTCACACATATGGTGCCCTACCTCTCTTTGTCCGTGCGTGCGTTATGCCAAAATATTATTATTATATTAATATATTTCAGATTTCATTCGCCCTATCTGTCTTCCAACCAAGGACATAACAAAGGAAACAGGTTCAATAAACTTTATAAAAGCCGGCTGGGCACTCTTAGAGAAACAACAAAAGAATACTTTAAAACAACAAGTTGCAGTGCCATTCGTCCCTCTTGATGTAAGTATACAACAAATGTTGACTAGCCCGTTGGTCTATTGGTTAGCCGGTCGAGGGTTTGATTCCCCCACGGGGACAGACTAATGTGAATCATAAATGTTTGAGTCAGGGTGTAATTTGTTTCCGTGAATTGTATATTTGTTAAGCCTGTGCTTGGCCGGAACCCGAGAGGCGCGGGTTCGAATCCTGCTCCGGGCTCGTCTTTTTTCACATTGCTTTAATATTTAAGTATATTTGAGCTGATAGCATACCAAAAATGTTAAAAATATTTAATTCTAAGGACATGTCTTATTCACCAACCTGCATTAGGTCAGCGTGTATGAATTAAAGTCTAAACTCCCTCTCTGTCTCTATAGAGAAGAGGATACCCGTGCCTAGCAGTGGGACATATATAAGTTGCTATTATTAATCATATCACTTTTTCTACAGAAATGCCAAGAAGCATATGCCCACCAAAATGTTACATTAACAGAAACTCAAATTTGTGCTGGAGGGGAAAGATCTACGGACTTCTGCAATGGAGATGCTGGCCTTCCTCTTATGTATGAACATGACAAGGTGTATGAAGTCACTGGTATTTTTAGCTTTGCCCCAGTGGTTTGTAGAGGGACTTCTACAGTTTATACCAATGTATATGAATATAGTTCATGGATTAAGAGCAATATTGTTGCTTAATTGATTAATTTAAAATTCTGTTATGTCTTGACTCACAATATAATATAGCAATCTACTGGTTTTCTTATTTTTTATATTTCATCAACCCATAATTTTACTTTAATTTTTTTTTAAGTTTTGATGTGAAACATCTAAAGCCGCACGTAAAACCGATTTCTGGCGTGGCGACGCGTCGCCACGGCATGCGATGGTATATATGTATATATACAGTCTATATGCAGTAGTGTATACGGTGTGGTGTGGCGTTTTTGTATTTAATGAAAATAAATGTTTATTCAATAAATAGTCATCGTTATCTGGAAAAAAAAAATCGTAATATTTTATTTCTGGCGTGGCGACGCATGCCGTGGCGACGCGTCGCCACGGCATGCGATGGTATATATGTATATGTACAGTCTATATGCAGTAGTGTATACGGTGTGGTGTGGCGTTTTTGTATTTAATGAAAATAAATGTTTATTCAATAAATAGTCATCGTTATCTGGAAAAAAAAATCGTAATATTTTATTTTATCATTATGACTTATTTAGTTCCTATCATAATCTGTACTTTTCTGCATATTACTTTTACAAAATAATGTCGATGTTTCACATCTGCCAGACGTCCCGTGACGGTTCACTTTTTTTTTTACTACCTTTGTTTGGTCGGTTCTATTTAATGTTATAGGGCATTTTTTAATTCTTTATACACACAAAAAAAACTACAATATAATGTCCAGAGGCGAGCCTTAACTCATAATGAGAGACCGGCAAAACTTAGTGATAGAAATAAGTAAAGCGAAAGAGGAAGTAATTTGTACACTATATCTGAGTAAGAAATAATTAAGAAAAACAGAAAAATTGTGTCGTAAACTAACTATAGGTATTACACCTATAGGTAGTTAGGTTATGTCCACAGTAGATGCAGATGTTAAATTGTTAAAGCACATTTTTAGAGCCTGGGAAAATTCAATGGATGCTATTGGTGTTTTCTGTGTCCTTTCAAAAGCCTTTGACTGTGTTGAACACTATACGCTCCTGATAAAACTCAGGCATTACGGTATTCGAGATGCTGCACTCAACCTAGTTGCCATGTACCTTAGTGATAGAGTTCAATTTTTTGATATTAGTGGAAGTAGATCTTCAGGATTATCTGTAGGTATAGGTGTCCCACAGGGCTCAATTCTTGGCCCTTTTCTCTTTTTAGTTTATATTAATGATTTGCCTTTCCATGTGCAGGCTTTCTGCGACATTATACTATTCGCAGATGATAACGTCACTTGTATTTCAGGTAGACCGTAAAGAATCAAATCTTGATGCTGTGAATGGTTCACTTGTGAAAGTTCTGGACTGGTTTAATGCAAACAATCTACTGTTAAACTCAAAAAAAACTTAATGTGTTAAGCTTAGCCCAATACTAGAAATCTTACATTAAGTAATATAATTTTGAACGGTGAATCATTAAGTTTCTTTGAATCTACAGTGTTTTTGGGTTTGACTTTAGATCGCAAGCTTCAGTGGGGTGCTCATAATTATCGTGTCTTGCAGGGAAACTTAGTGCTACAGCTTTCACAGTAAGAAATGTAAGGCAGTTTACAGACATAGAAACAGCTAGGTTTGTTTATTTTAGTTATTTTCATAGCGTTATGTCTTATGGAATACTACTAGGAAAAGCTGCTGATAAAGTAGGAAAAACTATATTTATACTCCAGAAAAGAGCAGAACGCTTTATTTACAATTTAGAAGCACAAGTTTAACTTAGAGAAAGCTTTAAAGAAATAGGCATTCTGACAGTGGCATCTTAGTAGATTTTAGCCAACATCATGTTTGTTAAACAAAATTTACACCTGTTTTGTAAAAACAGTGACATTCATACAATAAACACAAGAAACAAACACAAACTTGTTGGTACATATCACCGCCTACATAAAGTCCATAATTCATTTGCGGGACTCCGGGTTCGTTTTTATAACAAACTACCTCTTGAAGTTAAGAACCTACCCTTACACAAATTCAAACTAATAGTAAAAATTTATAATTTAAGCAAGGGTTATAAACACTATTAATATTTTTTTAAATGATATAAAGTCATGGAATCAGTTGCTAATTTTGATACAGAATTATATAAGAATAATAACTACAATTTTATCAGGAGACGTTTTGTGATCATTGACTTTCTATTTAGTTATATTTATATTTTTTTTATTGTGTCCTGGATTGTCATGCTCACTGAAATGCCTTTGCTTGTGGTGTCGTATTGGCCGGGTCATTTCCTTCCCTCTTATATTGCGAAGGAAATGATAGCTGGTACGTGCGTCATGCTCGTGAACGGGTGCTACTTGGGGTGGCTGGTCAATCTTGGCATGATTTATTTTTAAACAATAAATATATAGTTTTTACATTTTTACTAAGATCGCAATTTGATCTCGACACGGAAAGGATCCTTCATTGCCATACAGTGGAAAGCTAAATTCATTTTTTTCCCCTTCATTGTTTCCCTATTAAAAATATTTTTACTTAAATTTATTTTTTTATGGTATATTGGGTTCCGTCCCTTTTTGGTAATACTAATATTGTAACTCGAACCAAATTGTAAATGTTATACTCTGGCATTTAAAAAGAGTGGCCCGAGTTTCTTGTCAATTCTTCTCGAGGCCCAACACTATAATAGTCAGCGAATTGGCCGTAGGAAAAAAGTATGCTGGCATTTGTTTTTATGACGTTCATAAGTATCGTGTATTTGATCTAAATTAATAAATGAGTTTGACTTTGACTTTGACTATGACTCAATTTTCCTGTTTTTTTCAATTTAATCCTATTATCGTAAAAAAAAACGCACACGCGAGATTCCAACAAGTAGGTTGAGTTGCTACCGGTAGCATACTTGATTTTATCATAGGTACTTATTTAAATTTACTTTATGCATATAAAAATAGGACTTAAATTCGCTTGCACGCCTTAATTTGTTTATAAATGAATATCAAATCAAGTTTCTATAATATATGTTAGTTTTATCCTTAAGTTAGTCTTTATATTATTATTTATTATAATACAATTAAGTTTTTATATCATAGAGTTGCTGGCTGCCGTACAGTAACGATATTGAAGCATTAAATACATTATGAATAAATTAATAATACTGTCGGTTTTGTTTGCATTGTGCTATGTGGCTAATGGAGGTAAGTATATTTGTCTAATCTTCTTCTACTCGTTTGGTTAGTAGTCAACGTGGTGGCAGAGTTATTTAGATCGCCCATATTTAGTCATGTTTTTTTATACGAGATGGCAAACAGGCATACGGCCTTAAAAAAATGGTTGGCAACACGCAAGTGACACCCCTGGTGTTGCAAGCGTCCATAGGCTACGGTAACTGCTTGGCATCAGGCAGACCGTATGCTTATTTGCCGCCGTGCTAGTATAAAAAAATATTGCTAGTATTCTGATGGTGCCGTCACTAACGCTAATCTAAACAATAGAGTCTACGTAGGGCTTACTTCTCTATATTATAACCTTATTTATGCTTCTCTCCAGATTCAAACTGTACGGCAACGGTTACTGCGTTTCCACCAGACCCTAAAACGGGCTGCTGTGGTGTTAACACTGTAAAGGGCGACAAAACTCTAGGTTTGTATAATTTAAATTACTATTAGGTCAATGGCAAAAAAGATTTAAATGATTTATGTCTGTTGGACAATTTCCACTATACACGAGATGGTCATAATTATGCCCGATCTCTTTAGATCGGGCATAATTATGACCAACAGCTTCATATACTTTCAAAGGTGTAAAGACCACCAATTTTCAAACTTTGGCCATCTATTGTGAATTGCTTAAAAGAAAATCCAATATCTATTTTTGATCCGACTCAGAAATCAAACCTGGGACCTCGTGAACAGCAGTCGCAATCAACGACCACTAGATCAACGAGGCCGTAAAAGAATTTATAAAATCGATCCAGTAGTTTTGTAGTTTATTAATTACAAATAGAAATATTTGCATATTATTAATGTAGACTGATATCTTTATATTATCGTAGATGGTGTTCGTACAATAGCATACGTGGACGAAGACCCGTGGGTTGTGCTCATCGAGTACGTGAAGGACGATGTAGTGACGACGCCGTGTAGCGGGGCCCTTATCAGTGGCAGATATGTTCTAACTGCGGGACATTGTGTTACTGGAAGCGTGTTACTATTTGCAGGCAAACCGTAAGACATACTAATAGCAACTTACCGACTACATGGACTAATGAACTCGCGTCACCGGTACAGAACACACAAAAAGAAACACAAGTACAATAAATATAAGACTAGATGATTTTCTATCTTCATTATCTGACATAGCATATTAATCTATACAAAAAACAAATTATCATCAAGGTAATCTTATGTAGATAAACTTTGCCCTTTACAGAATGTCATTTGGTTGCATAGTTTGTGAAATATTAAAATATAAAAATAATGAGTAATAGGATTTAAACTGCAGTCGGACATCGCAAAACATTCGTAGGTAATCAAACCCAATAGATAGGTACAAGATACATAGTGAGAACACTCAGAGTGTAGGTCTTAGGCACAAGATTTGTTGAGAGGAGCCCCTAAGTAGTAGTATTTAACTGGCCGGCGATGCACAGGAGAAAAAGGGTGAGTACCGGCCCGTGGTGCCTTATTTAGACTTAGGTAAGCCACCAAGGAAGGGACAGATCATGATGGATGACTCCGACGTCACATTATGACTCAATGCTGGATCTACTCTTCTCTCCCACGCTGGTCCAATGTGGGTCGGTTAATCAGACATGTCTTTAAAATTTATTTTAAGACATGTGGGTTTCCTTACGATGTTTTCTGATAAATTTAAATATCACATTTACACACAATTTTTGTTCTGTCTTTGGGAATAATTTATCTATAATAATATAGTTATTCGGAAATGTAAGTAAAGTTAGTTAAGTTGCAATTTGTCTAGTTGCCAAAGTACAGGCTCTAACTATATAAATATAATAACTTAAATACAAAAATTTAAAAAATGGGTTGGCAACACGCAAGTGATACCTCTGGTAATGCAAGCGTCTATAGGCTACGGATACTGCTTAACATCAGGCGGGCCGTATGCTTGTTTGCCACCCAAGTAGTATAAAAAAAAAAAAAAAAAAAAAAAAAATTTTGACATTTCAGTTATAGAATTTATCTTGGTGAATATGATATCGATAACGAAGGTATCGACTGTATGGAATACCATGGTGGTGAAAAAGAGTGTACAAAGGGAGCGGATTTTATACCAATAGAGAAAACGATACCCCACCCTGAATATAATCAAAAAGAGTTCAAAAATGATATTGGATTGATTAAGATGACTCATTTAGTGGGTTTGTATTTAGTTCCAGGTTATTCTTTATATCCATATCCCAACCCATATCGCGTCCTTCATTTAATTCGTTCGTTCGTTTCGCAATTTCTCACTCTGACATTTCAATTTTGCACATGTTCCTCACAGTTCTATTTTTACTGCTTTCATGATTCTTGTTGTTATAAGTTCTGGACCTCCTTTCATTTTTATGTGGTTTCCAGTTACAATAGACTTCTCCTTTAACAGATAGATCAGATCAACTCAAAACCGAATGCTAAGTATCAAAGTCCTTGGGAACGCCTATGTCCAGCGGTCTTTTGGCTTTGATGATGATGATGATAATTTCTATATTTAACCAATTGTTATGATATTTCATTTGCTTTAAAAACGTATCTTAATAATAGGAATATTGTGTATAGTAAAAATATGTTTTTTTTAGATTTCATCCATCCTATATGTCTTCCGAGCACAGATATAACACAAGAAACTGGTGCCATATTTTTCTCAAAATCCGGCTGGGGGAATCTTGAGGGGCAAAAGCCGGTATCCGTTAAACAGCATGTGTTAGTGCCTTTCGTTCCACGAAATGTAAGTCTACTTCTATGCTAATACTTTTAAATATAGAATTTTAATCTTTGCTTTAAATGCAGTTACAAATTTCATAACAAAAGATTAAGTTAATAATATTAGAGAGATAGACTTCACCATTTTAAGGGTTTAAACCGAATTTAAGTTAAGATGTTGTACAAAGACCTATAATGGAACCGTACATATACTTTAGTATTA
The DNA here is from genome assembly GCA_947095525.1 of Trisateles emortualis. Classification (NCBI taxonomy): domain Eukaryota; kingdom Metazoa; phylum Arthropoda; class Insecta; order Lepidoptera; family Erebidae; genus Trisateles; species Trisateles emortualis. The sequence continues at coordinate 1,370,304 of OX352753.1, read as the reverse complement.
AAACAATATTTTATAATACATTATTAATGAGCAATTTAATAAAACTACATATATAGTATACTAAAATAGTAATCCTAAAAACTTGTATAATGTATAACTAGTACTTACTAATTCGTAAATTTTTCTTTCGTTCTACAGAAATGCCAAGAAGTTTATAATAAGTTCGGTCGAAATCGTACCTTATTAAAAGATCATATATGTGCTGGAGGTGGAAATGTCAAAGACTTTTGTAAAGGTTCTGGTCTTCCTCTAGCGTTTAATTCTGAAAACACATATGAAGTTACCGGAATCGTCAGTTTTGGGGTTTCAGTTTGTACGGGAAAAATTCCAACAGTTTACACCAACGTATACGAATACATTTCATGGATTAAGAGCAATATTGTTGCTTAGTTCATCCTTTTTATATAATTACTAGCCGAGTATTCAATGAAGTATTTGTCAGCAAGATAATGCCTGCGGCAATTTTAGAAAATCTTTTATTAATTATTTTCTTATGACACAGAAGAAATCCTTGGGGGAGACTACTGTTCAGCAGTGGACGTCTTTTGGCTGAGATGATGATGATACAGAAAGAACACTCGTTCAAAAATCATTCTACTAGACACACCGATTTAAGTTATCTATCAGTGTATCAAGAATTTTATGAAATAGATAATAATATATATATTATATATATTATAACCATGATATTATCATGGTTATAATATATATTTATATTTGTTAAGAACGATTGCTGCACCGCCCATATTTCCATACAATCGTATTCATGATATTTCTTCCTGGATTTTGAACCTAAAGCACTGAAATTTTTACCTAATATCAAGGCTTGACAATGATGCATGTTTTCGTTTGTTTAATTAACAGGTTTTTATAGAAGTTATTACCAAACAAATAATAAAATAAACGCATATTTGTAAACAAATAAGGTGGAATAAAACTAAAGAAAAAAAACAATTCATAGCGTCATACTCTGGTTCTTTGCCGAATGCTTAGTGTTTTTTTAAATCCTTTAAGTTTAGGAGGAGGAAAATCCGGAATAGAAAACCTCGTTTTTTACGTTTTTGTTGGTGGAAATCAGTCTGGGGAACGGGGAATGGATTGATGTTAATATCATATCAAAAAACTTACGAGTGGAAATCCCTCTTAATATCTAACAAAATTAATTAAATAGAACTATACAAGACATGTGGCCCTCATGCCAAAAAATATATCATAGGACAAAATAGCACAAATTAGGTGCCTCAAAAATTGTAAACTAAAAAGAGGATGAGATGAAATGAACTAGATTGATTTTAAGAAGAGCGCGACTTCGAGAAATGAAATTAATTATTAATAAACATTTATTTCAGAAACAAATTTCCATATATTGTTAGTGGCAAGTTAGTAACAATTTGTGCTTATAATCTATATTAGTATTATTAGTAATTGTTATAAAATAAGCTATTGTTTTAACCCTAATGCTAACTCCACCCAGTGCCTTTGGATGGGACAGTCCGGTCTATCAGCAATCATCTTCAGGATGCCATTGCGACTGTTACGTAAGCGCTGTAGTAGGGAAGCTACTTTTTTACGCATGATGGCGTGAAAGCCATCCGTGCGAGCCTCCGCAAACATGCCCGATGCACTACATCGCCACGGCAATCGCAATAGCATCCTGAAGGCGTTGTTGTATTGCACGCGCAGGACGTTGTAGGCTCGGCTCGTATAAGACACCCATAGGCCGCTCGAATAAAAGGACTGACAGAACGCCTTAAATAAAGTGACTTTGACGTCTGTATTGCAGCGAGCGAACCTACGGGCGAGCATATTACTCCTCACCGACAACGCCCTGCGCTCCCGTTCTATGTCACGGTCATCCCGCATGTCACTGGTGACAATGTGACCCAGGTACTTAAAACTATCAACCACGTTGAGTACTACGCCGTTGAGACATATAGGCGGCACACAGCGGCGTTGTTGTGTGGGTGCTTTAAACACTAAAATTTCACTCTTTTTTGAGTTGTACTTTAGACCGTGCGCCGCCGCATATATCTCGCAGGTCATTAGTAAGTGTCTCAGCCCACCTATCGATGGACTAAGCAGCACCATATCGTCCGCGTAACTTATATTATTCACACAGGTGCCATCAATGTGACAGCCGACATGTGTGCTGCTCAGCCGCTCGATAAGCTCATTCACGTACAGATTAAATAACAAAGGCGAGCTTAATCCCCCCTGTCGTACACCACATTCCACCCTGTACTCATCCGACAAAGTACCGACCCACCTTACTTGATTTATCATTATATTATATTAATAATAATATTTTATTATTATACATAATAATAAAATATTATTATTATCTATACATATAATAAAATCGTAACCAAGTCGCGTCTGTACATTGAATTTTTTTTCGAAAAAACAATTTATATACGTTGTATTTATGTTACTGAGGCCAAAAATGTGGTTTTTAGAATTTTTGTCTGTTTGTCTGTGTGTCTGTTTGTCTGTTTGTGGCCGCGTTTGTGCGCGATAAACTCAGCAACCACGCAACCGATTTGAATGCGGTTTTCACTTATATATTGTGGCATCCTTCCCATAACATATAGGCTTTATTTTATTCTAATCGGTTCACAAATAAAAAAGTTATGACCACTTTAATAACACACGTGCTATACAAGAAACACGCTTCGATTTATTTAGCTAAAACTTTTTAAAATGTAGTTTGTAAAACCACGTTTGAAGTTTATATGAAAATAAATTTAAAAAATAATGCGAGGTTTTGGAGATATAGCAATCACCAATTTAAGTTGAACTCTCATCAATATCGGCGACCATATTAAATAGAGATCAGCTGACTGGTACATCACGTGTTAACGGTACTAGGTTAAAAGTGACCATTTTACAACGAAATGTAATAGAAGCAGACATTTTAACAGGATGCGGTGCAGGTGATAATCTTTTATGCCCCGGGTTCTTTTGATTCCAAACAATTTTTCGTTTAGCATCTCCAGGAAACTCTATTTTTTAATCCCTGAAGTCCACGCAAACGAAGTCATAAACACATATCAGCTATACATCTATTATTATTATTATTAGCCTATACTGTCCCACTGCAGGGTAAAGACCTTCCCTTCCTTTTTCCATGATAGTCTATCTTTTGCCAACTGTAGCCAATCCCTATTATAGGCGTCAAGCTCATCTCGCCATCTCATTTATACACACATTAATAAAATTGAAGTGTCTGTTTGTAATATCAAAATAACAGCTTTCTATTCAATTCATGTGGCTGTTTACATAGCACTTACAACAGAAATACAATTTTAACAGTTTTATCTCTCTGTCTATCTGTTTGTTGCAGCTAAAATCGTCTTTAATAAAACTAAAACTATATAAATATACTATAAGTACGAATAAAATGATCATGCCAAGACCTAAGACAATCACTGACTAAATTAAACGCCTAATAAAAGTAAAACACAAACTATAAAATATTACTATAAAATGAATGCTATTTCATTTTGTGTAGGCGCTAACATTTAACAATACCTTAATTTAGGTAATCAGGAAAGCAGCACAGAAAAGAAAATACTCCACCGAATCTGTCTATCTGGTCACGATAAACTCAATAACCAAACAAAATTTCATACGATTTTCTCCAGTAGACGGCGTGATTCTTTCATTATAGTTTTGCGAGCGTGAGTTGGCTGAAATATAACGATTATAGTTGAGCAAGTCGGAAAAATCCTGCCGTTGGAGGCAATGTTATTTGCAAATAGATATAAAAAACTCCGCAATACTATGTGTCTATATTCGACGAAAAAAAACACTCACAGCGAAACGCTTATTAACTGAATTTTTAAAGAAGAGGTTCCATTGCATTGTTTTTTTTATTCCTGAATATCGTCATTTAAGAGCCGATTTGTAATATTTTCTTTTTAAGTGACCGACATAGCTCGAAAAATTGCCTCAATTAAGTGACAATGGGCAGGGCATATAGCTCACAGAACCGATGGCCGTTGGGGCAGAAAGGTTCTAGAGTGGCGACCACGAACTGGAAGACGCAGCGTGGGCAGGCCTCCAACAAGATGGACCGACGATCTGGTAAACGCGGGCAACCGATGGACAAGGTCAGTTCAGGACCGAATGATGTGGAAAACCTTGCGGGAGGCCTGTGTCGAGGGTTCAATTTACTGGTTTTTCATTCAGTTTTGTTCCGAAAGCTTATGTAAAGTAGTATAACTGTATTATAAGAACAATGGATTAAAAGGAAAGTTCAATTTCTGAAATCCTTGAGCACTACGACGAACCATTATGCCCTTTAAGAATTTAATAAATTTTTAGCCCACATAAACTGTGTAACAGTTTCGTTTTAAAATGGTCACTTCTAAATTAATTCCAATTTAAAACGAAACGTAATAGATGTAGAGATTTCTACAGGGTATGGCACAGATAATACATAACAATACATAAATTCAAACTATTAGCTAGGCGATGGACCAATTAAGGATATTCACGTTTGCGCTAAGACAATTTGAAGAACTTATATTTTATAGAAATAAATATTTCTTCATGAAGTTCATTAATTGCAGAATCTAAATGTTTAAAAGAAAAATGAGACTGACTAATCAACAAACGCACAGTTTAAATCATTAGACACTCAGATAGCTATTATGATATAGGCATCCGCAAAGAAAGGTTTTTAAAATGTAACCACTAAAGATGAAAATCAGCCGATGAAAGTTTGTATAGGGATAATAGCTGTAGCTTTGAGATTTTCAGTAAAAGACTGAACACGCGAACGAAGTCGCGGGTACAGCTAGTGTATAATAATAATAAACCCGTTAATGTAGTTTTGACCAGCCTAAAATTGAAATGAAATAAAATATTAATCCACGCAAATAATAATAATATTTTTTATTTAAAAAATGAGATTGTAGGTTTACAATTTATTTAGTTACTAAAGGTATCCTTATAAAAAGTACAGTAGGTAGTATGCATAATCTACAATATTGGAGGGTAGAGTACTGTTCTCCTAGGTAGGCTACTGAGTAGCCTGTGTTAAGGAGTAACAGTGCCGATCCCCTATTTAAATGGTTATTATATAAAACTTACAGAACAATATAATCAATAATATAACTGTTTTTTATTATCCTACTAGCTATTGCTATTGCTTCACTCGCGTAAATAATGGTTGTCGCGATAAAAAGTTGACTGGCTCTGTTTGTCTTGTGGTTAGAGACCCTGACTGCTAAGTCATAGGTATCACGCTTGCAATACCATAGGTATCACTTGCGTGTTGCCAGCACATTTTTTTACACTAGGGATTAAAGATGAGAGTTTCTCTGAGATAGGAATACGTTTCTTTTAAAACAATACAGAAACATAATTACATCGCTGTGTGTAGTTATTTTGCTGTGGTCTTCTGTAAGGTAAAGTTCCTTCCCCAGTCGGGCTTGCTTGTAGGTAGGGCACCATATTAGCGAGCAAGCCCGACTAGGGAAGGACCTTAACCTTAAATTCGATTCCCACACGTGACAAAACTTTATGTGATCTATAAATGTTTGTTACGAGTCTGAGTGTGTCCGTTAATTTATATGTTTGTAAAGTCCCCCGCGACACAGGGCTTGTTTCTAGTGTGAGAATTGTGTTTTTAAAATGACATTAATAGATATAAGCACAGATAATATAATATAAGTAACTGATACTCGTATGTAAAATAATATTTTAATGACATTTAATGTCATAAAATGTAATAATTGACGACATTGAGGACTTGGTAAATGACATTTAATGATAATAATTTATAAATTAAGTATATGAATTTTGTAAACTAATTCAACTATTAATTAAATTATTTTATATAGATTGTACATCGCTTAGGTATGTTACAGTAATACATAACAAACATTTATAAGTACCTACTTTGCACCAGTGACAAACAATAAATAAATTTGAATTTGAAAAGAAAAAAATAAAAATAAAGTATTCTATGTAGCATGGCAGTCAAAGTTCTGACTGCGCCATGAAAACAGACACAAATTTCAAAATCCTTGCTAAAATTACAAGTATGCTACATTCAAAGCCTAACGATAAAGTGGGGAGTTTTTACAAATGTTTATTCATACGTTCCGAATTGTAGATGTAAGTGGAGAGGTCGCACTGGACCAAATGTTCACTTAAAGCTGCCAGACTGCTTCTAATGATGTGACTTATATCGATAAAATATTATTTATATCGATAATAGTACTGACGCTTTGTCTAATTCATGCTATGTCAAGTAGAGTACTCATTTAGGGATGCTGTTTTGAAGAATCGTTTTTTTTATTCTACTTGGGTGGCAAACAAGCATACGGCCTGCCTGATGTTAAGCAGTTACCGTAGCCTTTAGATGTTTGGAAAATAAGGGGTATCACATGCGTGTTGCCGACCCATTTTTTTATACCAGGGCTTTAATATCTTAATAATCCCTGGGATAGGAAAACGTTTTATTTAAAACGCTCATTTAGGAGCGTTTTGAATAAGACGCTTGAGATTTTTACTCACACACAGGAACACAACTACACCGCTTTGTGTAGTTATTTAGCTGTGGTCTTCTGTAAAGTGGAGATCCTTCCCTAGTCGGGCTTGCTCGCTAGTATGATGCCCTACCTCTCTTAAATAAATCATCTTTCTCTAAATCTAAATAAATCAATCTTTCTTATCCCAAGAATTCATGTAGTACTATCAATGGACCTTAACTTATTACCTGCTAAGCTCACCAATGTCACGGTTGACCTAGACGGAGATGGTGGGATGAGTTGCACTATTCCTTAACGGCTTCAGACAGAGAGAGATGGACGAAAAGCAGGAAGTATTTTGACCTACAATGTAACAAATTTCTTTGCTGTTATAAAAAAAAAGGGTAAAGCACCAAGTAAGCAAGCCCGGCTAGTGAAGTACTCTAACACAGAAACACAACAATGTACAGTGGTGTAGTGCAGTTGTGTTCCTGTGTGATGCTTTTTTAATAAAACGATTTCCTATATTTACGTTTTTTGGCCTATACCTCCAGAGGTATAGGCGTGTTTTCGACCCAAAAATCGTGACATTCATCGAGCATATTATGATGTTGTTAAACGCTTGTAATACCAGTATAACAAGCGTTTATAGGCTACAATAACTGCTCACGATCAGACGGACCGTATGCTTGTTTGTCACATATAATATAAAAATATATATACCTAATATGCATGATGAATGTCCAACATTGCATTAGTACTATACCAGCCGTAGTGACTTAAGAACTTAAGAATACATACTTAAGAATTATGATAAAAACTTTTCTTTTATCGGAAGCACAGTTTTAATCGCGGAAGTTTTTATTTACACATGTAGGGGAGAAAGAAATAAAGTTATGCATCCACATTCTCACGTTGTTTCCTCAATTGATGACGTCAATATTATTGTTGGTAGAAAAAGTTTTGGTTTGTTTCGACCAGTTTGTTTTAGGTGGCGTCCGTATTCACCTTAGTGTTGTTACCTGGGCGACCGAGCTTCTACGTTTTACGTCATTTTGTTTATGTAAACTTTTATAGAAAATAATATTCTATTGCTGGGATAGATTGGGAACGGGGTTGTAGTTGCATATTTTATTAAAATCAAAGTCAAACTCCTTTATTCCTATAAATCAAATGCATGGTACTTATGAACGTCATAGAAACAAATTTTAGCATATATATTTTTAAAAAGCGGTGGTGGCCGAGTGGGAAAGTAACCGACTTGCACGTAAGAGATGCGAGTTTGATCCCGGGCGGCAGTACCAATGTAAATTTCACTTTGTGGAGTTTATATGTACTAATCAAATGATTCGCCATCTGCTAACGGTGAAGGAAAATATCGTGAGGCAACCTACATGTCTTAGAAGAAATTCTAAAGACATGTCTGATTCACCAACCCGCATTAGGCCAGCGTGTGTGAATTAAGGCCTAATACCTCTCTCTCTCTCTTGATAGAGCAGAGGAGACCCGTGCCCAGCAGTGGGACATACCTATAATATGGGTTGCTATTATATTTTTTCTACGGCCAATTCGCCTTAAGAAGAATAGGCAAGATTATTATTCTACTTAGGTGGCAAACATACGGATCGCTTAATAAGCCGTTACCGTGGACTATAAACGCTTAAAATACTGGATGCAACTTTTAACACCAGGTTTTGAGATATATCCCAGGGTTATAAAAAAGTTTCTATAAAAATATAGCGTAATTACCACTCAGGCCTGTATTTACTCACAGGAACACAACTACACCACTATGTAGTTATTTGGCTTTCTATAAGCCCAAGGTCCAAGTAGATAGAAAATAAAAGCAAATTTTGTTTGTATGTCTATTTTACTTACAAGTGAGCAAGCTGTCAAGAAGACTTTTATTATTTAACAAATAACAAAAAATAACCTTTTTTACCTACTAACATCCAGCGTGGCAATGTGGCCAGTCTTTTGTGCACCTTTTCTTAAAACTGCGACCTTAATCAGATATTTTTTAAAGGTAAATTTAAATACAATATCTGATTGTTTGTATTTTATTTCATTCATATTGACATTTAACCTGTTATTTGTAATTATTTAGTAGATTAAAGACATAAATATTTTACATCCTACTAATATTATAAACGTGAAAATTTGTAAGTGTGGATGGATGGATAGATGGATGGATGGATGTTTGTTACTCTTTCACGTAAAAACTACTGAACGGATCTGGATGAAATACACGCGGGCGGAGCCGCGGGCAACAGCTAGTTTGTAGGTATATAATTGTGGGCAGAACATGTTGAGTCAAATTATAATTTTTTGTAACAACTTTTGTACACATGTTATAACAAATAAATAAATCTTATCGTATCTTGTAAGTAGTTTAGGTTAAGTTACTTTTATATTTATAACTATTCATGTAAATATCTAATATTAAAATGATTTATTTGTCGACAATTTCCCATCCCTAGTAGTCACCGGAGCGCGTAATCAGGTGACTACGCCGCCCCGAATAACGAACGCAGCTGAATTGTTCCTCTTTTGCTCACCAGTAGAGTTCCACTTGAAGCGAGACAAAGCTGCACGATTGTGGAGCAATTACTGACGGAACAAACCCACTAGGCATAAGTAGATATAACTAGGTATAGCGTAAAAATAATGAAGTTATAGAATACTAGCTGACCCAGCAAACGTTGTTTTGCTACTAAAATATAGGGGTTGATCGTAGAGGGGTGAAAATTAAGGGTTGTATGAATGAATCACAAAAAAATAAAAACAAAAAATTTTGTCAAAAAAATTAGGGGTGGATCACCCTTAACATTTAGGGGTATGAAAAATAGATGTTGGCCGATTCTTAGACCTACTCAATATGCTTACAAAATTTTCTTAGACCTACTCAATATGCTCACAAAATTTCATGAGAATCGGTCAAGCCGTTTCGAAGGAGTACGGGAACGAACATTGTGACACGAGAATTTTATATGTTCCAGATGACAGTAAATCTTTATAACCGACTTCCAAAAAGGAAGAGGTTCTATATTTGTATATGTTTTTTTCGCTTTCGCTTCTCAGTGCAAAATTACCAACCTTTGTTAACAGTTCAATAAGATTGCCTTAGTGGCAAACAAGCTTACGGCCCGCCTGATTATAAGCAGTTACCGTAGCTTATAGCCGCTTGCAATACCAGAGGTATCACTTGCGTGTTGCCAACCCTTTTTTTTACACGAGGGCTCAAAGATGGAGTATCCGTGTCCCTAGGATAAGTAAACATTTCTTTCAAAACGCATCCCTAAATGTGCGCTGGAGACTTGTACACACACAGAAACATAACTACACCGCTGTGTGTAGTTATTTGGCTGTGATCTTCTGTAAGGTGGAAGTCCTTCCCAAGTTGGGCTAGCTCGTTAATATGGTTTCCTACCTTTTTTAAAAAAAAGACTAAAAGAAACAATTAAATTGCAGATCCCATTCGCTATTCTCCCACTCCCGCTGTAACAGAGACCATACCCAGTCATCCCATTTTCGTGTCCCCTTTTTTGGTTTCGCTTCGGCGCTCAGAGCACAGATGGAGTGCCCCGTGGCCCAAGTCAAATGTCCTGGCTTTTAGAATCTTTTGGGAATTGCAGCACTTTATGGTTCCACAGCTCTTTGACCTTGGTTTATCAATTGAAATTCTCCACGGATTGCGTTGCTTATGGTAAAGTTTTTGTCGTATGGCGTATTTTTATTTATTTCGTATAGAAATATTTGATATATTGATATGAAGGCTTGTTTTGGACCATTTGATAATTAAAAGTGTCTTCTTAACCGCATTTTCGATCAGTGCGCTCTTAATTCCGTCACTCACATTGTTGGATGGGACTGTAATAATAACACTAGAAACAGATCGGGGGAAGCACTAACTACCCACAGCGGTTTACAGGTCTCCAGCACTCATTTAGGGATGCGTTTTGTAAGAAACGTTCCTATACCAGAGATACTCCATCTTAAAGCCCTGGTATCAAAAAAATAGTCAGCAACACGCACCTGATACCTCTGATATTGTAAGCGCCCATAGGCTACGGTAACTGCTTAACAACAGGCGGGCCGTATGCTTGTATGCCACCCAAGTAGTATAAAAAAACGTAAATCATCATCTCACAAAAAAAGAACATGAGTGTCACAAGTAGTAAATTAAATATTATCTTTTGTAATGTGGAGATCCTTGCTCAGTCGCGCTTGCTATCTTGTATGGTGCATTACATCTCCTAAACATATATAAAAAACCAATATTACTACTTAAATATATATAAAAAATAACAATACAATAAATAAACACAAATAGAGACAGATATAATAAACAGGCCGCGTGTTTTTATTGCTCGACTCATAACTTTAAACATAAGAATCGCCACGCGTACTCTTATTTATTATTATTGCCATCCTTGAAGTTATACTTATGTACACTGAAGACTTAGGTTGTGGTCGTACTAGTTCAGTGGATAGTATAGTTAAAATTTGAACATACTTTCAGTTTGGTCCCATTTTCATCAAAAGAAAGTTCAGATGATGGGATCCATGAGGAATTGAGGGAACTCCTCAGAAATTATAGGCACACATATAGCAATTTAAATATTTTTAACAACAAATTTGCATTCAGAAAGTATAATATGGTGAAAAAAAACTGATGAAGAAGACCACAGATAACCATCTGAACTTTACAATAATAAGTATTTTACGGATGGCGATTAGATCAGTTTTGGTTATGGTTGCGAGCAACTATTGCTAAGCAAATAAAAATGATAAAATTGAACTAAACAAAAATAACTAACTAAACTAAAACGGTAGCTAGGTAACAGAACCTTATATGCCACGTTTGGGCTTATTTGAATGCTCATGAGATGCACTTTAGCTGTAAATTATCAGATTAAAATGAGACTATAGCATGGGTGCTTCAAGAAAGAGTTATAAGGTTTTTAAAGGGTCGGCAACGCGTGAGTAACACCCCTGGTGTTGCAAACGTCCATAGGCTACGGTAACTGCTTACCATCAGGCGGGCCGTATGCTTGTTTGCCGTCTTGGTAGTATAAAAAAAAACCGAGGCGGTTCTTTTTAATCTTTTCCTTCTGCCTAGACAATAAAACTTCGCGATACAAGATCCAAGATATTACATCTTTTACACAAAACTTTTAACTGCAGCACTATATTTCCAGCTCGTGGTGTTCTAGGAACAAATAAATAATATAAGACTGCTCAAATATTATAGCTAATGTTACTTGTAATGTATATTATGTAAACATTATATAGAAATACTGCCTCGGTGGTCCAGTGGGTGCAGTATGCGCTTGCTGTGTAAGAGGTTGTGGGTTCTATTCCCACGCAGGACTAAACTTTGTATCCGTTAATTGTATGTTTGTAAAGTCCCCCGCGACACAGAACTTGTTCTCTAGTGCGGCAGTTGTCTCTTAAAAAAAGAAATAAAATTTATATAAAGACTAGCTGACCCAGCAAACGTTGTTTTAGCATATAAAGTAAAAATAATAATATCGTTATTAAAAATAAGGGTTGATGGTAGAAGGATAAAAATGTAGGATTGTATGTAATTTTTAATGCCATGTCATTTAAGCAATGTCAAAAAAAAATTGCGAGGATCACCCTAATCACTTAGGGGTACTTATTAAAAATAGATAACAACCTATTCTCAGACCTTCTGAATATACATATAAAATTTCATCAAAATCGGTCAAGCCGTTTCGGAGGAGTAAAGAAACTAAAACTGTAAGAATTTTACATATTAGATAATACCAACATACTAAACTATTTCCCTATTCCAAACATATTCAAAATCAATTTTAACAAACCAGAGATAACTAAGTAATATTTACCGAGAAATTTGCGGTTGAACGGCGGCCATATTTATTAGCGAACCACTTCCGTTTCCTGGCTATGATTTAAACTCGTATTTGCAGTTGTATCACTTGACTGGGTTCCGTTCGGTGAATGTTTTACTATAGTTGGAGTTCATCGGATTATTAGATAACAGTATTGGATTATGCATTGATAAGGTTTTAATTATAAGACTGGATGCGGGAGGCGAAGGACCGGCAAGGGTATTCCGTAAGAGCATAAACCGAGCCTTTTTGACGTTTAGTCAATAGATTGTGCCGTCACCGAGCAATCACAACTGTCAGTTTGCGATCACAACTGTCAGTTTGCCATCGCTGTTTCTTAGAGCCTGCCTCGGTGGTCCAGTGGGTGCAATATGCGCCTGCTGTGCACGAGGTTGTCGTTTCGATTCCCGCACAGGGACAGAACTTTGTGTAACCCACAAAGATTTGTTCTGAGTCTGGATGTAATTTGTGTCCGTTAATTGTATGTTTGCAAAGTCCCCCGCGACACAGAGCTTGTTCTCTAGTGCGGAAGTTGTCTTTTTTAAAAAGAAAAAAGAAAAAGAGAATCAGCCGGCCGTGCCCAGCAATGACATATAATTATTATTAAATACTACATTATTATGTCTGAATGAAAAAGATACTTATCAACAGTAATAATTTGCTAACAAAAAAAATCTTTATTGAAAGCATATAGTAGTGTACCAATTTACACACTACTATTAACAAAGAACTTACATTTTATTTACAGCTAAGTAAATTATAGTGCTATAAATTGTACGAACCCATTCAACCAAGGCTTGTGAATCTATAGGCCATTAACCGTCCTGAATGGGTTTAAAAATAAAACAATAATGGACATTTACAGAAATGTTCTGTTTATTACTAAATTGCCTGATAGTCTAGTAATTGACCTTGACTGGAAGGCTGGAAGGCCTGGGTTTTTTTATAAAAGCCATCTTCCGCAATAGAGAACAAGTCCTCTATCGCGGTGGGCTTTCATCATCATCTCAACCCATAAACGTCCCACTTCTGGGCACCCTGGGTCTCCTCCATACAATTGGAGGCATATTAGCCTACTATACCACGCTGCGGGTTGGCATAGGGTTTTGTTTCGAGTTTTCCCTCTCTTGCAGTAGACATTATCTGCGTGACTTACTCCCTTAGTCGACTTTTACGACACCTTTGGAATGGAACGGGGTGGTGACATTTGTATTCTTAATCCGTCACCGCACGGACAACGGTGAGCTTTACAAACATACAAATTCATCATCATCATCAGCCTATCGTAGTCAACTGCTGGACATAGGCCTCTCCAAATGCACGCCACCTAGCACGATCCTCGGCTTCCCGCATCCAGCTACATTATGTACAATTCACGGACATGTATTATATACAAACTCAGAACAAACATTTATGAAATGCAAAAAGTTGGTGTGTGGTAATCGAACGTATGACCTGTGGCTTAGCAGTTTTAGTCTTTGGTGGTAAACAAGCATACGGCCCGTCTGATGTTAAACAGTTACCGTAGCCTATGGACGCTTGCAATACCAGAGGTACCACTTGCGTGTTGCGAACCAATTTTTTTTTTACACCAGGGCTTTAAGATGTAGTATCCCTGGGATTGGATAACGTTTCTTTCAAAACGTTTTCCTAAATATGCGCTGGAGACCTGTACTTACTCATAGTAACACAACTATACCGCTGTGTGTAGTTATTTGGCTGTGGTTTTTTATAACAACTCTTTACTAACCACAGGCCACTCAAACTCTGCCATAGGAAAAAGTCTCTTACAATGTTCATCTAAATCAGTAATAGAGACCTGTACTTGCGTACAAACACACAGTTTGTACGCAATCGTGTGTTCACATTGACAGTGATCTTCTGGAAGACTGAGGTCCACAAGTTGGGCTTACTAGCTTGTATGAAGTTCTTCCACTCTACTCTCTCACTCAACAGCGATCGCAAACTGACAGTTGTGATAGCTAGGTGACGGCACACACGATTGCTAAACGTCAAAAAGGCTCGGTTTTCGCTTAACTTACAAAATACCGATTTTCAATCTGACAGCCAGATTTTGCTCCGATTTTCAATCTGACAGTCATTTTGCTCCGTTTTCGCGGTCGCTTGGTTTTCGCTCTTACGGAATACCCCAGCGGGTCTCCTCCATGCACTTAGAAAGATATAAGCCAACTATACCACGTGTGCCAGACGGGTTGGTATAGGGTTTTGTTTCGAGTTTTCCCTCTCTTGCAGTGGATATTGTCCTTAGTCGACTTTTACGACACCCTCAGGATACAACAGGGATTCATTTTGAAGCTGCATCATGTACATATATGACATGGGCTATTGTAAAAATAAAGCAACAAAATATATACAATGAAATTATATTTTTATTTCGTTTGGTAACAATTTATCGAACGCCTGATCAAATTTATTAGCAAAATGTTGCCCAATAAAATATTATAGCCTTTCATAATCCAAACAAATGGCGCGGAACGATAAAAAACCTTTGCATTTTATGTGTAAAAGTTTGTGATTAACTTAGCTAGATAAATAAAGTAATATAGCATTACGCCTTCTGCTCTGAATGGGTGGGCAGACACGTTTCATCATTAGATCTCGTATAGATTGTACCCAATGCAATTGCAGATAAAATGTAGCTTATATGCTATTCGCTATTATATACATATTACTAGCTGACCCAGCAAACGTTGTTTTGCTACTAAAATAGTAATATCGCTATTAAAACATTGGGGTTGATTGTAGAGAGATGAAAATTAAGGGTTGTATGTATTTTTTAATGCTGAATCACAAAAAAAAACAAAAAAAAATGTCTAAAAAATTTAATAAAAAATTAGGGGTGGACCCTTAACATTTAGGGGGATGAAAAATAGATGTTTTCCGATTCTCAGACCTACCCAATATGCACACAAAATTTCACGAAAATCGGTCGAGCCGTTTCGGAGGAGTTAAAAATTGAACACTATGACACAAGAATTTTATATATTAGAGATATTATATAGCGAGTAGACTCGACTGTTTGTATGTTAGTCACCGCTGCAAGCTATCCACCTACGTGCTAAGAAAGTGGCAGTGATTCACATACAAATAATTATAATAATTTCTTATTAGGTTAAGTGTTTAGAATAGTAAAACTAACATAAAGGTAAGAAATATTGTTACTAACACACTAAGTCTTGATACTTGTTAAATAAATAAATTATTATTATTATTCCAAACTGTAATCTATCTCTGTGCTAAATTTAATTCTGATTCGTTCAGTAGTTTTTACGTGAAAGAGTTTCAAACATCCATTCACTCTTACTCACAAACTTTCACATTTACAATATTAGAAGGATTCTTATAATAATTTCTGCAGTAGAAAAGTGAATAGATCAATTCAGTGTGACAAACAAACAATTTATATGAATGACATACAAATACAATATGATCGCGGTTACATTAGAATTCTGTGAGCGATAGAATGCCTGCTATTTTTAATCTAAATGCTAAAATCCGCCTTTGAATTGTCATGCAAAAAAGTGGGTAAGCACGACTCCTAGCTTACATAATGGTAGGTTCGATATATTATTTTTAAAACATATTTTTGCACTGGAACTTCGTTTTTGTATTACCATACCAATAACATAATAATTTTTTTAATTGTTTCATAAATCAAAATCATTTTAGCATCAAATTATTAGACTTTGAATGGAGTTTAAGGTTTTTTTTTACACCAGAAGTAAAAAAGATTTAAGATAAAGTTTCTCTAGGGTAGGAAAACATTTCTTTCAAAACTCATCCCTAAATGAGCGCTGAAGACCTCTACTGACATACAGGAACTAAACTACACCTTGTGTACACTTATTTGGCTGTGGTCTTCTGTAAAGTGGAGACCCTTCCTTAATTGGGCTTGCTCACTAGTATAGTGCCCTTTCCTCTCTTAAACAAACATACTAACAAATATTAGAAACTAAATAAAATCTTGTAAAAGCATATAAGAACTGAGTACTCGTATGCTTTCAAAGACTTTAACAGGCCTGCATTCATTCTCTCATAAATCAAAGCTTACAAAACGTTTCCGCATCTCCACAAGGGACTCTAAAATAGACTAGTTTTAGTGCTAGAGCTCAATAGAAGTCTTTAAGAGAGCTAAATGGATCTTTGCGGGCTCAGATGTGCGAACTTATTTAGGTAGTCTGGTTTATGTATGAAGAATTTTTAGTTGCAGCACATTTATTATGTACTTAGGTAGCAATCAAGCATACGGCCCACCTGATAGTAAGCAGTTACCGTAGCCTATGGATTCTTGCAATACCTGGGGTAACACACGCTGGTTGCTGATGTGATGCCAAATGTTACCCCTGGTGTATCAACCGTCCATAGACTAAGGTAACTGCTTACCATCAGGCGAGAGAGCCAGTATGGTTGTGTGCCTCCTTGATAGTATAAAAAAGTTAGTACCTAAGTACTCCAATAATAAGAATGTACAAAATCCTATATATTACAGAGGTAGATATATAATACTGCACAAGTGTATGCACAAACACAAGTGCACTCTTTATTTCCTCACTCAAGTCCAAAGGGCCAAACAATTCAACATGACCGAAGAGTGATCAGGCGGCTTTACGTACTTTCCGAAGCACACCGCCAAACTCCAAACTTCGGGCATCCATTGTGAATTTCTTGACAAAAAAACCCAAAATGTATTTTTGCCCGACGCGGAAACGAACCCGGGACATGTTGATCAGCATTCACACTCAACTACCACTAGACCAACGAGGCAATCAAGTACCAAAATACTTCCTCAATTTTTTTCTTCACGCTGATCAATGATGAGATGCTTGACTATAATGCTACCGACAATTAATCCACTGCTGGTAAGAAGGCACAAGTATTACCGTATCCACTACTTAGTCTATTTATTATTTCAGCGAAATGCTTCTTCATAGCTAAAAGCGTAATGAGCCACTATTTGTGCCGGTATTACGTGTCATGACGATAGAAATCACGATGTTTACACGCTTATTGGTAAACGACCATCTAATTAAGTCACTATCAATTTATTTTGCTCTTACTTAGCTTATTAGAGGAAAAGAATTAGGTACTTATTCATCATCATCATCTCAGCCTGATAATGTCCACTGCTGAACGTAGGCCTCCCTCATATGTCTCCACAATGGCCGATCTTGAGCTGTCTGCATCTAGTGCTTTCCTGCAGCTCTGATAATATTATCTGTTCACCTAGTAGAAGGTCGTCCCACGCTGCGTTTTCCTGTACGTGATCCCCACTCGAGAACCTTTCTTCCCCATCGGTTGTCGGTTTGTCGAGTGATGTACTTAATACGTGGATATAAATCTTTATATCTATATTAGCCTAGCTCTTTTTTTTCTTTAAGCACAATGCGCACACGGAGGAGTGTGAAATTTGGCATAGTTAAGGTTCATAGTACGTAGAAGGATTGCAGAATTAAGGTCGAATTTCGACCATCAGGTGACCTCTAGTAAATAACCAATTAAAATTTTCCTCTAAAAAGTTATAGTGTAAGAGCAAATAGAATGTACAATTCAAACTCAAACTCAACATTCAATTATTTATTTAGGTTACAAACATGAAGGTCAGCAATTATGCATAACCTAAAAATATCATGTAAGCTAAATTTTCCTACGGCTAGTTTGCTGACGTGGAGCCATGAGAAGAACTAGCAAGAAAATCATGCCAAATTGAAGAATAATAAAGGTATTCAAAGTCCATCCTATACGTAATACATTCAAAGATGAAGTCTAGAAGCTTTAAAATTCAGAAACTTCAGACCCTAATTACATGCTACTCATAAATCTCTTCTCGGTACTATTTATTTTACTTTTATTTCGTTTCTTACTTTAAAAAGAAATGTAAGTTCTTTTAAAAGTAGGAAACTAATTAAATATTACACAGGTTATTTGTATTTTTAATTCACTACATAGTACAGAATTGAGCACAGGTTGTCTGTCTGTTCCGGCTAATCTCTGAAACGGCTAGACCGATTTTGATAAGACTTTCACTAGCAGACAGCTGATGTAATAAAGAGTAACTTGGGCTACTTTTATTTAAGAAATGTTATTTATTTTTCTTAATTTACGACAACCACGCAGGCGGAGACGCGGGCAACAGCTAGTGATACCTAAATGAACTCCGGAAAAATTTACTCACACAAAGTAACACAACTACACCGCTGTATGCAGTCATTTGACTGTGGTTTAGCATTTTTAAAAGTTAAAATTTAATGACTTTGCCTACACAAATAAATCTACATTCAAAAGTTATCTCCAGTCTTTAATTACAAGATCGTCTTAGCACCCTCCCTGTGCTTTAATACTTAACGGCTGAAAGCTTAGAGATAAAAGAGGGATGCAACCCTTAGGCTCTTGGTAAAATAAATCTCTGAGATCTGTTTCTGCGGCTTGTGTGGTTTTGAAATTGATATCAAGTTGAACTTTTTTTTTTAATAATGCCCTCCTAACCAAATTTTGGTCGGAGATATATTAAAGAGCACAACTGTGTGCGCAAACATCAACTGCTAGAGAGGATAACAATCGAATATTTAACGTGCTTTTTAAGATACAAAGGTCTAAACACCGCAAATTTCCAAACTTCGGGTGTCTATTGCAAATGCCTGGCCAGTCAATCCCGTTGTCTATTTTTTTCTACCCGGGTATCGAACCTGGGACGTCATGATCAACAGCCGCACTAACTAACAAACAAGGTAGTCTTCCACATGGTACCTAAGATAGCTAACAAATCATGGATACGCTACACACATTTAAAAGAGGTAGGGCACCATACTAGCGAGCAAACCCGACTGGGGAAGGACCTCCACCTTACAGAAGACCACAGCCAAATAACTACACACAGCGATGTAATTATGTTCCTGTGTGTAAGTACGGTCTCCAGCACTAATTTAGGGATGCGTTTTGAAAGAAACGTATTTCTATCCCAGGGATACTACACCTTAAAGCCTTAGTGTAAAAAAAAAATGGGTTGGCAACACGCAAGTGATACCTCTGGTATTGCACACCAGGCGGGTAGTAAGTTTGCCACCTAAGAAGTATAAAAAAAAACATCTACTAAGGCAAAATGTAACATTATTTTAATTACCCACACAGGAATTGCAATGTAACTATTCAATTAAAGTAATTAAAAAGCGTTTTGTTTGAACGTCTCGGGCTTGTGGCGCCCTCTACCGCTCATTGGCAAACTAACTATTCACTTGATAGCTCTCACAGAATCCGCAGGGGTATTCCGTAAGAGCAAAAACCGACCCACCGCATAAAACCGAGCAAAATCTGGCAATCAGATTGAAAATCGGTATTCCGTAAGAGCCCTTTTTGACGTTTAGTCAATAGATTTTGCCGTCACCGAGCAATCACAATTGGCAGTTTGCGATCACAACACTGTCAGTTTGCCATCGCTGTATTTCGTAAGAGCAAAAACCGAGCCACCGCAAAAACCGAGCAAAATCTAGCTGTCAGATCGAAAATCGGTATTCCGTAAGAGCCCTTTTTGACGTTTAGTCAATAGATTGTGCCGTCACCGAGCAATCACAATTGGCAGTTTGCGATCACAACACTGTCAGTTTGCCATCGTTATATTTCGTAAGAGCAAAAACCGAGCCACCACAAAAACCGAGCAAAATCTGGCTGTCAGATCGAAAATCGGTATTCCGTAAGAGTCCTTTTTGACGTTTAGTCAATAGATTGTGCCGTCACCGAGCAATCACAATTGTCAGTTTGCGATCACAGCTGTCAGTTTGCCATAGCGGCCGGTAGGGCAAGTCTGGCAAATTTGTCTGAAAATTTTGATGATGATTTTTGGGTAATTGAACAGTTGTTGTGCTTCTGCTCTCGCTTCTACCTTACCGTCTTATTGTAATGGGAACATAATATAGTAATTAAATAGACTCAAACTATAAGCTCATGCGTCAATTAATTTGAGAAATACCTTTCAGATTAAAAAAAAAGTGCCTCGCAATTTATAACTGCGTTGTTCCTAGTCTGTGTGTTTTTTTTTAATATTACTTGGTTGACAAGCTTGTTTGTACATTGTAATTGTAAATACGGCCCGCCTGATGTTAAACACCGCACCCTGTGAATGCTTGCAATACCAGAGGTATCACTTGCGTGTTACTGACCCATTTTTTACACCAGGTCTATAAGTTGGAGTATACCTGGGATAGGAAAACGTTTCTTTTCAAAACGCATCCCTAAATGAGCGCTGGCGACCAGTCCTCACACACAGAAACACAACTACACCGCTGTGTGTAGTTATTTGGCTGTGGTTTTCTGTAAGGCGGAGGGGTTCTTTTCCAGTCGAGCTTGCAGGTTAGTATGGCCACTCTTTTAATTGCCGGACAGTTACAATATTTTGTAAAATACTAAAGATTGCCTGTTAGTCTAGTGTTTACAGACCCTGACTGCTAAGCTGGAGGCCGTAGGTTCGATTCCCACACGGGACACAACTTTGTGTGTCCGTGAATTGTATGTTTGTAAAATACCCCGAGACACATTACTTGTTCCCTAGTGCGAGAGTTGTCTTTAACCAAAAGAAAAAATCTTATCTTATCGGACTATGGGAGTGAAGTGAGAGTGTTTACACACTTGTGTACCATAACACAAGTAACGAGAGTGTACATGTGTGCAAAAAAAAAAACAAAACGCGCTCTAACCGACATGCAGACATTGTGGGTTCTATTCCCATCCAGGAAAAATATTTGTGTGATGAGCACGATTGTTTCTTCTGTGTCTGGGTGTAATTTATCTATAATATGTACTTACAAATATATAAGTATGTTTATCATTTGTCTGGTTGTCATAGCACAGGCTCTGCCTAGTGTGGGATCAGATGAACGTCAGCGAACTAGCCGTAGGAAAATTTTGCTGACATCATCTTTCTTGTTTATTCAGAATTTATGACCTTCATAAGTGTTACTTTGTAACCTAAATGAATAAATGAATTTTGAGCTTGAGTTTGATGGTGGTGCGTGAGTTGTCCCATTTTTTTATTTTTTCACAATATTACCATTTCTTATCCACCATCTTTAAATCCAATAGCACACTTAACTCGTTCACTGTTTGCGTACAGTACATAGCATACACACATACGTACACTAGCTTACTCGCTTCGTTTCTACTGCCCTAATGACGTCACGGCCGGCCTCTACTGAGAGAGCTGCTAGGCAAATAATGTGAGGTCCTTCTGATACAAATAGAGGATCTCTTTGACAAGTAATGTGTAAATTTTCCGAAGCTGTAGAGCTGTTGAATCAAATTAGTAAATATAAGTATAAATACCTAATTCAAATTCAAGTATTTTTTTGCCAGTTATAGGTCTTATATTTAGGTAGCACATGACTTAGCGCCCTTTTCAGGCGTCGCAAAAAGAGTTGTTAAATCCAGCACAACACTACATTTTATAAATAGGTATCCTAACTATGGGCCTCGTGCGATATCAGAAATGAGGAGTCATTTCTGATTCGATCTCGTAGGGAAACTCCAAGCATAGCTCTTTGCTAATTCGAAATTCGAATTATGTGTAATTTGTTATTGTCCATACTAACATCCTACTAACATTATAAACGCGAACGTTTGTAAGTATGGATGGATGGATAGATGTTTGTTACTCTTTCACGGAAAAACTACTGAACGGATCTAGATGAAATTTGGCACAGAGATAGATTATGGTCTGGAATAACACATAGGCTTTTTACAGCGATAACCGACATCCACGCGGGCGGAGCCGCGAATAACAGCTAGTTAGATAATAAGAACATTGTTACTAACAAATTGCCGGCAACCTTTACCAGGTCGTCGCTCCACCTTGTTGGAGGTCTGCCCACACGCTTAGTCCTACGGATCTCCATCCGTAGGACTAAGCGTGGGCAGACCTAAGGTTGCGGGCAATTTGTTAGTAACAATGTTCTTATTATCTAATATTAGTATGGACTATAACAAATTTAATAGAGTGGCGACCACGAACTGGAAGACGAAGCGTGGGCAGGCCTCCAACAAGGTGGACCGACGACCTGGTAAAGGTTGCGGGCAACCGATGGACAAGGTCGGCTCAGGATCAAGAGTTGTGGAAATCCTTGGGAGAGGCCTATGTCCAGCAGTGGATGTCTTTTGGCTGAGATGATGATGATGATAACAAATTACACAATTCGAATTTCGAATAAAATTCGAATTCGATTTTTTCTATAATAGAAAATGCTATAACTACAAAGAGCGGTATAGATGTGTTACTGTGTGTGAGTATAAGTTGCGAGCGCTCATTTAAAGATGCGTTTTAAACGAAACGTTTTCCTACCCAGGGATACTCCGTTGTTAACGTGGACAACACGCAAGTGATACCTCTGGTTTTACAAGCATCTATAGGCTAAAGTTGTCCGTGTGGTGACGGATTGAGAATACAAATTTCACCACCCCTTCCATCCCGAGGGTGTCGTAGGAGACGACTAAGGGAGTAAGTGTTATTCACCGCAAGAGAGGGAAAATTCGAAACAAAACCCTATACCAACCTGTCTGGTCAGCGTGGTATAGTAGGCTAATATCCCTCTGTTTGGAGGAGACCCGTGCCCAGCAGTGGGACGTTTATGGGTTGAGACGTATAGGCTAAAGTAACTGCTTACCATCAGCTAAAAATCAGATACTAGAATATACCGTTCAAAAACCATTACCTCGTTTAAAAAACAAGGTCAAACTTAGCCTCTAGCTATTTCTCTGTGATAGAATTGCTAACGAACATTGTACAATAGCAACAACTTTGACTAAGGCAAAGAGTGTAACTTGAAATTGTAACCTTTCTTGACCAGATGACTAAGTTAAAATTTAAGTTTTACTAGGTGAACCATGAATTGTGATTTTTACAGGATAGTCCTATTTGTTCAGATGAGTGTGCAGTGTGATATCTAATAATGAACAAGAAATAAAAACAGTATATCAGACACACATCTTACGTGTTATTATATTGTTTAATATACGATACACTGTTTAACTTGCAATATGCAAGTTGGTTACTTTTTCACTGCTTTATCTGATATATGCTTATTTTTCTTCGTGTCGATGGTACGTCGAATAATTAAATTGTACAAGCCCAGAATTTTGCCACCTCTATGGCGTTTTCAGTGGCAGCTGCACTTTCCTTACACCTCCACCTCCTCTACCTCCACCACCTTCACACCTCTGCGCAAAATTCTGGGCTTGTACAATTGAATCACTCGACGTACATCGAGAAGAAAAAGTATATAAAGCAGTGAAAAAGTAACCAACTTGCAAATAGCAATACGAAAGATGTGAGTTCGAAACATATAAATTTTATTAAAATAATAAAAATAAACTACTTAAAATGATTAAACTTATTTTGGACCAAATCCTACCTGTCATCACCCATCTAGTTAATTCCTCACTTTACATGAGTTCTTTTCCTAAGTCTTGGAAAAGAGCTCATGTGTTACCTTTGCCCAAAATCACAAACCCCACCTCTCTATCCCAATATCGACCTATATCCATCCTTCCAATCCTATCCAAAGTCCTAGAGAGTGTTGTCCATAAGCAACTGAGCCATTACCTATCCTCTCACGGCCTGCTAAGTCCTTTCCAATCTGGATTTCGCCATGGTCATAGCACTGTAACAGCACTGGTTAAAATAACCGATGACATCCGGCTGGCCATGGAGAAGAAATTTTTAACAGTATTGGTTCTTTTGGATTTTAGCAGTGCCTTCAACTCAGTTGACTTTGAAATCCTCCTAGGAATCCTATCCTCACTTAATGTCTCATCTTCTGCAATTGAATGGTTTAGATCTTATCTTCATGGTCGCACGCAGTCTGTTCGTTCAGAAGAGGCCTCTTCTGAATGGTGTGAACTGACTGCGGGCGTCCCTCAAGGTGACGTACTCTCTCCTCTTCTCTTCTCCGTTTTTATTAACACCATCACAAAAGTTATAACTTCACACTATCATCTCTACGCAGACGATTTGCAGCTTTATCGTCACACTACAGTTGAGGAATTGAGTGTAGCGTTTTCTGCCATCAATAAAGACCTTGAGAATATTAGTTGCTGGGCTCGCTCCTATGGATTATTGGTTAATCCTAAGAAGTCCCAAGCCATTATTGTTGGTGGCAGATATATGCTTAACACAGTGGCACTTCAACCTCTTCCTCCTATTATGTACAATTTGACACCTATTTTGCTGACAAACTGTGTTAAGAACTTGGGAGTTCTTATAGATGCACATCTCTCCTGGGATAATCAAATTGCAGAAGTGAGTAGAAAGGTGTACTGCTCGTTTCAGTCAATCAAGCGCCTCCAGAAATTCCTGCCACTTCAAACTAGAGTTACTCTTGCACAGTCCCTTCTCCTACCATTATTAGACTATGCTGATGTCTGTTTTCTCGATGCTAAAGAGGAGCATTTGAGTAAACTCGAGCGACTACAGAACTTGGGTATTCGATTCGTTTTCGGCTTGCGGAAATATGACCATGTTTCCGAATTTCGTGAGAAACTGAAGTGGTTACCCATTCGGCAGCGTCGGGATACTCACATTCTATCACTTCTTTACTCTGTCCTTAATAACCCTAATTCTCCTTCTTACTTACGTGAGCGCTTTGAGTTTCTTGTTCCTAGGGGAAAACCCTGTCGCACTTCCTCTTCTCTTCTGCTTCGAACTCCTCTCCATAGCTCTAGTCGTTATGATGGCTCCTTTACTATCCGTGCGGTAAGGTTATGGAATTCTCTTCCTCATGGCGTACGTGACAGCCCTTCTGTAGATGTCTTCAGAAGAAGAACAAGAGAACATTTTCTATCTATCGCTTATCAGTAATAATTATTTATATATTTAGATAGTATGTATGTTTATGTCTTATATATGTATCATATTAAAATATATATGTAATAATATATGTACATTTATGAGAGTATACATTGTGGTATACTACATAGTTAGGTAAGAACTTGCTCTCTCTCTCTCTCTTTTCTTTATCTCCTTTGTTTTTATTTCTTAGTCTGGTGTACACTTCATTTGCTCTCTCGCCTTATCTTCTCCTCTACCACTCTAAGGTTTGCTGGTAGAAAACTCATTATGAGTTAAGCTCGCCTTTGTACATGATTTTTATTTTTAAGTATATTGTAATGTTTATTTGTGTGTACAATAAAGAATTAAGAATTAAGAAATTAAGAATTAAGTAATATGGTATTAAATATGGTAAAATCCACAAATGGTTATTCCAAATCTAGGTATACTTTATGTTCGTCGCGACTGATCCCTAGTGAGGCAGTTCGGTTTTTAATGATTTAAAAACAAATATGTTTCCCAAAAAAAGGTCCTATTCACATAGATCCTCACAAATACAGTTTATTGGTCACCCTACGTTTTGTTCACAAGTTTGTTTCTGTGCTGTTCTAACTAAACTAGATTTATAATAAATTTAAGTGCTTGTAACTTAAATACTAACTCAATTTTCATCTTTACTTGGTAATTTAAAAGTAACTATATTTTGTTCTTATGTTTTTCTCTACGATAGTTTATTCTCAATGGGCTGGCTACGCTTTTAGATGTTGAGTTTATTAAATAATTCCCTTTAAACATTTCTAGATCTTTTAATGAGTGTTACACACAATTTCGGTGCCATGGCTGCGGGCAAGGCTGGAGGAAAGGCTGACGGCCGTGCCTAAAGTATATGTGTGTAGAGATGAGGCGAATATTTAGCTTAGGCGACAAAATTATTTGATTTTCGAAGAGGTCATTTATATACTTTTTTTTTATACTACTTGGGTGGCAAACAAGCATACGGCCCGCCTGATGTTAAGCAGTATCCGTAGCCTATAGACGCTTGCAATACCAGAGGTATCACTTGCGTGTTGCCAACCCATTTTTTTACACCAGGGCTTTAAGATACCCTGGTATAGGAATACGTTTCTTTCAAAACGCATTAAATGAGCGCTGGAGACCTATACTCACACACAGGAACATAACTACACCACTGTGTGTAGTCATTTGGCTGTGGTATTCTGTAAGGTTCTTCTTCTCCCTTCCCCAGTCGGGCTTGCTTGCTAGTATGGTGCCCTACCTCTCTTAATTTATATACTATAACTTACATAGTATTTTTTGAAAAGTACAACAAATTCTACTAGTAAAATTTGTAGTAGTGTTGATTGATGGTCGATCAAGCATGCGAGGCCACCTTAAGAAGACTGGATGAGGCAGGCAGAGGGCCTGGTGTTGTGGCGTGATAGGAAAGCAGTCCAGCAGTGGACTGCAACAGGCTGATTGATAAATGATATAAGTAGGTAGAAGATGTTATTATTTAAAAAAACTAACCTATTTTATTCATATTTCACTTGATCTTGGATTCCACTGCTTAGCACGAGTCTCTTCACCTGCATGAAGTAAGTTGATAGAGGTTAGACCCTAATTCACACACGCTGGTTGGTGGATCAGACATGCCTTTAAAACTTATTCTTAGACATTTAAAGGAAAACATCGAAAAGAAAGAAAGAAAAAACGTTTATTTATGGACTGCAATGACAGGACATTTATACAGGTACATTAAAATTTTATTTCGTTGGTCTGCAGGCCAAAAAAATCATCATCATCATCACATCGGTGGTAAATCTCTAATAATCTTTTTTTTTAAAAGACAACGCCCAGCGCACTAGAGAAGCTCTGTGTCGCGGGGGACTTTACAAACATACAATCAACGGAAACAAATTACACCCAGACTCAGAATAACTCTTTGCGGGTCAACAAAATTTTGTCCTGTATGGGAATCAAACCCACAACCTCATGCCCAGCAGGCGCATACTGCAGCCACTGGAACACCAAGGCAGTCAATAATGTTTTCCTTTACCGTTTTCAAGAGAGGTAGGGCACCATACTAGCGAGCAAGCCCGACTGGGGAAAGACCTCCACCTTACAGAAGACCACAGCCAAATGACTACACACAGCGGAGTAGTTGTGTTCCTGTGTGTGAGTACAGGTCTCCAGCGCTCATTTAGGAATGCGTTTTGAAAGATACGTATTCCTATTCTAGGGTTACTTCCATCTTAAAGCCCTGGTGTAAAAAAATGGGTTGGCAACACCTCTGGTAATGCAAGCGTCTATAGGCTACGGATACTGCTTAACATCAGCTGGGCCGTATGCTTGTTTGCCACCCAAGTAGTATAAAAAAAAAAAAAAAAAAAAAATGAAAAATAATTTGATTAGTTCGCATTCTTTCTGCATCTTCTTTCTTTCGAAAGACTATTCTTTTTTTCAAACTATATAGTCATTTTTAAGCCACGCAGATTATGTTTAGATAATCTATTTAAGATGCAAATGCCTTTATTTCTTATCTATTTTTTCTACGTTTCGCAGCATCAGTAATCAAAATCTTGCCTCCTTATATTTCCAATTAGAAACATCCCTCGTCGAGTTCCTTCAACAGGAGGTTGGCATCCCCCCGGAGATAACGCAGGAACACTCATGTCGCTTAATTAATATAAATTTTCGATTTCATACATCCGTCCTTATTTTCTTAGCGTGGTTTTAATTTCCGATTGTACTTTATTTACCACGTTGGTCTCGTGGTTGTTGTGTCTGACTGCTGATCACGAGGTCATGGGTTTGATTCCTGGGTGGGGCAGAAATTGATATTGGGATTTTCCGTCCATAAATTCAGAATAGGATGTGCAAGGTACTCCCGCACTAGAGAAAAAGCTGTGTCGCGGGTGACTTTACAAACATAAAATTAACGGACACAAATTACACCCAGACTCAGAAAAACTCTTTGTGGGTCACACAAAGTTTTGGCCTCTACTAATTCACGCCACTACACCCGGTCCTCTGCCTTCAGCATACAGTCTACCCCAGAATCTTCTCTATCTGGCTGGAGGGCGTCTTTCGTGTACCAAGTCGCGATCTCCACTCCAGGACTCCCTTGCGTCAGCGATTACATACCACAAATTAAACATACCACTAATTAAAATTAATAACCATTTAACAAATACAACATACCAATCACTATTTACAATGAAACTAACGAATCGACCGAAATATTTGATAATGGTGAAAATAAATATGTTTATATCTTGTGGTGTACCGATATTAATTACTCTATGAATATTAATAGCTCATGCTGCGGTTTAAGTTATAAACGGAGAGAGTAGTGATTCATAAACAACCTTAAAGCTTACCTTTGCCTTAAAATTTACATTTTCATCATCATTATCATCTGGTGCTGGGCAAAGGCTTCTTAAAAACGGATTTCTACGTATTCAGTCCTGAGCCTCTAGACAAGTGGCATAAGCGGTAGTCGAATCGAAAAGTCAAAAAAGAAAATGTATGGAATTTGACGTGAGTCTACGATTTAATGTCGTGAACTTACGTCAAATCCCATACATTTTCTTTTTGACTTTTCGATTCGACTATCGCTTATGCCACTTGTCTAGAGGGGCTGAGCTGACCTTGTTCACCGGTTGACAAATTATTAATTTTAAATTATGATCGAAAATAAAACGCTTTATCCTTATAGCGTTTTATTTGACATCACGTACGGCTTCTGTACTGTTTTTTTGTTTTAACGCGGCTAAGGCAAAACTCCGCGTTAGAAATATAAAACAGTTGAATATTAGTTTAGTTAGTTTTAAACATTACAATATTTGTAAAATGAACATATAAACTGGAAGACGAAGCGTGGGCAGGCCTCCAACAAGGTGGACCGACGACCTGGTAAAGGCAACCAATGGACAAGGTCGGCTCAGGATCGAGAGTTGTGGAAATCCTTGGGGGAGGCCTATGTTCAGCAGTGGACGTCTTTTGGCTGAGATGATGATGAACATATAAACAAGATACACAATAATACAAAATAATGCAAATTTAATTGCAGTAGGTACTGAAAATATACGTTCTGGGGCACAAAAAGCCTTTATACGATAGCATAATCTCCGTTCGTCACTTAGGGTTACCACTGCAAATCAGCGCTGTGTTGTTAATACCACATAGCATTATGCTGAGTGGTAACTTCACTGGCACAGACACGACGTGTGTAATTAATATTTGTTAATATTTGTAAAGCACCAAATGTCATTCTGTGTCAATGAATGTATTCTTTTTTCTTTCTTTCTTTATCAGTTATTAGCAAACGGTCATCAATCTAACTACCGGCAGGGGTATTCCGTAAGAGCAAAAACCGTGCCACCGCGAAAACCGAGCAAAATCTGGCTGTCAGATTGAAAGTCGGTATTCCGTAAGAGTAAAAACCGAGCCTTTTTGACGTTTAGTAAATAGATTGTGCCGTCACCGAGCAATCACAACTGTCAGTTTGCGATCACAACTGTCAGTTTGCCATCGCTGTTTCTTAGAGAATCAGCCGGCGGTCTATTACCTACAAACCTCACAACTAATATTTATTTCAGAGTTTCGCTACCGCTTGTCACTTACGCTTCATTTTTGAGTACGATATTCGAATATTGATGTGAAAGGTAATACAGAGAGGGTGGCGCTTCAAAACGCGTGTTTTGTAACTCCACAACGCATTATTGAAGCTTAACACCTGTTTAAATGAGTTACGTGGATTATTTTAAAAGGTTTTTTATTGAAATTTATTTTGTTACCTGCTTTTACTGTGATGGAGTATTATCGTAAATGCCTTTATATAATGCTTTTGGGAATTTCTTTGTATGTTATGTATTATGCCGTAGCGTCTTTTGATTGAAGGTCGCCTGACTGCCTCGCTGCCAGCGTCACCAGAATATAAAGCTTAGACCGTAGTATTATATTGTAGTGTAGTATATATATATAACTAGTGGCCCGCAAGTTTAACTTTCTTTTTTTTACATAAGTACCTTCTCCTGACAATAACAAACAAAGCAAGCAGAATTAGCGGAATCGGTTCAGCTGTTCTCGAGATTTGCGCTTAGCAACACATTTAGCGATTCATTTTTAGGGTTCCGAAGTAAAGAAGGAACCCTTATAGTTTCGCTATGTCCGTCCGTCTGTCCACAGCTTAGCTCAGAGACCCTTAGTTCTTGAAGGCACGAATATTAGTCATGCCAACATATATATATGTATATATAGCATAGATATAAGTATATATGTATTCTAACACTCGTCTTTAATTTACCACATCCCTACAGTATGGTACAAGTATTAAGGTACAAAGGTGAAAATTTTCTTAGTTCTAGAGGAATTCTTCTAAGAGATGTAGGACACCATTAGACACTAGCGAGCAATCCGGGGAAGGACCTCCACCTTACAGAAGACTACAGCCAAATAACTACATACAGCAGTGTAGTTGTATTCCTGTGTGTGACTACAGGTCTGTAGCGTCATCTAACAGGCCAATAGAATAACGCTACAACAAGCAACGAAGTTCATCATAGAAAATACAGATGTCACTATACCGAGAAACACGCAACCGCAGAACAAATGTCCGAGATGCTAAATCGCGCTATCGAAGTTTACACAGACACTTAGTATATATACAACGCCCAACGACTAACCGTTGGGCCGCGGCCCGCCAGGCACGATCACCTAGCCTGGTCGGAGGATCCTCCCTTTTCGTTGGAGGTGTGTGACAGCCTCCACATTGGTGACCCCGACGTGATCATCAACCCGACGTGATCATCATCATCATCAGCCGACGTGATCATCATCATCAGCCGCCGTGATCATCATTATCAACTTCTCTCCACCCCCTAGCAACCAGATAAGCAGTAACCAAGTTGCAGCCAGCCAGCATCTTCGGCCACTCCAGGGTACTCCACACGCCTGCGGACGCGCAAGCTTGGTCTACCCTACGGCCTCATCCAACGTGGCGCCGTACACTGCACCCCACGGTTCCCGTAAGCAGAGCGCCTCTCCTCTCACCGTACGCAGCAGTCCGCCACTATGCAGCACTCGTCCCGACTCACTGGGACCAGCACCGCACCTCGTCCTACACACTGGACTTACGCGGCAATCAGTTCCGACCCACTGGAACTCGACTCTGGCACTGGCACTTGCATCGACAGCTGACTCATCAAGCGGAACAGTCAGGATTGACCTCCGGTCTTGGGGGGGAGTACTGTAGCGTCATCTATCAGGCCAATAGAATAACGCTACAACAAGCAACGAAGTTCATCATAGAAAACACAGATGTCACTATACCGAGAAACACGCAACCGCAGAACAAATATTCGAGATGCTAAATCGTGCTATCGAAGTTTACACAGACACTCAGTATATATACAACGCCCAACGACTAACCGTTGGGTCGCGGCCCGCCAGGCACGATCACCTAGCCTGGTCGGAGGATCCTCCCTTTTCGTTGGAGGTGTGTGACAGCCTCCACAGCTCTCCAGCGCTCATTTATAAATGGGTTTTGAAAAAAAGTTTTCCTATTCCAAAGATAGGTAGGTCCTCCATCTTAAAGCCTTGGTGTAAAAAACTGGATCTGCAACACGTAAGTGATACCTTTAGCATTGCAAATGTCCATAGGCTACGGTAACTGCTTAACATCAGCCATGTTTGGCACCCAAGTAGTATAAAAAGTCTCTAAAGTACCATTATGTTGACTGCCTCGGTGGTCCAGTGGCCGCAGTATGCGCCTGCTGTGCACGAGGTTGTGGGTTCGATGCCCACACAGGGCAAAATTTTGTGTGACCCACAATGAGTTGTTCTGAGTCTGGGTGTAAATTTTGTCCGTTAATTGTATGTTTGTAGAGTCCCCCGCAACACAGAGCTTGTTCTCTAGTGCGGGAGTTGTCTTTTAAAAAGAAAAGAAATAATACTATGTTATGAAATGAACTCTGTCAAGATTTTCCCAAATAGAATATATAGCATGGGGTTCTTCATGAAGGGACTTTAACCGGGTCCGAAACGCGCGAGGATATCACCTAGGTGTTCCAAGCATCCATGGGCTACTACTTTTATCAAGCAGATCTTATGCTTGTTTGCCATTTAAAATTAATAATTATTTATTTATTGGAATAAAAAGATTTACAAGATATTTTTATGCACCACAATAATTTTATTAGTTTAAAAAACTGTGTCGCAGTCATTAACGCCCAACTCCAGGAAGTTTTAACATTGTGGTTTCAGCTTAAAAGATACTCGAAATACTGGGTATTTTTTTTACAAAATAACAAAGAAAATAACTTAAGTGATACTGAAACCGAATACTATGCAATTTTAGTGTGTGTGTGTGTGGGTGTAAATATACTATCCTTACTAATATTATAAATGTGAAAGATTGTAAGAATGGATGGATGGATGCATGGATGTTTGTTACTCTTTCGCGTAAAAACTACTGAATGGATCTGGATGAAATTTGGCACACAGATAGATTATGGTCTGGAATAACACATAGGCACTTTTTGCAGCGATAACTGACATCCATGCGGGCGGAGCCGCGGGCAACAGCTAGTCACTAAATAAAAATATTATTTCTGGGTAACTTAAATAAAAATAAATACAATTATTTTGGAAGTTTGCAAAAGTTACTAGGAAAGGTAACAAACCGTGAAATTATTACATCTGATTCATGTTAAACAGAGCACAAACGAATGCTAATTAAAAAGGTAGAATGTTAAGTCCTGTAGCTTTCACCTGTAAGCTAAATGTAAGACCAATTTTAATGTGTGTAAAAAAATAACTGTCTGACTTATTCAATTAGCTTGCCAACTATGTTATACTCGTTAAAATGCCACGGAGATAATGTTTTATTTCGGGATAAATCATTAATCTGGAATAGCCTATAATAATAATTAATCTTTTATTTGCGTAAAACATGGTATACAGTGGTGATATAAATAAAAATTACAAAGGAATATAGATGTTTTACTAAGATAATCCATAGCGAGCAAAAGTTTAAGAAAGAGAAAAATGTAGCTAATAATAATAATAATATTTAAAGTTATTAAATATTTTTGTCCATTTATAGCCAGAAAGCCACTGGTGTAGTTTTAATTTAAATAAAATTAAATATATTTTACTTAAAAGAGCTTGGTATTTTGTTAAAAATTCGCACACACACATTGCTACGCAGCTATTCCAGATTATAATCTATCTCTAAATCAAATTCCATCCAGATCTGTTCAGCCGTTTTAGCATGATTGAATAACAAACATCCATACATCTATCTATCTAAACTTTCGCATTTACAGCGCAGGTTGTATCAGGCATATGAGCCGCTCACTTTACTGAGCGTACCCAGAGGAACGTATAAACAGTTTTGGTCCAACGAGCATTTATTTTTATTCTACAAGTACTTCTGTAAAGTGGAGGTCCTTCTCCGGTCTGAAGGGAAGGACCTCCACCTTACAGAAAGCCACAGCTAAATTACTGCACACAGCGGTATCGTTGTGTCCCTGTGTGTGAGTACAGGTTTCCAGCGCTCATTATAGAGATGCGATTTGAAAGAAACGCCATACTATACTCCATCTTATTGCCCTGGAGTAAATAATCGGTCGGCAACATGCAAGTGATACCTCTGATATTGCAAGCGTCCATAGACTACGGTATCTGCTTACCATCAGGCGCGCCGTTTGCTTGTTTGCCATCCAAGTAGTATAAAAAAGTGGTCACACATAGGCACACAATTACACCGCTTTGTAGTTATTTAGCTGTTGTCTTCTAATCTGTAAGGTGGAGGTCCGATAAGAAGAAGAATCCAAACATGGCTTCATGAATTTGAGTTTACTTTAAATTTGTAGATGCGCATAGTATATCTTCTGTACTAATACCTACCTCGTGGCACTTTAAAATATAATGGAATAGAATATTCTTTATTGTACACCAAATAATATGAACAAAAGACCATAGAAACCTTAAAATATAAAATGACGTACAATGGGCGGTCTTATCACTAAAAGCGATCTCGTCCAGATAACCTTTGGATGGACTTATTGGTACTGGTAGACTAAGTGATCTGGGGTACAATAAATAGATACACGAATTCAAATGAATTCGCTCGGTGTTCCTATCTAAAAATAAAACTATGCAAGAATGTTATAAGAAATGCAAACAGTTGTGATATGAATCCATTCGAAATGTAAATGAAAATGGAATTTACATTCGCAGTTCCAATTAAAATCTGTAGTCACTGGAAATAATGGAAAATGACAATACCACGTCCGTTTTATAGAGTTTCTTTTAATTACGTTTTGTGGAAAATTACACGGAAACAGGATCAGCGCAGATTTATCTGCATGGCGCAGAAATATATTTATAATTTAAATAATTTTAACAAAATAAAAACCGACTTCAATGCGGCAAATTATAGAATTTTCAAAAAACAGAACATGAATTTTTATACAATCTAATCTCACTATTCCTCCCCTTAAATACTTATTTTTAAATTTGATAATTAATAACTTAATTGCGTTTATTGACCATACCCAAAAACGGCTAGATTACATTGTTTAATTATGGAGTTCCGTTGTCTACTTTCCGGCTTCATCATTAGTTCAGTTCAATTGTACCATTTTCATTTGCATCAATCAATCAGCCTATCGCAGTCCACTGCTGGACATAGGCCTCTCCTAACACGCGCCACAGCACACGGTCCTCCGCCTTCCGCATCCAGTGCGTCCCAGCGACCTTTTTTAGGTCGTCGGTCCACCTAGGTGGGGGCCGCCCTACCTTACGCTTACCGAGTCGCGGTCTCCACTCTAGGACACGTCTGCTCCATCGGCTGTCGGTCTTTTATTTTCATTTGCATGACATTTGCTTAGTATTACATAGTTGCTTAACAACCTTAATCGAGATTTATTTAATTGCCATTCGTGAAATACTTATCGTTGAGAAGTTTTGGTGGCCTTCTGTGGTCTTCTCTATCAGTTCCACTTCACCAAATTACACTTTCTGAATGCAAATGTTTGATTTGTTGTAAAAAATATTGGAATTGCTATATAATATGTCCCAATGCTGGGCGGTCTCCTCTCTTCTATGATAAGAGAGGTAGGGCACCATACTAGCGAGCAAGCCCGACTGGGGAAGGATCTCCACCTCACAGAAGACCACAGCCAAATAACTACACACAGCGGTGTAGTTGTGTTCCTGTGTGTAAGAACAGGTCTCCAGAGCTCATTTAAAGATGCGTTTTGAAAGAAACTTATTCATCTCCCAGGGACACTCCCATCTTTAAGCCCTGGTATAAAAAAATGGGTTGGCAACATGCAAGTGATCCCTCCGGTATTGCAAGCATCCATAGGCTACGGTAACTGCTTAACATCAGGCGGGCCGTATGTTTGTTTGCCACCCAAGTAGTATAAAAAAGAGCTGAGAAGAGAAATTAATATACGTTAGGTAGGTACTGGAATCTTGCAATACCAGAAACATCACTCTTGTCAACCTTACATCTTGAAACACTAGGATTTTGTGTTATGCCCAAGCGATAAGGAAAACTTTATTTAAATAAGTAGATATGTAAAAAAACAAAGAAAGAAAAACGTTAACATTAACAGTTTTCCGGAGATCTGTACTCACACACAGGAACACAATGACACCGATGTGTGTAGTTATTTGGCTATGGTATTCTGTAAGGCGGAGATCCCTCCCCAGCTGGGCTAGCGCGCTTGTATGCATACCTCTCTAAAGACTTCATTTTTATTTTCAATATGGCATTGTCATCTTCAATTTTTTACTTTATGCTTACCATCTCCTTCACACCGTAATCAAAAACAATGACTATTACTGGCCATTCATCATTCAAATAAAAAAATAAACATTTTGTATTTGTATTTCCTTTGACTGGCATCAAAAACCACAAACAAAAGGTTCACTTTTTCATTTCGTCATTTAAAAAATCTATTTTACGCTTTACGCTCGCGCTGCCATTTTGATTTGCAGATGTGACGTAGATATAAAGATAATGGCGACGCGCAGCGGTAGCAAAAAGAACTAAATTATTTATTGTTTTGTTTTTACTTACCTACCTTAGATTTTTATTCATACTAGATACGCAGTCCGTAAAACAAAAATCCGCACCGTTTTTAAGTGGTTACAATTGACTGTTTTACGCACACAGTGATTTATCAAAGCTGAGCTTCACGCAAACAGCGAAATCGCGGTTGGGCCGCGTAAACGATTCTTTAAAGTTGTTAAGTCTAGTTAAATCTAGTATGTATACAATCTAAGCCTACCACTTGGATAGCCAACAAGCATACGGCCGGCCTGATGGTAAGCAGTTACCGTAGCTTATAGACGCTTGTAATACCTAGGGCAAACCTCGTGTGTGCCGACCCAAAATTTAGTAACATGCGCCTTAACAAAACCCTGATGGTAATATAATTGAATATTCCTAAAATATGAGCACTAGAGAAGTGTGCTAACGCATAGGAATACAACTACACCACTGTGTGTGCTTTCTTCAGGAGGGCTTGCTTTGTTTTAAGGTGCCCAACGTCCCTTAAATAATAGTGGGATACGAGATAACGATCAGTGCTAGCTAGCTAGCTAGCGAAGTAATATACTTTTGACGATTCTTCGGCCGGTACTTCACCATCGTTATATATTTTCTGTTACTTATGAAGTCTCTTCCAGTCTCTAGTAAAAGAGCTACGGACCCTTCCACGCGGCACACAACATTCCAGAACAAAACAGTATAAACCAGTTAAAATCAGATTTAAATGGATCTTTGTACATTTGTTGAAACTACTCATGACTCTGATTAAATTGTAATCCTGAGTAAAATTAAATTATGGAAATGTTAAAGTATTTGTTTGTTTAAAGTTAAAAGAAATCAACGACCTCTGTATTGCACCGGTAGTAGGTATGTAAAACTGCTGTGCTGATATTCTAGGTTTGATGCCCAGGTTCAAATTAAAACTCAAATTTGGTGGTTTGCAAAGTCTTAAGATTGTGACTCGTATATTACGCAAAGCTTATATCCATAAATAAGTAAAGTTAAGTAAGCTTGGGAATCAAATCCATGGTCTTTGGCTTAGCAGTTCACGTCACTAACCACTAGACCGACAAGCTGATCAGAGCCTCTAGACAAGTGGCATAAACGATAGTCGAATCGAAAAGTCGTGAAGTGACGTGAGTCTACGATTTAATGTCGTAAACTTACGTCAAATCCCATACATTTTCTTTTTTGATTTTTCGATTCAACTATCGCTTATGCCACTTGTCTAAAGGCTCAGCCCTTCTAGGCAAGTGGCATAAATACAATGTCGTAAATGTATCTCAAATGTGTTACATTGTGTTTGCATTCTATTCTACTACCGTTTATGCCAATTGTCTAGAGAGGCCGACCATATAATTAATATATGTGAGATATTTTGTCGCGTTATCTCTTCCAAGCTCCATTAAGTAGCACATTAAAACTTATGGGTAATTTCCCCAGGCCCTTATAATTTGAGTGGAAAGAGATAAGTGTCTAATATTTATTATACTTTTTCTCTTTCGTTGCTTTTATTCAGCAGAGATACCTCTGATTTCATTAGAGCGGTAGGGCACCATACAAGTAAGCAACGCCGACTAGGGACACCTTTACTTTACAGAAGACCACAGCCCCAATCGTCCGTGTGGTGACGGATTAAGAATACATACGTCACCACCCTATTCCATCCCGTGGGTGTCGTAAGAGTCGACTAAGGGAGTAAGTGAGGCAGACAATATCCACTGCAAGAGAGGGAAAACTCGAAACAAAACCCTATACCAACCCGTCTGGCCAGCGTGGTATGGTAGGCTAATATCCCTCCAAATTAATGGAGGAGACCCGTGCCCACCAGTGGGACGTTTATGGGTTGTGATGTATGTATGTTTGTATGTACAGCCCCAATAACACACCTACACAGCGGTGTAGCTGTGTTGATGTGTACAGTACAGGTCTTCAGCGCTCATTAAGGGATATGTTTTGAAAGAAACGTTTTTCTATCCCAGGGATTTTCTATCTTGAAGCCCTAGTGTGAAGTTATTGGATCGGCAACACGTAAGTGATACCTACCTTTAGAATTGCAAGCGTTCATAGGCTATGGTAACTGCGCGGGCCGTAGATATGCTTGTATGGTGGCAACCATAATCGAACATCGACATAATGCAGTCTAAATCTGATAGATC
Source organism: Trisateles emortualis (assembly GCA_947095525.1). NCBI lineage: Eukaryota > Metazoa > Arthropoda > Insecta > Lepidoptera > Erebidae > Trisateles > Trisateles emortualis. Next base: position 1,331,887 of record OX352753.1, on the reverse strand, counting down.
TAAAAGCTCGCAAGATATCGGTAAAGGCTTGTATTACTTTAAAATAAAATAATTATTAACAAATTATACACATTTAATTTAAATAAAGAGTCTTAGCGTCAGTCAAAATACTTTACAATTTTCATTATGACCCAAATCATGTGAAATAGACAATTGTGCTATATACACTTTGAAACGCAAGTTGTTTATCAAAACAAATTGCAATTTTTTATTTTTCAGTAGGCGTTGGTCGCTGAATCAAATTCGGTAATTTAATATGGGATCACCTCCAAAGCCTACGAAACAAAAAATAATCATTAAAATAAATTCATAATTGGCGGAATAATCGCGTGAGGGGGGGCGGTAGGGCGACAGCCCTATGGCGTAAGTAAGGCTTGACTGTTCAAGTTTGGTCAAGACCAAGAACACAAAACGATCAAGAAATGCCTACTGCCTACTAAATCAAGCCTACCAAACCCAGCACTGTCCAATAGGTTCTTGAGAGGTACACACGGCAACAGAGATACCTGTACAGGGCCGCTATATGAAGATATTTTTTTTAAGAAAACCATTGCATATATTTCTTCGGAATTTGATAACAGTGTACAATTTAGACTAAACGTACAGATAAAAATATATTTCACACAAATTCATACATTGGTTTTTTCTAAAAAACGAATCTTCATATAGCGGCCCTGTACATCTAACTCCGTTGCCAACCGTATCTTAATGTTTCAACTTATATGAATAAAGAGTTCTTTACACTGTGCTAATATATAATTTAAATGTGAAAATGGCACCTCAATCTAATCTTAAACGGACCTTATTAACACAACAATTGATTGTAAAACCAAATTGGATCGTGATATGGGCGACGTGACGTCAACTCTTTGTTCAATATATTATACAGTGACTAATTTTGTAATTTGTATTTTAAGTGCAAGTTTGCAAAGAATCTTGACGTCTCTTTTACTAGGTACTATAATCTAGGTCTTGCATCTAATGCTCATCAATCTTCTAATGCTTTTATCTTCCTTGTAGCGAATTATTTTCGATCTTAATTTGAAATTCGTTAGTTGTCAGCTGTGTTACCAATCCTTAAGGTTGTCATTGATTGAACAGATTTTGATACAGAAATATTTCAAAATTTATTTCTATCATAATTACTGCTAGATGTTTAAAATACCTTTTTTGTTCAATTCCAGTTGCTTGTTATTTTGATTCTTCTTTATGTATTAACCTCCTTATTGATTTTCATCTATATTAACACTTTCGTGGACAGTAACGTAGACACAATAGATGTTTTATTGTCATGATGTCTATAGGCGTTTACTGTCCTTCAAAGTGTTATAACTTTCTTTCCCATCAATCTATTTGTTTACATTCATTGTTGTATTCTCTTTATCATGCTACTCCTTACAGTCTTGTGTAAATATATATACTGCTTGAGTATAATTAGTAATGATGTTCAATCTCTTTCCCACTATTCCTTCAAAGCTTTACTTAATTTACCATCATGCTGTCTAGCCAAATGCTCTGCTTGCAACGAGACACTTCTACAAACTTCTTTCAGTATCATATTTTAAGTCTACTTCAATCCCATCTTATATTTCATTATCATCTCCTCTGTCTATCCTTCTGTCACTATCTATATTTTTTCATTCTTTCTTCTTTATATCTGCAATTTCTTTAACAATATTTCTTTGCCAATGTAACACTTAATCAACACTATCGTTAATAGTCATATTATCACTGAACACAGTATCATTATCACCAATACCCAATCCGCTGCCATCATCGTAGAATATAACATCACTAACAAGTCGTTCCCTTAAGAAGTTCTCGTTAAAATTCTCGAATATTCCATGATCGTTCTCAATGTCATTTTCACAGCACCTTTTAAAGAATATATTGATGACCGGTCTACCGTATATAGTACTTAATACTGCGATAAGAACTAATGAAACTAAAACACAAAATGTAAGAAACCGTAGCCACATATTGTTGCCGTTTGATCTGAAATCTGTTTGAAGACTGAGTCGCTTATTGTTATTTTAAATTTGTAGTCGATTGTTCTGTTATTATGATATAGTAGCAAACGAGCAACTTTTTGTTGCTAATCCAGTTAGTCTCGACATCATTACAATTTAAGTAATATGGTTGCATTTTTGGGCTGTTTTCCGTTTTAAATATGACAAAATGTGAGAGAAGGGGAGCTAGATTGATTACTAATATTGAAGTATTCTGGCTGGGGAAGTACCCCTACCTTACAGAAGACTGCAGCTAAACATCACACTACCTAGCTAGTGTTATATTTGCTGGTATCTAGAGCTCCTTAAGAAAGCGCTGTATTAGCAACGCGGAAACCGGTACCAAAGTTTGCAAGTGCAGTTATTAAAATTATTTAAAGGAAGCCAATTTTTTTTAAACTATGCTTACCATCAGGCGAGATGTATACTTATCCTTACTTATATTATAAATGTGAAAGTTTGTAAGAATGGATGGATGGATGCTTGTTACTCTTTCACGTAAAAACTACTGAACGGATCTGGATGAATTTTGGCACAAAGATAGATTATGGTCTGGAATAACACATAGGCTACTTTTTACAGCGATAACCGACATCCACGCGGGCGGAGCCGCGGGCAACAGCTAGTTGGCCATATAAGTAAAAAGGTATAAATATATTACTGCGTAAATCACCAAGTAGTGATATTTAAAGCATATTTTAGAGTGTGTTCTTGTCAAAATTCAAATTTAAAATTTAGCGAGATTGCTAAGCAGTAACTGAACAAAAGTAGCCTTCTCATTATCACAATTGAAAGAACACACAATAGAGTACTTACATAACAAAAACGCTATAAAATTACATTAAAACGTGACGTAGCTTAACACAGCTCTTACATTAGAATGAAAGGTAAATACATTATGTTCATCACAAAGAATTTAAAAAGACGTATATTAGAAACAAGGTATTTATATCTTTTGAAGGCGTTAAGGAAAATCTATTGTACTCTTAGAAAGGAAAAGCTCTCATTCATTTATGTTCAAGTTATTTTATTAATACGTAAAAGTATACTTATGAATAATATATAATATAATAATATTTTCGGGACAACTCACACATCGCTATCTGATCCCAAACTAGGCAGAACCTGTACTATGGTAACCAGACAACTGATAAACATACGAGTACATATATATTTCTTAAGATTTGGATTCATTGCATCTAAAGTACAATAGAAAGAAAAAGAAAGAAAGAAAATGCATTGAATTCCAGCAAAAGACATACACTGGGGAATACAGAAAAAAATATTAAAATCATTGGTCAAAGGTGCTCATATCCAGGTGCACTCGCTGTTCGGTAAACGATCAGCGCGTTAAGCAACCAAGGCCGCGGCAACCCTATAGATGGGTGACCGCATAGTAGTATTTCTGAGCGTCTCTGTGCTTCGGAGGGCACGTTAAAAGTCGGTCCCGGCTGTTAACAGTCGTTAGATCACGACAGAGGTATAATAAGTGATCTAAATAATTCTGGCACCAGGTTGGCCACTACCCAAACAATAAGAAGAAGAATTGGTTAAAGTTATGAAAGGTAAACTATTTAACACGATGGAGACCTCCGTGACAGGTATATTGTGAGATTCAAAGTAATAAGTATAGGCACAGTTCGATGGATCTTCCAGGTTAAGCAACTTTGCCAGTCCCTAGATGAGCGACAATTTTTAAAAAAGACCTCTCTCTTCCTGGAAAAGCAGTTGGACCCGGTTGCCTGATCTCTCCAGTCATGACTTATTGCGGATTGCCATTCTATCGACTATATATAGAGTCCGTGTGGTGACGGATTAAGAATACAAATGTCACCATCCCGTTCCATCTGAAGGTGTCGTAAGAGTCGACTAAGGGAGTAAGTCAAGCAAACACTAGTCACTGCAAGAGAGGGAAAACTCGAAACAAAACCCTATACCAACCCGTCTTGCCAGCGTGGTATATTTATTTATATTTATTTATATTTGGAAAACCAACAGCTACATACAAAATAATTAATATTTAGGTTATGAAACATAAAGCCAATTACAGGTTTTCACGAATAGCATCAAAACAACACACAACACACTCAGCGATCAAAATATGTCACACCTTGAACAGAAGGTAATCTAGGTACTAACTATGATCAAAAAAGTTAAGGTTTAGTTGGCTGCGCACTACAGAGCTTTTGGTAAGGATCAAAAGAGTACTCTTTACACAATCTATTAAGGTCGCTGCTTGCTCGCACAATATATGAATTTTGTCTATAGTTAGAAGATGAAAACGGGACAGATATAGGAGGGTTGTACCTAACTGAGCGTTGCGGAACATTAAACTGCAGTTTTTGTAATAGGCTAGGGCAATCTATTTCATTGGATAGTATTTTAAACATGAAAGAACAGTCGGCTAATCGTCGTCGATTAACAAGAGGCTGAATGTGAAATTTTTTGCACAGATCAATGTAATTATTCGAACTATATGGTATCTTTAGACGAAAACACAGAAATCTTAGAAACCGTTTTTGAATGCTCTCGATTCGGTCAATGTAAATACTATAACGTGGATTCCATATTTGTGAGGCATATTCGAGGTGACTTCTGACAAATGTACAATAGAGTATCTTAAATGTTTTAGCTTTTTTGAAGCATCTAGAAATTCTCATCACAAAACCCAAGGCCTTCGAAGCTTTAGCGATTATTTGCTCGATATGTATATCAAACAATAGCTTTGAATCGTGGTAGACGCCGAGGTCCCGTACCCCATCACATCTTGGTAATACTTGCCCCTTCAGTTCATAAGATGATAGTAGCGGCAAGCGTTTCCTACTGAACGAGACTACTGAGCATTTAGCGGGGTTAAGGTCTAGTTTATTTATTTGACAGTAAATATCAAGACGTTCTAGGTCAGACTGAAGAGCCTTCACATCCCTTGCCGATGATATTGTAGAATCAATCTTCATATCATCGGCAAAGCATAAAAGATTAGACGTGTGGAAGCATGAGTCGATGTCGTTCACATACAGGATAAAAAGCAATGGGCCGATCAGTGATCCCTGGGGAACGCCACTTGGGATGGAAACCCAGCTCGAGATATAATTACTGACTACGACAGCCTGAGACCTATTTTCCAAATAAGAGGAAAACCATCTGAGTAAATCTCCTCTAATGCCGCTATTAAATAACTTTATTTTTAGGATGCTGTGATCTATTCTATCAAATGCTTTACTGTAATCAGTGTAAACGACATCGACCTGTGCCCCACTGTCCATTCCTTCAGTTACATAGTCGTTCAGTAACACTAAGTTTGAAGTTGTGGAACGGCCTCTCAAAAAACCATGTTGCAAAGGACTAAAGGAATTTTTTAACGCGGCATAAACTTGATCGTAGATGACTCTTTCGAAGACTTTTGCTAGAATACATAATTTAGATATTGGCCTATAATTAACAATGTCGTTTTTTGAGCCTTTCTTGTGAACGGGACTTATATATGCAGACTTCCATACCGCAGGAACAGTAAAAGTGGCGAGTGATTTCTTAAAAAGTAAACATATCGGCAAAACAATAGACTTAGCACAGCCTAAAATAAATTTGGGTGATAAGTGATCCGGGCCAGTAGATTTAAATGGATCAAGATTACTTAGCAATTTTTCAATATAGTCCACATTGATTTCAATTGAGCTAATGTCGTACAATACATTATTACTATTACTTTCTACCATAGAAGGAACAAGGCCATGACTGGAGTTACTTAATCCTTCCGGTATCGGGTCTAGAAAAGTAGAAAGAAAATGCTCAGAGAACGCATTGCATATTGCATCAGCAGAGGAAACTGTTACATCTCCATAGTTGAAGTAGCTAGGCATTGAGTTGGATTTAGAACGTTGCTTCACAAAACTCCAAAAGCACTTAGGGTTTCTTTCAATTGATGCTTCGGTAGTTGCTAGGTATTTAGAGTAACAGTCTGCTTCCAGTTTTTTAACCCTATCTCGTAGAAGCTTAAACGTAGCTTGGTCAGAAAGTCTGCCATACAACTTAAACTTACGTTGGTATTTAGACTTCTCATTAATTAATCGTCTTAAAGACGCGGAGTACCAGATGGGGTAAGAGTTGTGATGAATATTTATAGAAGGCACATATTTATTCTGAATAACCGCAACGGTATCATAAAAATACCTAACACATTCATCGAGTGACAAATGTATAAAAATATTGTTCCAGTCCACAGCCGAAATTTCCTTATTAATAGCGATAAAATCAGCTTTGTTGAAAAGATACCGCGTGTGTGGCGCGGGAATTAAGTGAGTGCTCACAGCAAAACAAACTTTAATTAATAATGCAGGGTGATATTTATCCACAGGCATAGTAGGCTAATATCCCTCCAAATGTATGGAGTAGACCCATGCCCAGCAGTAGGACGTTTATGGGTTGAGATGAGAGATTCTATCGAATATAAAAGTGTAGGAATAGATAATACTATCGTCTTCATGCTTCACTCAGCTGGACTGAGTTATCACTGCGTTAAATATTAGAAAATGGTCACCCATCTACGATTGACCGCGGCGAGCTTGCTTACCCTAGCAGATATATTGATCCTCGTGGCTATTACTTAGTTAAGAATCCGGTATATGTATAGCCGATATACGACACGGCCGTAGGAAAAAAAGTATGCTGGCATTTGTTTTTATGAAGTTCATAAGTATCAAGTATTTGATCTAAATGAATAAATGAGTTTGACTTTGACAGTCCATATACCAATTGAAATGTATAAACATTTCTATTATATATCAATAGAAAATAAGTGCTTAAAAAAGGAATTTAAAACAATTCCACGTACTATTGAAACAAACTTTTGAGAAAAGATTTTAAAGTTTAATTGAATTAAATTAGCAGGCCAGTGTTAAATCAATGAACCTTGACGACCGTGAATTTTAATAATTGGTTCACCCGCCTCACTTTGGGAGTTAGTTGTTTTCTTCACCTCACTTTCTTTATTTTTATTTCATACTAATGGTTGCCCGCGACTCCACCCGCGTTGATGTCGGTTATCGCTGTAAAAAGTAGTCTATGTGTTATTCCAGACCATAATCTATGTCTGTGCCAAATTTCATCCAGTTCCGTTCAGTAGTTTTTACGTGAAACATCTATGGATGTTTGTTACTTCCAACTAATATTATAAATGTGAATGTTTGTAAGAATGAATCCATGTTTGTAAGAATGGATGGATGTATGCATCCATCCATCCATCCATTCTTACAAACATTCACATTTATAATATTAGTAGGAAGTAGGATGATATTTACATGAATAGTTATTAAAATAAAAGTAACTTAACCTTAACTACTTACAAACAATCAAATATTATACTTAAAGGTACAACCTATAAATAAAATATCTGATTAAGGTTTATATTTATTATTTTTTATTATTACACCGACTGTTTTTTTTATCGAACTTTTATTGAAAACGGTGAAGAGGTCTTTAAACACTTAACAATAATCTAATAATTATGTTTTTTACAATTTGTATCCGTCAATTTCGCAGCTTTAGTGTTATAAAACCTATTCGTCAACGCCGTAGTTTGCGTGCACTCACTACTCTCTATTCTATTCTCAACTCTCCTTCTCACCCTTCCTATTTAACACCATAGTTCCAATATTTGTGCTCTATTCACGATAGAAACCTTCGCTCGTCAAAGAACCTTCTCCTAGTCTGTCACTCCCATAAAATTGGATTTATTCATTTCTCGTTTGTAGCCCAGGCTATTCATCTCTGGAATGACCTGCCTCTTGAAGTGAGGATGGCCACTAACCGTTTTGCATTCAAACTGAAAGTTAAGGCTCTCCTCTAGGAGAATTGTTGGAATTATCTCGTTAACTATTTATTATATTATTATTTTATAAATTTATAACTGTGTAAGTAGTAGTACAAATATGTATATACTAGCTGTTGCCCGCCGCTCCGCCCGCGTGGATGTCGGTTATCGCTGCAAAAAGTAGCCTATGTGTTATGCCAGACCATAATCTATGTGCCATAGCTGTGTGCCAGATTTCATCCAGATCCGTTTAGTAGTTTTTATGTGAAAGAGTAACAAACATCCATCCATCCATCCATTCTTACAAACTTTCACATTTATAATATTAGTAAGGATATATACCTATACATATTTGTCTTCCTTGCTTCATTGACTGCACCTACTTCTATTATCTCTGCATCACCTGTGGTAGACTGGTAGAGAATGCTTATAGCATTAAGTCCGCCTATGTACCTATGTGCATGACGTTTAATCCTTACTAATATTATAAATGTCAAAGTTTGTAAGAATGGATGGATGGATGGATGGATGTTTGTTACTCTTTCACGTAAAAACTACGGAACGGATCTGGATGAAATTTGGCACACAGATAGATTATGGTCTGGAATAACACATAGGTTTGCAGCGATAACCGACAACCACGCGGGAGGAGCCGCGGGCAACAACTATAAAAAAATAAATTTAAAAAAACCTGCAACTAAAAATCGCCGCCTATCGCCCGTCTACCTCAACATTACCTCTATCGACTGTGAATAAATGAAGCATAGTACTTAAATCCATTTATATTCCACATACATTCATTCGCCATATTTCAAACATGTCGATCTGATCACACATCACTCGCTGCATATTAATAGTGATAATAAAAACGCATATGTGTGAGTTATCACGTAGCCAACTGCGGAAGGTAAAGGAGTGTTATGTGTTTATACGACTATGTATTGTAATTTTATTGTATTGTCATTGATTTTATTTACAGTTCCTTATAGAAAATTAGTTTAATGGCGTCATATTGTTGGCGATATATATTTTTAATTATTGTAATTATCATAGCAACTGATATATATGTATGTCCCACTGCTGGGCACAGGTCTCCTCTATATATCAAGAGAACAGAGAGAGAGTTTAGTCATGGTCCAATGCGGCTATTAGTGGGTCAGAATTGAGGTATCATTTGCGTATTGTCGTTCCATTTTTAACACCAGGGATTTAAGATGGAGTATCCCTGGGATAGGAAAACGTATCCCTGCATGAGCGCTGAAGACCAGCCCTCACACACAGGAACACACTTACGCTGTTGTTTGTAGTTATTTCGCTGTGGTCTTCTGTAAGGTCCTTCCCCGGTCTGACTTGCTCGCTGGCATGGTGCTTAGCTCTCTTTGATTAATCAATATTAACCAATGACGCGAATCCTTAAATCCTGCTATTGGTTCATAGTGTAAGAGAGATACCATACTAGTCAGCAAGCCCGACTGGGAAAGGACCTCCATCTTACATAAGACCACAGCTAAATAACTATACACAGCGGTGTATATGTGTTCCTGTGTGTGAGTACAGGTTTTCAGAGTTCATTTTGGGGTGCGTTATAACTAAATGTTTTTCTATACCAGGGAAATTATATCATAAAACGTTTGTTTATTTTTGGATCGGCAAGACGCAAGTGATTCCTCTGGTATTGCAAACGTCCATAGGCTACTGTAACTGCTTATGTTTGTATGGGTTGTGTGCTTGTTTGCCACCTAAGTAGTATAGAGGAAATAATGTCACGCCCCGTACTGTTGACTGCCTTGCTGGTCCAGTGGTCGAAGTATGCGCCTGCTGTTCACGAGGTTGTGGGTTCGATTCCCACACAGGACAAAACTTTGTGTGGCCCACAAAGAATTGTTCTGAGTCTGGGGTAATTTGTGTCCGTTAATTGTATGTTTGTAAAGTCCCCCGCGACACAGAGCTTGTTCTCTAGTGCGGGAGTTGTCTTAAAAAAGAAAAAAAAGCAGAATACTGCCAAAAAGACCTAAAATCGCTTTCTGAGCATTTGTGAAGATGTTTGCTGCCTATAATACTTTTTTTTAAACAAAAACTCCCGCACTAGAGAACAAGTTCTGAGTCACAGGGGACTTACAAACATACAATTATCGGACACAAATTACACCCAAACTCAGAACAAATCTTTCACAACCTCGTGCACAGCAGGCGCATACTGCGGCCACTGGACCACCAAGGCAGTCAAAATACTCACGTACCGCCCGACCCTGAGACATCATTCTATTCTTCTTTGTCTATATATAAAGTATTTTCCTCTACCGTGTCTTTGTCGTCTTTACATTCAAACAGAAGGACATATATAATTTCCTGATAATGTTTTGCGTTCGATGATGATTTTGAGTGACACAGATTGCACGTAAATTCGATTCTCAGACAGGATTGGTTCTTCCGAGTCTGGATGTACTTTGTACTTGTGAATTCTGTGTTTGTAGTGTCCTCCGTGTCATATGGCTAGATTTTACTAGTGCGGGAGACATATTTAACAAATAAGAATGCCAGATCTTACCTACCAGGCCTGCTAGAGTTCCAGGCCACAACATTAGAGCTGACGCCGGGACTTTGGGATTTTATTGACTGTCATAATTTTAAGACTGACTGCCTTTTGAGGATTTCCACAGCATTTGGTCTTGAGCTGACCTTGGCCATCGATTGAGTTATAGTAACTAATAGCTGGATGCGAGAAGCCGATGATCGTGCTAGGTGGCGTGCAGTTGCAGAGGCCTATGTCCAGCAGTGGACTAAGATGGGCCGATGATGATGATGAACTAATAGTAACTAGTAGTACATACATGCATACCTATCATCATGCCCGTCTCCCATTGGGGTAGGCAGAGACTATGGTACGCCAATTGCTTCGATCCAAACATACTTCTTTCGCTTCCTCTACATTCATCAACCTCTTCATGCATGAACGTCAGTTCTAGCTACTTTTAATTTGTCCCTATTTTAAGCAAATTACTTACCTGAACGATGTATGAAGAATGTAGAAGAAAGTATTTTTCTTATTACTAGTCTTTTGTATATATATTTAAAAAACTTTTTTTTTTTAAAGACAACTCCCGCACTAGAGAACAAGCTCTGTGTTGCGGGGGACTTTACAAACATACAATTAACGGACACAAATTACACCCAGACTCAGAACAACTCTTTGTGGGTCACACAAAGATTTGTCCCTGTGTGGGAATCGAACCCACAACCTCGTGCACAGCAGGCACATACTGTACCCACTGGACCACCAAGGCAGTCAAACCAAGCCACCAGTTTGGAGGAGACCCATGCCCAGCAGTGGGACATTTATGGATTGATACGAGACTCGTTAGTGATTTGTTTTTCTACAAACACAAATCTTTTTGACGCACTTGAGTAACCGATTAGTTATAAACAAAGCAAAGCGATACAAATCGTCGTAGTAATCGATTTTACGCACACATAACAATTTATATCAAGTATATAATACGTTACATAAGTGTTTATGTTCAATGTCAATATGTACTTGTTATTTAATGACATAGTATTGTAGTATAAACAAGCATACGTAGACTATAGACGCTTGCTATACCTGCCCCTCTAGACAAGTGGCATAAGCGATAGTCGAATCGAAAAGCTAAAAAAAAATGTATGGGATTTGACGTAAGTCTACGATATTTATTTTTATTTATTTATTTATTTATTTTATGGAAAACCAACAGCTTATTCTAATTTAAAAAATAATTAGTATAGCAATAGAGAGCCAATTACAGGTCTTCACGTTTAGTGACAAAGGAAAGGTATATACCTATATCACTGAGGGACAAGTAATTATTATAAACTATTTAGTAAACATACAAACATAAAATTATATAGTAAAATGTTTTGTAAATTATATATAAATTATTAATATAATGTCGTTAACTTACGTCAAATCCCATACATTTGTTTTTATGACTTTTCAATTGGACTACCGTTTATGCCATTTGTCTATATGTCAATATACATACATGTCATTAATACAATATCTGATTGCTTGTAAGTAGTTTAGGCATTTATTTAGAATAGGGGTCGCCCGCGACTTCGTCTGCGTGGTAATTCGGAACGTACATTTCCCCGATTTTGCAACATATCTCACTACTGCTCCGCTCCTATCAATCATAGCGTGATGTTATATAGCCTATAGCCTTCCTGGATAAATACACTATTCAACAAAAAAAACTTTTTTTCTAATCGCGTTCAACCAAACAAACAAACTCTTCAGCTTTATAATATTAGTATAGATTTACAGAAAAACAATCAATTTATGGCCCGACCCAGGAATCGAACCCGTGACCTCGTGATCAGCAGTCAAACACGTCGACCACTGAACCACCGAGGCAAGAAAGATATTCTTCCTTACACATATTATAATATAGGCAATATTTTAAATTGAGAGCGAAATAGATATGTTTTCTTTCTTTCTTTCTTTATAAATACTTGCCAAAAACACGATACTATCTCTCAGTACATTACCTCCATATATCCTACATACATGGCATTTATCTTCAGCAATAATATTTCCGAACTGTAGCCAAATACAACTGAATTTACTCTTCAAATATACAAGTATATTGTTCAACTGTCGTTAATGTCTGGCGATTGTCCAAATATATTTGACTGCCTTGTCCAGTGGCCGCAGTGTGCGGCTGCTGTGTACGAGGTTGTGGGTTCGATTCCCACACAGGACAAGATTTAGTGCGACACATAAAGAGTTGCTCTTAATCTATCAATCAGCCTATCGCAGTCCACTGCTGGATATAGTCCTCACCCAACACGCGCCACAGCACACGGTCCTCCACCTTCCGCATCCAGTCCAAATTTCATCCAGATCCGTTCAGTAGTTTTTACGTGAAAGAGTAACAAACATCCATCCATCCATTCTTACAAACTTTCGCGTTTATAATATTAGTAGGATATAGTTTGGAATGCTTTGATTCTGTGGCTTAAGTTTACGTCTGTATTTGACGGTTGTAAAGTCCTGGGATGGATTCCCGAGTCAGGTATTTTTTTTTATAAACTTCTTTTCTTTTATACTACTTGGGTGGCAAAAAAGCATACGGCCCGCCTGATTTTCAGCGGTCACCTTAGCCTATGGTCACTTGCAATACCAGACGTAATACATGCGTGTTGCCAATTCAATTTTTTACACCAGAGCCTTAAGATGGAGTTTCCCTGGGATAGGAAAACGTTTCTTTCAGAACGATTAACGCTTGAAACCTGTACTCATAATCAGGAACACAACTACACCGCTGTAGGTTCGTCGGATCGGGCTTATTACGCAAAGATTAGTATTAGCAGTCAGGATTACAGTCACTGTTTCACTCCGGCATTACTCTAAATACATAGGTACTTACCTAAATAAAACAATATGTATATTTTAAATAAATAACTCTGTTTATTAACAAAACAATTCAAAAATATCACTATATTAATTTATTTATATACATTTCTTTCTTCTCTTATATACTTACTATAAATATATTGTTATAAAATAAACACTCTTGTTGTGGCTCAGCAGTAACAGAAGACTGATTCAGGCTGATTGGCTGATGCACATATACACATATACAACCTACTTAAATAATATAAATGTAACTTAATTCATATGTGTACCTATAATAAGCCAAATACATATCGAATCCTCGAGGTATTCCTCGAAGCGCTACCATTTTGAGGCGCTCCTAATGAAGCGCTCCTTTTTTATTCCTCGGAGCGCACCTTTAAAGAGGTATAAAATTTTAATATTTTTATTTGCTATCGGGAGCGCTCCTAAAAGGTGCGCTCCGAGGAATAAAAAAGGAGCGCTTCATTAGGAGCGCCTCAAAATGGTAGCGCTTCGAGGAATACCTCGAATCCTCAATAAAAAAATTGACGTAACTTAAAAAATATCACTGGGCAATTTTGAATCTTAGCTGTTAAGAATAAGATGTAAATTGGAAAATAATCATTTTTTAACATAAGTCATTCTTCCACTGTGGGTGCGATATACTGTACAGAATTAAAATTGCAAAGGTGTGTGCGTGAACTTTCTAAGATTGTCAACAGAGTAAGCTGACAGACGTCGACTACAAGGATTTCCACAGAATACGGACTTGGATTGACCTTGTTCATTGCCTGCCAGTAACCTTCACTAGGTCACTAGGCCCACTTTCTGTAATAAATCGTTTTAAGTGGAATGATGCGTTCATTAATCCACCATCGCCCCTTGTATTATTGTAGATATTGTAGCTTGATTATACAAAGCTTATGACTCTGATATTGCCTTATATAACCAGACTGCTGTATGCAATTGTGCAGCTGAAAAAGGAACTGCAGGCACGCTGCGCGAAACGTTTGGTCGCTGTAACCTAGCTGTTGGTAACTTACACGACCTCAATACATTACAAAAAAAAAATCTAGTGTACAATTGTATAACCTATATAACCATTCGATGCCAATCAAAACGGTCGACAAGCGGATAGTGACACTTGAAATGGCTCTTGTAATTATTCTGCGCAGTGACTTATATCATCATCATCATCATCATCTCAACCCATAAACGTCCCACTACTGGGCACGGCCGGCTGATTCTCTAAGAAACTGCGATGACAAACTGACAGTTGTGCTCGCAAACTGACAGTTGTGATTGCTCGGTGACGGCACAATCTATTGACTAAACGTCAAAAAGGCTTGGTTTTTGCTCTTACGGAATACCGATATTCAATCTGACAGACAGATTTTGCTCGGCTTTTGCGGTGGTTCAGTTTTTGCTCTTACGGAATTGCCGGTCTCCTCCAAACATTTGGAGGGATATTAGCATACTATACCACGCTGGCCAGACGGGTTGATATAGGGTTTTGTTTCGAGTTTTCCCTCTCTTACGGTGGATAGGTGTTGTCTGCTAGACTTACTCCCTTAGTCGACTCTTACGACACCCTAGGGATGGAAGGGGATGGTGACATTTGTATTCTTAATCCGTCACAATTTATATATTTGGTAGTAAATCCGAACGTGACGGTATATACTCGTATATCAACTTTTGCTATTCTGCCCTGCTAAGGAAGAACAAAGTAACTACATGAAAAAGCTACGGGAAAATCGTATCTAAGGTAGTTAAGTTTAGAGGCGGTTTTTGCAAAACTTGAGTCACATTGGTACTTTGTTTATCGTTAACAATTCAGTATTGCCTATTTCATTTGTTGTTTCAGTTGAAAATCAGCCTTGAACATCAACTTGGATGTTTAGACCTATGCTGAACTGGACCTATTGGGTACAGCTTTGAGGCATACACAGCATTTATTAACCTTCTCTTATTTTATGTCTTATTTTATTGTTTGTTCTTCTTTTTAATAGTTATATTTAAGTTATATCTTAAGTTATATCGTTATATCTCGTGTTGTCTCCGTTTGTATCCAAATAAATACTTTTTCTTTCTTTCTTTCCTATTTCATTTAAACCTTGTCTTATCTTCTTTTGATTCTTCTTCTTTTAAATTGTTATATTTAAGTTCTATCGTTATATCTTGTGTTGTCTCCGTTTGTATCCAAACAAATACTTTTTCTTTCTTTCTTTCATATTTCATTTATCGTTTTAATCCAGCGCTCTAACTACATGATATTTTCTTATACAACTTAAGTCAAGGTATAAATAAATTGTTATTAATGCGACAATTTTGATTCTACAATAAAGGTACTATTCCTTATTTCTAATAGGCAGTATTTACAATAGAAATGTACATAAAATTACAATATAATATATTTATTTACAATGGTATCGTCGATCCAGTTTATGTAATTGTTCAATGAGGTAAATAATACGTTTCTATTGAAGCATAAGCCTCTGTCTGCTGGGTTGCCATAGAACATTCCTTGGAGACACCATCGGCTTTGGCGATAGGCTGCAAACAAACCTCCGTAACTTGGGCATAGTGCTATTTCTGTAAAAAAATAAAATAACCATAAATATCATATTAAAGCCAAAATTCACACACGCTGGCCTAATGCGGATTGGTGAATAGGACTTAGAATTTCTTCTAAGACTGTGGTTTCCTCACGATGTTTTCCTTCACCGTTAGCTGATGGCGAATCATTTGATTAGTACTTTGTAAACTCTACAAAGTGAAATTCACATTGGTACTGCCACCCATGATCGAACTCGCACCTCTTGCGTGCTAGTCGGTTACTTTCCCACTTGGCCGCTTTTACTTATGTAGTCTTTCTTTAAAAAATACTATTAGTTAAGAAGTGCAAGTGATACTTCTGGTATTGCATGCGTCTATAAGCTACCGTAACTGCTTAACATCAGGTGTGACGTATGTTTGTTTAATACACTATTAAATAAATTAGGTATTAAAAAAAGATAAGTCATTTTGTTTAATTACGCCATATTTATTGGATTAACTTTATGAATTGTACAACACTATATATATACTTATATAGTATGTATGTATTAGTGTTATAATTATATCTTATGTATAGTATTTATTTAGTGAGTACACCATAAACTACCTTACCTTACTCTTTAAAATCCATCCAAAGGTTGTCTGGAAGAGATCGCTTTTAGTGATAAGACCGCCCATTGTACAGCTAACTATTACATCAAACTGTTATTTTTTATTGTTGTATTTTTGCTTGGTGTACAATAAAGAATATTCTATCTATCTAACACTGTTTAATGTAACATAGTGAGAGTGAGAGTGAATCATTTTCATAGACAAGTGACAAACTTTAAGGAGGCGAGTAATTTCAGTAATTTGCATTGCCCAGACAACTTTAACAAAAGAATATTTAAAACAAGCTTTTACTTCGTTAAAAATAAAGTTCTGACCTCCATTAAAACTCCTCTAAAATAATAATGTGTTACATTTCACAGGAGAAGAAAAAGAAAAAGTGTATCATGCTTTTAATTCGGTAATCGAATGAATTTGTACAACAAAACTGAAGGAAATATCGGTGATATACTGAGAATATTTTGGCAAAAAAACCTAATAACACTTTGTCTGACCTGGATATCGAACCGAGGACCTCACGATCGGCTATAAACAAAGGCTGAAACTTACATTGCTATTTCACACATACATCTCAACCCATAAACGTCCCACTGCTGGGCACGGGTCTCCTCCATAAATTTGGAGGAATATTAGCCTACTATACCACGCTGGCCAGACGGGTTGGAATAGGGTTTTGTTTCGAGTTTTCCCTCTCTTGCAGTGGATTTTGCCTGCTTGACTTATTCCCTTAGTCGACTCTTACGACACCCACGGAATAGGATGGGGTGGTGACATTTGTATTCTTAATCCGTCACCACACGGAAATATAATTACATTGCTATTTCAACAAAGATTAAATAGAAATATACATACTTAGGCCATATGTAGCACAGAATACATTTTCGCTCTTGTCTACACAGATTTCGCTCTTATCCTTCTCGAAGAATATAGGCAAAAGTTGTCCGTTTGGTCCCCAAGCAGTCGTCTGTGAACCAATCATATTTATTTAATAAAGTATTGTAGAAATAGATGTTGAATAATAATAATAATATATTCAAATACACGCACGTGCATCTCATTCGAAACAAAGCAGAAATGTATTTCTAACACTTTTTTTTGTGACCACTTAAATATCATGTGTTTTTTTTTATACTACTTTTTTTTTTTAAAGACGGAACAGAACGGCTCCCCCCAATTAACGGACACAAATTACACCCAGACTCAGAACAATTCTTTATGGGTCACACAAAGTTTTGTCCTGTGTGGGAATCGAACCTACAACCTCGAGCACAGCAGGCGCATACTGCGACCACTGGACCACCGAGGCAGTCGAGTACTTGGGTGGCAAACAAGCATACGGCCCACCTCAAGTTAAGCAGCTACCGCAGCCTATGGACGCTTGCAATATTAGAGGTATCACTTGCGAGTTGCCGACCAATTCTTTTACACCAGGGCTTTGAGATGGAATATCCCTGGGATAGAAAAAAAGTTTATTACACATCCCTTAATGAGCGCTAGAGACCTGTATGTCACACATAGGAACACATCTACACCGTTTTTTGTAGTTATTTTGGCTGTGGTCTTCTGTAAGGTGGAGGTCCTTCCCCAGTCGGGCTTGCTCACTAGTATGGTGCCTCTCTTGTTCCACTAGAGGAGCAATAACCACGATAATAATAGTAATACAAAAACAATGTAAGACCCCGGGCATATGCCTGAACGTCTTTTGTTTTTTTATATAGAATGCAACACAGAGCTCTTCATGACACTGTCTCTGTCATATCGAATTTATGTCATTGTGCTTACGAACTAGAGTAAAAGAGATAGGTATATGTTTACTTCATAATGTTTGACGGATTTAAAGCTTCGTCCGCATAATGGAATAGGCTTCAATATTTTGTTACATATTGTATTGGTTTGCTAATCTATATATTTACCTCAGTAACTTAAACCATTAGCCATACGTTTCTCTATAAATTATATTCCTATACTTTTATGTTAACCAAAATACATTACACAATTCCAACCTAATAAAAAAAAAAAAACTATTTTAACAAATGTGTGGCCTTGCTAAAACTGAACTGCAATATTAACTGCGCCATTAAGGCCTATAAAATGTTCTATTTACACTTAGCGACACGACACGGCCGACGTCCCTTTTTGTTACCACTATATATTATACTGTAACTCGTACCAAATTGTAAATGTTATACTCTGGCGATTAAAAAGAGTGGCCCGAGTTTCTTGCATCATCTTCAATTCTTCTCGAGGTTCTACCCTAGTCAGCGAATTGGCCGTAGGAAAAAAGTATGCTGGCATTTGTTTTTATGACGTTTATAAGTATTTTGTATTTGATCTAAATGAATAAATGAGTTTGACTTTGACACCGACACGACGAGTCACGAACGATTGGTAAATGGGATATTGATAATCTTCAGTAGAAATAGAAAGTAATGTGTAAATAGTGCACTATGTGTCACACAGTTTTGTCCCGCATGTGAATCGAATGTTGTTCAGATCACCTTATCCACTAGACCATACGAGCAGTTTAATTTTATATGTCATACCCATATAAACATTTATATTAAAACTATAACATGGTATGCTTCTGGGCCGACACAATTTAGATTGCCATCGACACGCTAAGAAGAAGTGGATAAGGTGATCATCTGACCAATGTTCGATTCCTATACGGAAAATACTTTGTGTGCCACATTTAATGTTTGTATAAATACAGGGGTACTTGGTGTCCATGAGTTGTATATTTTAAAGTTCCTTGCAACACAGGGTTTGTTTGCTACTGCCATAAGAGTAGTGTTTTTAAAATAGTATTTTTAAACAATTGTTTTAGAGTAGGAAATTTATCAATGTTGAATTTGTAAGGGTAAAAAACTTTTGCTAGGCACCCTTTAACACACACAGTATATTTTTTTAAATTAACGCTAACGCAGTGCTCTCTTTATATCAAAGTCGTGCATCGGTCGTGTCGCATCGTCTAAAAGGCTTAGGTAGTCAAAATAATTAATTTTAGAGTACGCAGCTAGAATTTCGAATGAGTTAGTCACATAGGTACATAAATGGACGTGAGCCAAGTTTTATTCAATTTAATCATTATTCTGAATTGTTTATGAGTTCAAACTAGTACGATTTAAGAACGTTCTAATGGCTATTTACTTTTTTTGGAACACCTATAGTTTTCACCCGCGATATAGAAACTAATCGATCTCTTCTTGCCTTACAAAGCACGTGAAGAAATAACTAAGCCAGCCTTAGTAGAGATCGACAGGAAATTATAATAAATTTGATTCTTTCACCATTAGTAAGCTACATTAACATAGGCTATATTTTATTTAAAAAAATTACGGTATTCCTACGAAAACTAAATAAATGACCACCCGTGTGGAGCTGGGACGAACCGCTAGTATCCTACTAATATTATAAACGCGACAGTTTGTAAGTATGGATGGATGGATGGAGGGATGGATAGATGGATGTTTGTTACTCTTTCACGTAAACACTACTGAATGGATCTGGATGAAATTTGGCACAGAGATCGATTATGGTCTAGAATAACACATAGGCTACCTTTTACAGCGATAACCGACATCCACGCGGGCGGAGCCGCGGGCAACAGCTAGTATCTAAATGAAGGTAGGATATACAGTTGTAGTGTAAATGTATTAATATACTCACAGCGGATGCTTCAAGATTTTCCGTATCGTTATAATGTATGCAAGCACCCTGTATGTTCTCCGTGAACACTGTGGACTCGTCCAGAATGAGGAGTGCCAGGTCATTTGTAGCTTTTTCCTCTCCGTCCAACGTGAAGTTTGGGTGGATGTTTATCTCTCTGATCTGGAATAATGAATACAAAATGTATTATTGTCCTCTTTACTGGTTTTATTTGGATATCAGACGGTATATCTCAATGGAGATTTAAGATAGGTCATATAAGCTGATTACTCTGCTTAGAACCCCAAATATTAGACGAGCAAACGCGATCGGGGAAGGATTTCCATCTTACAGAAGTCAAATAACAACCACACAGCGGTGCAGTTTTGTTCCTGTGCGTCAGTACGTACAGATCGGCCGGCTGATTCTCTAAGAAACAGCGATGGCAAACTGACAGTTGTGATCGCAAACTGACAGTTGTTATTGCTCGGTGACGGCACAATCTATTGACTAAACGTCAAAAAGGGCTCTTACGGAATACCGATTTTCAATCTGACACCCAGATTTTGCTCGGTTTTGCGGTGGCTTGGTTTTTGCTCTTACGAAATACCCCTGCCGGTGCCCATTTAATTTAACGTTTTTCTATCCCAGAATTATTTCATTTTTTTTTTGGATCCATAACACGCGAACATTGCAAGCATATGTATACATATTATTATATTATACATAGGGTACGGTAACTGTTTACCATCAGCTGAGCTGGTATGTCAATTTGACGCGATCGGAGGGCTTTACGTGATTTCAGAGAAATGGAGGGGTCTCAAAGTATCACGCATTTCTTGCCAGATTCTTTGAGAGACCAGAGATTTCTTGATCGAAGCCAGAACAGGTCCGACCGAGCAGGCTAGGCATATGCTTCATCACTGCGCCACCAACGCAGTCTTCTTGATGTGTTTTTGTACAATGCACTAGCAGGTATCACTTCTAAATAATAAAGAATATTTTACCCGGTGCAGTTTCTCGGTGCCCGCCATGGACTGCAAGTTACCCTTGCCAAGAAAGACCAACACATTCTCAGGCATCACCGACTCGTTTGCCATGATCATGCATCTGCCACCTGAAACATAAAGTATTTCTAATATTACAACCTTGCCTTATATGCCTTATGCCTTGGGTGGTTCAGTGGCTTAAGTGGTTACCTCGCCATTTACCACTGCGTAGTGTTGTGTGAATTGGATCCCTACACAGGACAAAATTATACGGTATATCCTTATCCTTACTAATATTATAAATGTGAAAGTTTGTGAGAATGGATGAATGGATGGATGTTTGTTACTCTTTCAAGTAAAAACTACTGAACAGATCTGGATGAATCGTGGATGTCGGTTATCGCTGTTAAAAGTAGCCTATGTGTTATGCCAGACCATAATCTATCTCTGTGCCATTTCATTCAGATCCGTTGAGTAGTTTTTATGTGAAGAAGTAACAAACATCCATCCATCCATACTTACAAAATTTCGCGTTTATAATATTAGTAGGATTTGAAGGCGTCAAATATATGAAAAGTCGAGGACGGTATAAAAGAAACCTAAATATAACCAATATTTTTATCTATAATTCTACAAAACCCAAAATTTTAACCAAACAAAACTCCTACCCAAAGCCTACTTACCTCATTCATAACATATTTAATTTACAAAATAGAGGAAATATCATTAGGCAAACGTAGCATCGAATATGGGTCGCCATAATGAAATTAGACCTTTCTCCTTGAACACAGACGGCGATAAGAAAAAAAACATAAAAAGGTAAGTGGTAACTTGTGTGCGAATTGCGGACTCTTTGGTTCAAGTTTTCATTAATGGACAATAGATGTCGCTGCGGAAATAAAGGAGGTTAGACTAAATGGAATTTGTATTGATGCTGTGTTTGTGATTGTTTCAAAAATGTGAAGTTCGAAGTAATACTAAACAAATTGACTGGCCTGTTGGTTTAGTGATTAGTGACCATGACTATTATTAAGGTTGTGGGTTCGATTTCCACACGGGAAAAACTTAGAGTGGCTTTTTTTTTAAAGACAACTCCCGCACTAGAGAACAAGCTCTGTGTAGCGGGGACTTTACTTTGTGGCCACCCAGGCAGTCAATATAAAAAAAATATATTCGAGGATCAAAATTGCCAATCCTTCAGCGTTCTATACTTTTTTAAACTTTTAAATACGTGAATACTCTGAATTTAATCCCCTACATTAAAAACTAAAGCGTATTGAAATTAATTAAACTTGTGAGTTAGTTATATTTCAGTCCTTTAAAGCGAAAAGTTAGTGTCGACAGCAAAAGCTCATAAAATGTATATATATATATATATATATAATAATAACAATAATCGATATTTACACAATTAAATTATAAATAATAATGATTAAATCCAGTTAATAATCAATATGTATATATATATATATATATATTGATTATTAACTGGATATATGTATATAGCGTAAATAGACTACGGTAACTGCTCTGGGGAAGAACAAAGATCCTTCCCCAGTCAGGCTTGCTTGCTAGAATGGTCACGTAGTAACTATTTAGTAATCTGTGGTATGGTGCTCTACCGCTCTTTCTATTTCTATATACATATATATATGTCTATAGGGTTACTGCGCCCATGGTAGCTTAACCCGCTAATCGTTTACCGAACAGCCAGTTATTACGTTGTCACATCCTTTTTAACTTTACCAAGTCTAGCTACTGCTCGAATTTTAATAAATTCAGAATTAGAATGTTCAAAATTTATTCAAAATAAAAACAAGAAACAAAAACTAAATCTACAGCGTTTTGACGACATTTTAATTTCAGAACACAAAACGTCATGAAAAATTTTTTCGCTAAAGGTGGGCGCCGATTGTTTTTACACCTATTATTTTGTTTTGTTTTTGTTCTACAAAAACAATGGCAGGACGTTGTTTTATTGTTCTTGTGACCTGCATTTTTTGTTTTTAAGTTGTAAGTATTATAAGGTAAAAGCACCAGGCGCTTTATTTAAAATCTAGACCCAACGTACTTTACGCTAGGCCTAGTCAGACGGTGATTGAATAGGTGCTTTCTCTTCGAATTAATGTAGGGCACCATACTAGCGAGTAAACCCGACTGGGGAAGGACCATCACCTTACACAAGACCACAGCGAAATAACTACACACAGCGGTGTAGTTGTGTTCGTTTGTGAAAGTACAGGTCTCTAATACTCTTTGAAGGATGGATTCAGAAAGAAACGTTTTCCTATCCCAAGCATACTGCATCTTACAACTCTGGTGTTTATTTTTGGGTAGGCAACATGCAAGTGATACCTCTGGTATGGCAACCGTTCCATAGGCTACGGTAACTGCTTACCACCGGGTGGGCTATATGCTTATTTGCCACCTAAATAGTATAAAATAAAAGGATGCCCAAAGTATTAAAATTGTCTGTGTTTATACCTGTGCTCACACACAAGAACACAACTACACTGCTGAGTGTAGTCATTTAGCTGTGGTCTTATGTGAGGTGGAGGTCCTTCCCCATTTGGGCTTGCTCACTAGTATGGTGCTCTATCCTACTTTCTACTAATATTATAAAGGCGAAAGTTTGTAAGTATGGATGGATGGATGGATGGATGTTTGTTACTCTTTCACGTAAAAACTACTGAACGGATTTGAATGAAATTTGGCGCAGAGATAGATTATGGTCGGGAATAACACATAGACTTTTTACAGTCATAACTGATATACACGCGGGCGGAGCCGCGGGCAACAGCTAGTCTCTCATAGTTCTATTGTAAATTTCTTGACAGAAAATCTCAATATCGAACCTAGCACCTCAAGACTAGCAATCTGTCTCAACAAACACTAGATCTATGAGGTGATTCAATTTGTCAAAGGAAAACAGGAGACACTACACTGTAGCGTAAATTGTAGAGGCTTGTGTCGCACAGTGGAAGGGAGCAGATTGATTGATTGATTGGCTTTTTCAGAATACAAAATACAGTAGACAGGCGACACAGCGTACTAGTAGGGTCAACTAAAGTGTAAACTTGTGTAGCTACATGACAAGTCCATAAAATGTACGTACGTAATTTTTATTTTTTTATTTTATACTACTTAGGTAGCAAATAAGCATACGACCCGCATGATGTTAAGCAGTTATGTCAGAGCAGAGGCATCATTTGCTGTTGCCAACCCTTGTTTTACACCAGTGCTTTAAGATAGAAGATCCTGGGAAAGGTAAGCGTTTCTTTCAAAACGCATTCCTAAATAGGCGCTGGAGACCTGTACCCATACACAGTAACTAAACCGTTAGGTAGGTAGTTATTTGGCTGTGGTCTTTTGAAAGATGGAGGTCCTTCTCCAGTCGGGCTTGCTCGCTAGTATGGTGCCTAGCTCCTCTCTCTCTCTCTCTGTAAGTATGTAGTTTAAAAAATATTTTTTTTAATTTTATTTTTATAAAAAGACAACTCATACACCTGGAACTATGGAATTAGCCCTACGTTGCGAAAATACAATTAACGACACAAATTGAAGTTTGAAGCATTAGTTATAAATCACAGCAATTTTACTTTTGTGGGGATCGAACCGACTGCCTTGGTGGTCCAGTGACCGCAGTATGCGCCTGCTGTGCACGAGGTTATGGGTTCGATTCCCACACAGGACAAAACTTTGTGTGACCCGAAAAGAGTTGTTCTGAGTCTGGGTGTAATTTGTGTCAGTTAAGTGTATGTTTGTAAAGTCCCCCGCGACACAGATCTTGTCCTCTAGTGCGAAAGTTGTCATAAAAAACCCACAACATCCTGCGCTGTGGTGAATTGCGAGGTAACCAATGAATGATAAATGCAATCAGTATTAGAAGTTCAACGCACCTGTAAGTACGACAGTGTCAGACAGCAGGGCTCCATCGCAGAAGTAGTGGAACTGACTATTCTCGGAGTCATTTTTGATGAAGATGGTCGCCACCCAGGGGAAGACTGTCGTTATGAATGACTCGCAGCTCTCGTTACCTTGGCAAATGGTTCCTGCCTGAGAAACAAAACACAATTAATCTTTTGAAAG
This sequence comes from Trisateles emortualis, assembly GCA_947095525.1. Classification (NCBI taxonomy): domain Eukaryota; kingdom Metazoa; phylum Arthropoda; class Insecta; order Lepidoptera; family Erebidae; genus Trisateles; species Trisateles emortualis. Next base: position 1,306,804 of record OX352753.1, on the reverse strand, counting down.
AAAAAAATACTTTTTAGGTGACCAACAAGCATATGACCTGCCTGTTAGTAAGCAGTTACCGTAGCCTATGGATGCTTGCAATACCAGCGGTCATATATCCTCCATATTAAAGCAATGGTGTAAAAAAATGAGTCGGCAACACGCAAGTGATATCTCTGGTTTTGCAAGCGTCCATAGGCTACGGTAACTGCTTAACATCAGGCTGGCCGAATGCTTGTTTGCTTGGGTGGTACCTAGCATTATAAAACTTAAGTAATATTTTAAAAAGACAAAAGAAATATTTTTTTTTTAAACTTTCACGATTTGTACACATATTATAACTATAATGGAGAACGGGTCTTAATTGCGTAATATTTTAAAGGTTTTCATACCTTTTTGTTTCCTGACGTTTCGGTCAAATTGCACCGACCGTGGTCACGGGTTAACTCTGTACTAGCGATAACATAAAGATAACAATAAAAGGTATGAAAACCTTTAAAACAATATACGATTTACACCCGTTGTCCATTATAGTTATAATAAAAGAAAATATAATTTTAATTATTATACAAAAAGCTAAACCTAGCTTCCATTAACGTACAATGAAAGAACATTTAACAAATAAAAACCTATATTTTTCCAACCCATAATTCACGCGGACGCTGTGAAGCTTCAAATTAAAATTAAAAATTCAAATATTCCACCATTTTGAAATTCTGTTTATGGCTATAAATATTTTCTTAATGTTATATTATGGCCGTCTAACTGGGTGATAAAATGCAGATGGTAAGACGGATACCGTTAATGATACAAAGTATTACTGGGTTTGATTCCCGGGTCAAACTACGGAGTAAGAAATTGATAATATAATTTTACAATCTTCTTCTTATCGTTTGGTTAGTGGTCAACCTGGTGACAGAGTTATTAAGATCGCCCATATATAGGTCTCTGTCGTGAACTAACGACTGTTAACAGTCGGGACCGACTTTTAATGTGCCTTCCGAAGCACGGTTAGTAAAGGTGACCTTGTCTTTGGTTGCTTAACTGGCTGATCGTTTACTGAACAGCGAGTGCACCTGGCTATGAGCGCCTCATTAGTAGTTGAATAGAGAGTTACAGAGTGTTTAAACACACGTTTTCGGCTCTATAATTTCCTTGGCGTAGTTGATTAATCCTAATCATCATCTCAACCCATAAACGTCCCACTGTTGGGCACGGGTCTCCTTCATACAGATGGAGGGATATTAGCCTACTATACAACGCTGGCCCTGTGTTGCGGACGACTTTACAAACATATTGTTACGACGCACAGGTTGGCCCTAAAAACTACCGCTATCTGAAAACAATAGCTATTCATAAAGTGTCTCGAACAATACAGAAAAAACATCATAAAGAGAACAAAGGATGAATAGCGGTCGAACGGATCGTGCGAATATGAACCTTAGCGTTTAGGCACAAGGTTTATGGCACTTAGCACGGTGACTTGTTTACATCATGAATGAACGTTCGAGTAACGGGTTCGTTCCTACGTAAAGACGTTACTATAACTTACTACGATCCTCGCGTATATTCTCGATTCCGTGGCGAGTGATATATAAGGGGCCGACGTGCGGCGGACAGTCAGTTTTGGCTGGAGAGTCTTGGTTGAAGAGTCTTAGTTGAGAAGTCAACGAGTCTTCACTGAGAAGAAGACAGCGATATAGGCGATATATCGGGACGATATTGGAAGACTTTAGTGAAGTGTTTTGTGTTATACTGAATAGTTTAGTGAGTGAACTGTTATAGTGCGTAATTGTGTTCACGGTGTATTGTAAGTGTTATTGTGTGTTTTGTGCTGAAATGCTAATATACTCGTTATCGTGTAACCTGGCATTTTAATCGAACCCTATCCTGACAAGTAACTATTGTTTGTCGTCATTGAACATAACAATTAGTGTCAGCGGTAGTTCGTAACAACTGGTCTCAGAGCTGGGACGTAACATTGGTGTCAGAAGTGGGATGTCAGTCACACTACGCGACGGAGACGAGGGAGTTTACATGCAACAGTTGACGACAGAAGTGCAGATGCCTGTCAGACCGAGCGACGGTGACAAGGGGGCATGCACTCGTCAACAGGCTGTTTTGGAGTCTTGTGAACCTGCAACTGCAGCTGAGGAAGACAGCAGCCCGCCGCCAACTCATCTGGTCACCACTGGGGCCGAGGAAAATATTAGCACACCATCGACTTCTGCGGATACCTCAGCGGGCCCGACAGCGACAAGTCCTTCTAATGTGGTTGATTTGTCGATCCTCTTGGCCACTATGCAAGACTTCCAACGTCGACAACGCCAAGCTCAGGAAAGACTCATGCAGAGTGTACAAGTTCATAGGGAGGCTCAGCGCCGAAATGTGCAAGAGCTAATGCGGATCTGCGACTCCATAAAGTTTCAGCCTAGCACACATCAAGCTGTGGTTGACGTCAAGGACAGCCAACGTAAAGGTACGGATAACGTCAAGGATCTTCATCTTCAGAGGCAAGGTATGGAGAACGTCATGGATAGCCAAGGACAAGCTATGGGGAACGTCAAGGATAACTACGGTGAAGCTATGGAGGACGTCAAGGTTAGCTATGGTGAAGCTATGGGGGACGTCCAGGATAGCTGTGGTGAAGCTATGGGGGACGTCAAGGTTAGCTATGGTAAAGCTATGGGGGACGTCCAGGATAGCTGTGGTGAAGCAATGGGGGACGTCGAGGTTAGCTATGGTAAAGCTATGGGGGACGTCCAGGATAGCTATAGTGAAGCTATGGGGGACGTCAAGGATAGCTATGATGAAGCTATAGAGGACGTCAAGGATAGCTATAGTGAAGTTATAAAGGACGTTAAGGATAGCTGTGGAGTGGCTATGGTGGACGTTAAGGATTGCCAACGTGAAGTTATGGAGGACGTCAGGGATCTTCAGAGGTACGTTATGGAGGACGTCAAGGATTGCCAGCGGTATGCTACGGAGGACGAAGTCAAATTTTCTACGAGAAAGGTGGGTTGTAGCGAGGCAGCGGTATTAGAACCGGGCCCCGAACCGGTGGACATGCAGAAGAAAGAAGAACAACTTACGACTCAGGTGGAAGAGAGTAATGTGAAGATTTTAAAAATTTTAGAGTTGAATAAATCCTGGAAGAAAGAAGATTTTGTGAAGGCACTGAAGAAATATAGCGGACGTGAGGATATTAGTGGCTACGGCGGACGCGACGGGTTCCGCATTATTGAACGTGCTGGATTAGCACGAAGAGAACATAACTGTGAATTTATGTATAGAACTTTTGGTGAACAGGATCGTGACCCACCGCCTAAGAGAAGATGGCTATGGATTGAAGAAGAAGTTAAGCCCCGTGTGCGTATGAAGTTGCAGGATTACTCTGCAGACCCGCGACAGGAATCGTGCGGGTGCCGTGCAGACATGCCGAGTGACAGACCATATGGAGATGTTGCTCGGGACAAGCAAGTTTAAGAGGGGGGCAGTGTTACGACGCACAGGTTGGCCCTAAAAACTACCGCTATCTGAAAACAATAGCTATTCATAAAGTGTCTCGAACAATACAGAAAAAACATCATAAAGAGAACAAAGGATGAATAGCGGTCGAACGGATCGTGCGAATATGAACCTTAGCGTTTAGGCACAAGGTTTATGGCACTTAGCACGGTGACTTGTTTACATCATGAATGAACGTTCGAGTAACGGGTTCGTTCCTACGTAAAGACGTTACTATAACTTACTACGATCCTCGCGTATATTCTCGATTCCGTGGCGAGTGATATATAAGGGGCCGACGTGCGGCGGACAGTCAGTTTTGGCTGGAGAGTCTTGGTTGAAGAGTCTTAGTTGAGAAGTCAACGAGTCTTCACTGAGAAGAAGACAGCGATATAGGCGATATATCGGGACGATATTGGAAGACTTTAGTGAAGTGTTTTGTGTTATACTGAATAGTTTAGTGAGTGAACTGTTATAGTGCGTAATTGTGTTCACGGTGTATTGTAAGTGTTATTGTGTGTTTTGTGCTGAAATGCTAATATACTCGTTATCGTGTAACCTGGCATTTTAATCGAACCCTATCCTGACAAGTAACTATTGTTTGTCGTCATTGAACATAACAATTAGTGTCAGCGGTAGTTCGTAACAACTGGTCTCAGAGCTGGGACGTAACAATATCATGTATAATATGTGTAATATCAATGAAATACACAATGTGTATTTAATTATAGTCACGAGTATGATCTCATGATCAATTAGGTATTAGATTTTGTTATTCCTTCGTTTAATGATTTTACGTTTGATTTCTTATATTCTAACTTTGTTACTGCTATTGTTTTTTTTTTCACTTGCGTTACCTATAGATTTCATTGATTTAATATAATAATAAAAACATTGTACTCCTAATAAACTACAGACCATGATAACAGGATTCTAATCTATGCCCATGATTTGCTACTGGCTCGTATAGCACAGGATGTATCCCAGTTTAAGTTGCAAGGGATAAATTTGTTTATTACACCTAAGTATTATGTTAACTAACACATATTTTCTACCATATTCGTGTTAGGTTCTTCTGTGCAACACAGATTTATTATTATTATTATTAATATACTTTGTTAAGATAGAAAAAAGTACCATTAAACTCTTACCGACACCAAAAATTATCATCTCCCTCCAGTACCTCTAATAACCATAATTACCTTATAAAAACCGATAAAATTAAACTACCAGCATCAAACCCGGTACTCAGTGGCAAACGTCGTGATAATGACATAATCCTCCCTTTAAAACCATTCGGTAATCGTCTATAGAGGCCCATGGACTATTAAGGGGTGGCACGTTGGAATAAATTAATTAAGCTTTACGCTCAAACCGCTTTTAAACTTTTCTTTTAATTACCTGTGTTTCTCTCTTGAGAGAGGAGAAAAGGCCCGTATGCAGCTATTGGACGTATTATATTATATCTTACATGTTTCCAGCGCTAATCACCTTACAGAAGACCACAGCCGAATAACTACACACACAGCGGTGTAGTTTTGTTCCTGTGTGTGAGTACCAGCGCTCATTTAGGGATGCGTTTTGAAATAAACGTATTCTTATCCCCGGGATACTCCCATCTAAAAGCCTTGGTGTGAAAAGAATGGGTTGGCAATACGCAAGTGATACCTTGGGCATTGCAAGCGTCCATTGGCTACGGTAACTGCTTAACATCAGACGGGCCGTATGCTTGTTGGCCACCCAAGTAGTATAAAAAAAAACAAATAGTTGTGCGTTTTTAACGAATCGTATCCTATAAAATATTGATTCGATATAGAATATCGATTATCGTTATAAATAACATATATACTTCTCTAGGATACTGTTTATCAACTTGACAAATATCATCACAATCCGTTCAGTTTAAATGGCGACAGATAGGGTTTCTTTTGCATCATTAAAAATCATTCCACCATAAAATACAGAATCTGGAAATTGTCGAATACAGTTTGAACAATTCAAGCTGTTTCTTCTAACCCCTTCATTCCTAATTCATTGAAATTAAGAGCCAAAACACTGTGTTTAAGAAGCAAACATTTGGAATTAAATGAGTCAGATTTAATTCCATTACAAGTATGGTGACCATTTTCACATGTACAATTCGGATATAATAAAAAATATTTTTTATATTATTAGACTGATTTCGGTCACGGCAGTCAATCTTAATGAAGATTCGCCTACTGCACTGGGTATAATATTGTGCCGCAAATACAGGCTCTCTCTATTTGTTCACTTTCATAGTCCGATGAAAAGGCTCCGATACAACCGGAGAAATATCAGCGACAGGACCAAAGGCCTTTTCACTTCTTAGCGAATAGTAAATGTTCCTCTTTGGCGAAAGATATGATGTATTTTGAAGTAGTTTCCACCTTATGTTGTGTATTGTCCGTCGACGGACTAAGAATACAAATGTCACCAACCCTTCCATCCCGAGGGTGTCGTAAGAGCCGACTAAGGGAGTAAGTGTTATCCACCGCAAGAGAGGGAAAACTCGAAACAAAACCCTATACCAACCAGTCTGGCCAGCTTTGTATAGTAGGCTTATATTCTTCGAAATGTTAGGAGGAAACCCGTGCCCAGCAGTGGGACGTTTATGGGTTGAGATATATGTATGTATGTTCCATTCCACCTATAGCTCTGCTCGCGGTCACAATCCCACGAGAGCAGTGATGTTTTTGGGATAAAAGTAGCCTATATGTATTTACAGCTTTAAATCTATCTCGGTGTAAAATTTCATTCAGATTCGTTCGGCCATTTTGACGTAATTGTATAACTAACACGCATCCAACCATCTAAACTATCACATTTATAATATTAGTAAGATTACATGTAAGTGTTTTTGTATTTATATAACAACATACACACGCTGTCGCTGTATCATTAGCCAAATAAGAGTACAACAGAACAATGAACATATTACCGATTTATTTATCGAACAGATAGTTTATACTATTTAAGTTTAGTAATGTGTTGTGGGTAACGATATTACAGTAAGAAAGACGTAGATATATATATTTTTTGGTTTTTTTTAAACAACTCCCGCACTAGAGAACAAGCTCTGTATAGCGGGGGACTTTACAAACATACAATTAACGGACACAAATTAGACCCAGACTCAGAACTCTTTGTGGGTCACACAAAGTTTTGTCCTTAGTGGGTTCGAACCCACCACCTCGTGCACAGCAGATACATACTGCAGCCACTGGACCACCAAGGCAGTCATTAACACAGTCATCGTACTAACGCGCGGAAATTGTTACGTCAATAGCTACATTTCATCTATTACTATCCCTTTCTGTATCATTACGTTCTGTATTATCTTTCGCATTCATATTTGAAATCTAAAAGCAGATACGCACCAAAACACGTGAACAAAACTGAACACCGCTCAGTATGAAGGTAGCTTATCTTTCTTTATAATTAATATCAATAGGTAACAAGTAGTAACTATTCAGTCTCTTACTAAAATGAGTATATACCTGAATATACTACTCGTTTTAGTTAAAGGGAAATAATATTTAAGCACAACTCCCACACCTGATAACAGATGAGGAACTCACCTCGCCACCGCGCCGAAAGTAAAAAATCTGATGCGACTCAGGACAAAAATATTAAAAAAAAGAAGAGGTTATTAATTCATGTCTTGGGCTTATTGAAATGGTCGTGAGATGCATTCTGGCTATAAATTATTTTTTTTCCGTCTTTAAAATGAAAGAAGGGGATTAAAATTTGTATGAAATTTATAATGGTTCAATATTTTAAAATTGGGATATCAAGGTTTTGGAAAATTCTTTTACATGTATAAGTTTAAACACATTTTTTTAAAGACAATTCCCGCATTAGGGAATAAGCCAAACAATTTTTTGTCTCGTGTGGGGATCAAACCCATAACACGCCGCGCTGGTAAATGGCGAGGTAACCACTTAATTCACTGAACCAACCGTGCAGTCGAAGTTTAAGCAACGTTTCAGAAACGCGACTTACTGTCGGAAAATCCCTTCTAATGCAATATTTCGGTCACCCTAATTATAAGGACAAGGAGATTTCGGCAAGATGCTTTAATTCGGCTAAGGCAATGTTTGTTGGGAATTATTATCTTGTGCCAATATACCCCGCTTGTTGTGATCCTACTCCGCGTCGGTTAATTCTCTAAATAAATGTTTGACAATCAAATTTATTGTTAATAGGACTTAGGAAGATTTTATCTACGAGTATCTATACATACCTATAAAAAGAGATGCTGACTGATTAACTGACATATCAACACAGGGTCTAAACTATAAGGGTTGGAAACTTGAAATTTTGCACAAGGGTTCCTTTTATATCGTAGGGAAGAACTAAGAAAGGATTTTTGAAAATTCACCCCCTAAAGGGGTAAAACAGGGGTGCAAAGTTTGTATCAAACTTTGCCGTTATTGAAGTTATTCGAGTGAAATTCAGTATTAAGATTCTTTATTTAATAAAGAATCTTCATAATCATGAAACACATATAAAATATTTTTTTGAAAATCATCCCTTAAGGGGGGTTAAAAAGTTAGTATAAAAGTTATTTCAATAAAATGGTATGTTTCGGTTGTTAACGAATCTTAATGCAATTGGGCAAGGAGATAGATAGTATGCTGGAGAGGAAAATACTTTTTATCGTGATAAATAACATCCACGCAGATGTAGCCGCGGGCAACAGCTAGTCTATACATAATTATAATAAAGGAACATTTCATCACTCCTTTATTTCGAGAAACTCGTAAAGATGAATATGCTGTTAGCTAATTAGTGTCAGCAGTACGGATCGATAGATCTGCAAGGTCAAGCAACTTTGCCGTGGTCGGTTCGTAGATGGATAATCATTTTCTAAAAACAGAGCAAGCAACAAAGAAGTCTAGCACAGGGTCAACCGATTTACCTGCTTTTCGAGGCTTCTTCAAGGCCCGCAAAGCCATTGGTCCTGCGTCTGATCTCTCTCCGGTCCTGTCTGATTGCCGTCTTATAGAACTATTATAGTGACAGAGTAAAGTGCACTTGTGTTTGCGCACACATTTGTGCACTATAATATGTCCTGGGCAATTGGCTAATTATCGTTTAGATTGGCGTATTTCCATACACGTGCTTACCACAATTCCATTCTTTAAAAAAACAATATCACTTAACTTGACCCGGGGATTGAACTTAATACCTTAATCATTTAACTCACTGAGCTATCGAGGCAGTTAAAACAACACATAATATTAATGATAAATGCTACTAATTTCGATTCAAAACACACTCACACACACACACACATAGTACACACATCACCGTATGCACATAGGTGGATGTCACACTGTGCTATGATAACCAAACAACTAGTTGACATCCTTACTAATATTATAAATGTGAAAGTTTGTTAGAATGGATGGATGGATGTTTGTTACTCTTTCACGTAAAAAATACTGAACGGATCTGGATGAAATTTGGCACAGAGATAGATTATGGTCTGGAATAACACATAGGCTACGTTTTGCAGCGATAACCGACATCCACGCGGGTGGAGCCGCGGGCAACAGCTAGTATTTATATATTTAAAAATACATAGATACATATTATAGATTGTATTTTAAACTACCAGGGTAACCTATAGCCGTAGACATTTTTTTTTGTACCACTTGGGTAGCAATCAATCATATAAATAAGGCTTTAAGATGGAAGTATCACTGGGATAGGAATACATTTATTTCAAAACGCATCCCTAAATGAGCGCTGGAGACCTGAGCCTCTAGACAAGTGGCATAAACAGTAGTCGAATCGAAAAGTCAAAAAAATAAATGTATGGGATTTGACATAGTTCTACGATATAATGTCGTAAACTTACGTCAAATCCCATACATTTGCTTTTGTGACTATTCGATTCGACTGCCGTTTATGCCACTTGTCTAGAGGGGTTGTACTCACACACAGGAACACAACTACACCGCTGTGTGTAGTTATTTGGCTGTGGTCTTCTGTAAGGTGGAGGTCCTTCCCAGTCGGGCTTGCTCACTAGTATGGTGCCGTACCTCTCTTAAACTTTACCAACGTTAATTTACGAACAATAGGCCACCCCACTCAGCTACTTGCTGGTTGCAGCGCTGCAGCGCTGGTTTTCAGTGGGATTGCCCTACGAAAAGCATTGAGCATATATAAAAATAGCAACCCATATATGTCCCACTGCTGGGCACGGGTCTCCTCTCCTATATCAAAGAGAGAGAGAGAGTTTCTTTAGGCATTAATTCACACACGCTGGCCTAATGCGGGTTGGTGAATCTGACATGTCTTTAGAATTTCTTCTAAGACATGTGGGTTTCCTCACGATGTTTTCCTTCACCGTTAGCAGATGGCGAATCATTTGATTCGTACATATAAACTCCACAAAGTGAAATTCACATTGGTACTGCCCGGGATCGAACTCGCACCTCTTGCGTGCAAGTCGGTTACTTTCCCACTCGGCCACCACAGCTATTGAGCATATAGTAAGCTCTAAAAAAATAATAATAATAACATATCTAGTGTGTTCTCCGCCTAACATCTACACACACGAGATACTCCATGACAATGACAAATAATGGGCACATTCAAGTAAAATGGGCTAAACAATTTCAAGTAAATGATGTCAGCTTAATTCTATTAAAGAGACTCACGGATCACAGCTTTAATCTTTGGATTGTGGATTACACTGATGGATGGGTGTAAGAGTAACAATTATTATGAAAGGTTTTAAACATTTTAAAGCATATTGTCAGATGTTTTACACGTTAAGTGTAAGACATCTAAAGTTTTTAACATGCGTGTTAGAGAGTGGAGCGCAGAAATAGAAAGAAAGAAAGAATAAGGAAAGAAAGAAAAGCATTTTCAAACATACACAGGATAACAGATGGTAGAATCACACATAACAATACAAAAAATTAAATATATTCTGTGTGATGTCAGAAAGGATCCTAATCTCAGCTCTGTGCTGCGGCATTTTAAAATAGATCAGTGAACTTTGGATTGAGATTGGTGTTCGGAGCTAGGTTCTGAGCCGACACAATTTATATTGCCATTGACACGCTAAGAAGAAGAAGTACATGCGTGTGGCACACATTTTTTTTTTGTTATTAGATATATCTATCATTGTTATATTGTTTTTCTTGTTTTTGTAATTCTTGTCTTTTATTTCTAATGTCGTGCGTCATCTGTGTCGAAATAAATTGTTTTTCTTTATTTCTTTCTAATGATTGATTAAGGCACCTTACTAAGCGTGCAAGCCCTCCTCTCTTTCAGAAGACCACAGCCACAGTGGTATAGTTGTGTTCCTGTGTGTGAATACAGGTCTTCACGATTTTTAAATAATGTAAGCCTATGGACTCTTGCAATATCGGGATTTGTACTATGACCTTAACAATAACAATCTTAAAGCTATGTTATAACGTTAGTGTCTAAGACATTCAAACTAAGATCGGAAATAAATCGCTACAAGGATATCATGGCATGGCCTTTAGGCACTCGCATTTTACCTAGCTAACAACCTGTTACCCTGCGAAGATTTATCTTTAAAAAAGTACCTCCTTGAACACTAGAGACATCACAACTACAATTTTGTGAGTACTTTTGGATATTATCTTCTGTGAAGAAAATGTCCTTTATGAACTAGCTTACTTACATGGTCCCCTTCCCTCTCTAAGCCTATATTTACATACCTTTAAGAGAGGTTGAGCACCATACTAGCGAGCAAGCCCGACTGGGGAAGGACCTCCACCTTACAGAAGACGGACATACAGTGGTGTAGTTGTGTTCCTGTGTGTGAGTACAGGTCTCCAGCGCTCATTTAGGGATGCGTTATGAAAAAAACGTATTCCTATCCTAGGGATACTCATACATAAAGCCCTGGTGTGAAAAAATGTGTTGGCAACACGCAAATGATAAATACTTCTTGTATTGCAAGCGTCCATAGGCTACAGTAACTGCTTAACGTCAGGCTGGCCGTATGCTTCTTTGCCACCTTAGTAGTATAAAAAAAAACCTTTTGATCCTACTAAGACACGCATCAACACAAGACAGTATAACACCTCTTTGGTCAGTTTTTGTTCTAAACTAAAACGACTCGCGTCTTCAGTAATAGCTATCTAATTGCGGTAGATACGCGAGATGAAGGAAAAAAGTTTTTTCAAACATAATTACGGCCTCCAAGGCCCTTTGAAACGGTCATTATTTGTGGTGAAGATGTGTGGAGATGTGGATGCGGCATCTTTAATAATATGACTTTGCATCATTACGCTTTATTCTATACTCTGAGGGAGCAACTCCTTGCACCTCAAACATGCCGTACCGTAAGATTCCAGAGGAATTTCTTACCACGTACGATAAGGTTATGGAATGAGCTCCCTGCCACGGTTTTCTTAAGAGACTATAGGGTTCTTCAAGAAAGGAGTTATAAGGTTTTTAAAGGGTCGGCAACGCGTGAATGACACCCTTGGTGTTGCAAACGTCCATGGGCTACGGTAAAAAAAAGTTTTGTCCTGTGTGGGAATCGAACTCACAACCTCGTGCACAGCAGGCAGCACTGGACCACCAAGGCAGTCTGCAGTAGTGCCTGGACAACAAGGCTGAGATTTCTGTTTGCTTTTTTTATACTACTCAGGCGGCAAACAAGCATAGGTCCCGCTGGGGTATTCCGTAAGAGCAAAAACCGAGCCACCGCAAAAACCGAGCAAAATCCATCTGTCAGATTAAAAATCGGTATTCCGTAAGAGCCCTTTTTGACGTTTAGTCAATAGATTGTGCCGTCCCCGAGCAATCACAACTGTCAATTTTGCGATCACAACTGTCAGTTTGTCATCGCTGTTTCTTAGAGAATTAGCCGGCCGGCTGATGGTAAGCAGTTACCGCAGCCTATGGATACTTGTAATACTAGAGGTATCATTTGCGTGTTACTAACCAATTTTTTTACACCAGGGCTTTAAGATAAGAGTATTCCTGGGATAAAAATGTCTTTCAAAACGTATCCCTAAATGAGCGCTGGAGACCTGTAATCACACACAGGAACACAACTACACTGCTGTGTTATTTGGCTGTGGTCTTCTGTAAGGTGGAGGTCCTACCCAAGTCGGGCTTGCCCGCTAGTATGCCCTACCTCTCATAAAAAAACGAAATAAAAAACGAATCTTTTAATTCAACAATTCGTCACCATTTATACCATTAGATTTTGATTGTATGATATATAATAATAATAATAATAATAATAATAGCAACCCATATATGTCCGACTGCTGGGCACGGGTCTCCTCTCCTCTATCAAGAGAGAGAGGGTTTTAGGCCTTAATTCACACACGCTGGCCTAATGCGGGTTGGTGAATCAGGCATGTCTTTAGAATTACTTCTAAGACATGCGGGTTTCCTCACGATGTTTTCCTTCACCGTTAGCAGATGGCGAATCATTTGATTAGTACATATAAACTCCACAAAGTGAAATTTACATTGGTACTGCCGCCCGGGATCGAACTCGCACCTCTTGCGTGCAAGTCGGTTACTTTCCCACTCGGCCACCACCGCTTTCGTATTATTGTTAATTTATATTCTTAACAAAGCCGACGTGCCATATCCATAGCATGCGTGACTGAGACGCGGTCGTGTGCACGCTCAACCTTTTGTAAACGCGTGATTGATAGAGGCGTATCGCGTGATACTGAATCAACACGGGAAGAGCTACTACTCACCCGTTTTACTATAGATTATAGTGGAAAAAAAAACCTACTGACCTATTTGTTATTCGGTTGTATGTGTGGCCTAGTTGTAAGAGATGTAGGGCATTATACTAGCGAGCAAGCCCGACTGGGAAAGGACCTTAAGGCCACAGGATAACTACAAATAAAAATTGGGTGCCAAAGAAGCATACAGCCCGTCTGATGTTAAGCAGTTTAAGGTTTGGGATATCGCCAACGACCTTGAGCATTTGGGCGAAGTAAACACGACCTAATTCTCTAGGCAAGCGCGGGGATACAAACAGATGTACTCTTTGAATGGACGTCTTATTAATTTTTAATAAATTAAAATTTAAACTTATTATATAACATATAGGTTAACACAAAATATAGGTGTATGTTTTCTTCAAATATTGTTTTTTTGTATTATTTGATAAAAATTGAAGTCATAAAGTAGTTACTCAATAATTTGGTGCTGATTCGATGATTTTGTTACAAACTATTTAGAATTACTATATAATTTATGACAAAACCATATTATAAAACACATATTATAGATTAATACTGTAGTTTTTGGAAATTATTTGTCTATAAATGCCAACAAAAAATGGTTTCATTTACACCTCTGTTTCATCATTTTTTGAGAATTTAGAATTTCCCTTAAGGAAGCTTGCAATACCAGACGTATCACTTGTATGGTGCCGACCCATTTTTAAATGGAATATCCCTAAGATAGGAAAACATTCTTTCAAAACGCATTCCTAAATAAGCACTGATGATCACACGAGACCACAACTACACAAAATGCTTTTGTACAATTACATTTTGCGGCGGTTTACTGTAAGATCCTTCCCCAATTGGGCTATTCTGTTTTCGTAATTCTATTTTGCTTATATCTGATCTTGAAAAAACTTAAATAACATATTCAAAACTCATTCATGACGGAAGCCAAAATACTTTCTGATTAGGAGAGAGCCATGTTTATCTAACAAATCGTCTGAGATTTGGCATTCCGCCACATCGTAGTTATAATTTATATCCCTTAATGCTGCAATGGCCTGCCCTTTGTAATTCACAGGTCAAAGTCAAAGTCAAGATCAAAAGTTAGAGGATGGTTAACCACAAGAAATAGAACCCTTCTCAACACTTACAATAATAATCAGCAGTACTCCATTACTATAGAAAATTTAAATCTGATTTAGTCTTATCTATATTTATATACAGTTAAAGTTTGGGTGGATGTATGGATGTCTGTTAAGCCAAAACAGCTATACAGATCTGGATGAAATTTGGCACAGAGATAGATTATAATCCGGAGTACATAAGCTTTATTCCGGAATAAACAATGTTCCTGTGAGCGATAAAAGCGGGAGAAACGCGGGTAAAAACTCCGGGCATCATTACGAATTGTAATTGTGTGTATGTCAGAAAAACCCAACATTTAATTTTAACCCGACCTGGGAATCTAACCAGTGATCCACTGGTCAGTAGTCGCACTCAACCACTAGACCATCAAGATACCCCTGGAGTTGCAAACGTCCTTAGGCTACGGTAACTGCTTACAATCAGGCGGGCCGTATGCTTGTTTGCCAACTTAGCAGTTTAAAAAAAAAGACAGTTAAACATTAAATAATTCTTGTCAAATAGATATAAGTAATATGCCATTATGCTATAGGCATTTACGATCAGAGTAATTATAAAACTATTAATACAAAAATTCGTAGACAAAAACAATCTTATACAAATATATTCGACAAGGCCATAACTTAAAGAAATAAACATGATCTTAATTAACATTTCAAAGCAATTAAACTGCATGAGATGTGAGGAAGGAAATAACTAAAACTCATTAATTAAAATACCATCTTTTTAACCTCTTGGCTAAGCATGCATTGCTGCATTGAATACATATAATAAACTTTGAGTTAATTAAAATATTTTAATTCGGTGTTTTTTTATTATACTTAGGTGGCAAAAAAGCATACGGCCCGCCTGATGGTCAGCAGTTACCGTTGCTTATGGACGCTTGCAATACTAGTATCACAGTAAGGTTTTATGGTGGAATTTCAGTGTGATAGGAAAAACGCATCCCTAAATGAGCGCTAGAAACCTATTCTTACACACAGGAACACAACTACAACGCTGTGTGTAGTCATTTGGCTGTGGAAGTGTGCCCGACTGGGAAAGGACCTCCACCTTACATAATACATAAAAGGTGGTGTCCCTTCCCCACAAAGGAAAGAAAAATTGTGTGTACCTGATGATGAAGAAAATGATGGTCTAGAGTCTGAATGTAATTTGTGTCCGTTATTTGTAAGTTTGTAAAGTTCTTAAAAAAAAGAAGAAGAAGAATACACATAGCGAAATATTTTAGATATCTAATACACTTAATTATATTTTTATTTATTGACCAAAATGCTGGCCTGTTTCTTGCTCAGAGAATCAGCATTGCCACGTTGAATGGCAATGCTGATTCTCAGTGCAAGCTAGCCTTCTGGGCACTTTTTCAATTGACTGTGATGCGGAGGAATATTATGACGCCTAAACTATTGCCTTTTATTGTTTTTAATTTTTTTTTTAAAACTACTCCCACACTAGAGAACAAGCTCTGTGTCGCGGGGGACTTTACAAACAAACAATTAACGGACACAATTTAATTAATTAGTTTTTCATATTTAGTTTTAGTTCGTTTAAATAAGTTTTTAATATTATTCTTGTATATAAGCATAGCCCTATATTGTTTGTAAATATCTACTAATTAAAACCTAATTGTACAATAATTATTTCTTAATTTACGCAGTCGAGTAAAATCATTATATTTTATTGTTTATTTATTGCTTATAATTGTAGTAAAGAATAATTAACAGTTTTGTTCGCTGATTTAATGGCAGCCTACGAATTAATCATTCTTCCTTGTATTTAATTATGGCTTATATTTATTTACGCTTTTTGTAAATCCGATTTTAGAAAAGAACATAGGGCACCATACTAGCGAACAGTACGCCTTAGGAAGGACCTCTTCTTTACAGGATAAGTAACAACCGAATAACTTTAACTGCTCGGTTCGATCGATTGTGGGTTTGACGGGACAAAAAATTATGTGATTCATAAATAATTGCCCTGAGTCTAGGTGTACTTTGTGTCCGTTATTGAAATGTCTGTAAAGTCCCCTGCAACACAGAGCTATTCCCTAGTGCGGGAGTTGTCTTTTTAACTAACTAACCTATACTACACATAGATAGATACTATATTTTATTACATACATACACTCTTCTTCTCAACCCATAAACGTCCCACTGCTGGGCACGGGGCTCCTCTATACATTTGGAGGGATATTTGCCTACTATACCACGCTGGCCAGACGGGTTGGTATAGGGTTTTGTATTGAGTTTTCCCTCTCTTGCAGTAGATATTGTCTGCCTGGCTTACTCCCTTAGTTGACCCTTACGACACCCTCGGGATGAAAGGGGATGGTGACATTTGTATTCTTAATCCGTCACCACACGGACAACATAATCACTATTTTCTCCAAACACCTTTTTACTATTTAGACAAACAAACATACAGACCACGGAATAGTAAACAATTACTACCGTAACTGCTTACCATTAGGCAACAGCCTATGGACGTTTGCAATACAGAAAACCAACCTAACATAACTACACACACAGCTGTGTGGTTGAGTTACTGTGCTCGTTTTGAATTAAATTTTCAAAGAAATTTCGGCAGTACCAATGTAAATTTCACTTTGTGGCATTTATATGTATCTACTTATCTAGTGGTAATGATGTCAGCTCAGGACCGAATGATGTGGAAAACCTTGGGGTAGGCCTATGTCCAGCAATGGACATCTTATGGCTGAGATCATGATGATGATGAATCCAGATATACAATCTGCTAACGTTAAAGGAAAACATCGTGAGGAAACCCAGAAACTTGAGTAACCCTTAGAAGAAAATCTTAAGACATGTATGATTCACCAATCCTCGTTTATATCTCTTTATCGTATTACGGCCTAAATCTTCTCTTTGTCTCTTGATAGAGGAGAGGAGACCCGTGTCCAGCAGTGAGACATGCTGCTATTATTATTATGTTTTGAGAGGTTACTTGTATATTTTTACTTGGTGTAACAATTTTATCCTACCTATCTAAAGGGGTATTGTGTGTAAAAATACATAAATACGTCAACCACAAAATAAAGCTGAATCGATCAGCTATTTATTGTACATAAAAGCGACCGCACACAAAACAAAAATCATTAAAGTGGGAGCACAAAATTGGTCGTGTGTAGGTGGCCGAATGCAAAATTGTTTTCGAGCAATTCAAAAACGCTTTTTCTGACTTCTCTGTGGCCGTATTTTTGTAACAAAATGATTGATTCGCACTGTTGTTGGAGTGAATGTGTTGAAATACGACCATAAAGAATGGATAACGCAAGATTTTTTCGGATAAATTGTAACAATAACATAGCATCACTTTTTATCCGATTACAAAAGGAAAAGTTATGAATTTGATTGCCTCTGTACGAGTATTTTTTTTTTATACTACCAAGGTGGCAAACAAGCATACGGCCCGCATGATGGTAAGCAGTTACCGTAGCCTATGGACGTTTGCAACACCAGGGGTGTCACTCACGCGTTGCCGACCTTTTAAAAACCTTATAACTCCTTTCTTGAAGAACCCCATGCTATAGTCTCTTCCTCGGCAGGGAACTCATTCCACAACCTAATCGTACGTGGTAAGAAATTCCTCTGGAATCTTACGGTAGGGCAAGTTTGAGGTGAAAGGATGTGATGTGAAGATTAGCTCTAAAACTCTAAACTGAATATAAAAATAAGGTCTGTTTTGTATATTGTAATGTTCTCTTATGTGTGTGTACAATAAAGAATTCATTTTATTTAATTTTAAGGTCATAATATGACCTTAAAATATAAGGTCTAAGACTCAGGTAATCTTGCGTATCTAGTCGAGTGTGATAATATTCGACGGGTGTTATAAAATCATTACAACACACTGATCATTTTAATCAAAAACGAGAGTTCATAGATAACTAAAATCTGGAAAACAATTAAAAGCTCTTACTTCAAAATCTGGCAGATTCATCACAACAGTAATGAGTATATTGTATTATAATATGTATGTATATATATTTATATATATATATTTCTTATGTTGATTAATATATTTATGTTTATATATTTTATGATATAATTTTGTCCTTTTAAGTTATATATTTTAAATGTAACACTTCAGACGAGAGACTTTGTGCACCTACTATAAATATTCTCCGCATCACCCTGTTGGTGGACTGGTAGAGAATGCCTCAGGCATTAAGTCCGCCATTATACATTCTGTGTATATAAAGTTTAAATAAATAAATAAATAAAAGCCTTTGCCCCAATTTCTTCGAAACATGACCCTCAAATCTGAACACTACTACGCAGCCTCCAAAATACATTGTTCTTCCTTGTCATCCATGTGTATGTATTCTAAACCAGTATGCCATTGTTTAATACCACAGCTATAAAATATACGTGTAGCCTATTGTCTATACTAGTAGTATTATAAAGACGAAAGATTAGATGTTTTGTTAATTTGTTAAAATTTTACTTAAAAACTATTCGACCGATTTTAAAAATTCTTTCACCATTAGAAACCTACATTATCAGCGGGTAATGTGCTATATTTTGTTTTGAAAAAAAAACACGAAATTCCTACGAAAATTTTATATATATCCATCCGTGCGAAGCCGGGGGGTGCCACTAGTATTTAATAATTTGACTGAACGTATAGCCGCCACTATCCCGCCTAGTGTAGGTTCGATTTCCACAAAGGAAAAAAGTATTTGTAAGGTTTGTTGTTTTCCGGTGCAAGCTAGTCTTCAAGAAGTCGTCTTTTGAAAAGCCTTGACTGTCCTGTTGACCTAATGGTTAATGGTTAGCGACACTGACTGCTAAGCCTGGTGTCGATTCCCGCACGGAACAAAGCTTTGTGTGTTTCATAAATATTTGTTCCGAGTCTGGGTGTAGTTATGTGCGTTAATTGTATGTTTGTAAAGTCCCTCGCGACACAGGGCTTGTTCCCTAGTGGGAGTATATTTTTTTTAATCTTTAAATCACAATATTTTGTTCCGCATGGGATTTGAAACTACAACACGCAATCAAATAATGAACCTGTTTCAAAATTGTTGAATAGACAAAGTAAAATGCAGAAAGTAAGATGGACGTCCAGTCCATAGACTACGGTAATTGCTTACCACCAGCCAGACTGTAAACTTGTTTACCACCTTAGTAGTGTGATAAACACTGACACTACAAAGATAGGTATATCTGTTTTTTTTAATTACGTCACTTTTACATAATTGGCATAATCTTTGGACGTTATTTCTTTTTTAAAGACAATAAATCTCTTCCTAACCGAATTCCGATTACAGCGGCTAATCTCTACAAAGACTAGCCATATGTGCAGGAGATAGTGTATACGTAAACAAAGGTGTACTCTTTATTCCCTCACTCTCATAGTCCGATGGGAAACCAATTTGTCACGATGGTAGAGATTAGCCCTAATGTAGTAAATCAAACGCCTGCCTATCTAGTCAACGTAACTTTACGTCATAAAGTCATACACTTACGTCAAATCCCATACATTTACTTTCAATTCTGTTCGATTCCACTACCGTTAATGCCACTTGTCTAGAGGGGCAGGTGTAGGCCCTACGACTTTACGTGCTTTCCAATATACGGGGGTTTAAACCCGGTCAATTTCCAAACTTTGATAATCTATTCTGAATTTCCTGACAGAAATACCCAATATCTTTTTTGTCGTTACTAAACGATCAATAGACGATCAAGACATTTAAAAAATCGTCTTTATTTAAATCACTAACAGTGTCAAGTGGCGTTCTCTTGGGGAGATCTATGTCCAACAGTGGACTGCAATAGGCTGATGATGACGATGATATAACACCACGGTGACAGACAGACGTACAGGTGACATAACAAATGATAGTATTTGTTATGCAGTGCAGTATTGTTTAACAGAACAAACAAATTTATATTCTAAACTAACCTCAGAAGCGTTCCCGAATGTGTATGAGTATTCCTCTGTATCATTAGTCTCAAAGAAATCTGATAAAGTCGTGGGAAGTTCCGTCCCAGTATATAAATGTTCTTCATTTGTTGTATCCTTGTATAAATCTATATAATCTATCATTGGGTAATCTGTAGAGTTCTCTTCATTATTGTCGTAATAAGTTGTATCAAAATCTAGTGTTTTATATATTTCATTGTCTACCATAGCTTGCTTACCAATCATGTTGGCTATATTATGTTTCATTGCTTCATATATCACAGCAGCTGATTTGTCTATTTCTCTGCTACTGTCTAAAGTAGAGTTAGTAAACTCTTCAGGCTTTGATATATTTTTATAATCATCAACTTCTTCATTTGTATCAGCAGATTGTTCTCTCAAACCAATATCGATATTAGCAGTACCTGATTCAAAATCCACTTTAAAATTAAACGTTTTAATATATATTTTAGTTTTATTATTAGCATGTTTAAATACAAAATTTGTTTCATTCAATTTACTATCAAACCATCTAGTGAAGCCTTGTAATATTTGATTTAAATCTTCAACTTCTACATTCTTCATTTGTTTTGTAAACTTTGGTAATTCTAATCTGACTTCTAGGTCTTCTCCTGAGGATTCTGATCCTGAACGTTCTTTAACTACACCTTCAATACATTCCGAATGATCACAAACACTAAGACACTGCACATGAATAAACAGAACTGCACAATATGCTACTATGTTTTTCATTTCGACAAACGAAGCAGACGTGAAGTCACTTCACCGTATGACAAACAAATGCATTATTATGAATACCAGCTCTTCTAAACAATATTAGACTTGATACAATGTTAGACCTTATCTTCTTCAATTTAATGTCTATTTTTGCTTGTGAAAAAGTTGAAGGTATATTTACAAGGTTTTGTGGCTCCGGCTGACTTTGATGGCCGATCACGATAATTAGTGAGAACTGTCCGGGCTTAGTAAAAAAAGAAGCGAAAAGCGATTACTTGTTGTTGAATCGTATATAAAAACGTAGGGTATCAATGAATAATAAAAATATTATTAATGTAATGACGTGAAAGAAATATTCTGCCTATCCTTTTGAGAAACTGGTGAGAGTCAACGTATATAAATGTTGAATATTTAAATTGAAAATATGTCTTTTAAAACGCATCTGTAAATGAGCGCTGGAGGCCTGTACTCACACACAGAAACACAACTACAGTGCTGTGTGTTTAAGCTGTGTGGCTGTGGTAATCTGTAGGCTGGAGGTCCTTCCCCAGTCGGACTCGGTAGGGTAGCTCAGGCAGGTACAGATACCTAACGCACAGGAACACTACTGTATATACTTAGTTAGTTTGCTGTGATCTTATAAGCTTCTGAAAGATGTCTTCCCCAGTGGAGCTTGCTTGCTTATAATTTTGCCCTACCTTTCTTAAAAACACGCATTTGCGATTTTAACCGACTTCAAAAAAGGAGTTCTCTATTCATGACAACTTTTTTTTTTATGCTTTCATATTTTTATTTTATTCAGATTGGATAGATCTAGGATGTGGGCTATCGCGGTAAGAGTAGCCTTTGTCCTTACCCAGAATATAGACTATATCCTTGCCAAATTTTACTAAGATCCGTTCAGCCGTTTAGTAATAAAAAGGTAACAAACAAACTAACAGATTTACTTTCGAATGTATAACATTAGTATGGATAGCGGAACTAACATAACTAAGTTCTAGATATAATTACTAACGATTTATTAACAAGTAACTATTTAAATATAAAATTCGAAGGCTTTACTAATGTTGAAGCATTACAAATCAAAGCCCAACTTTAAACAGTCGGTCACGAACTGTAAGACTTTAATATCTAATTACGGTTATTGTGATTAGTCAATGAGCATTATGTACTGTATTATTCTTGTTGCGTACGTATACAAATAAAGAATATTAACTCACTTGGTTATATCGCCAACGACCTTGAGCATTTGGGCAAAGCAAACACGACCCAATTCTCTAGGCGAGCGCGGGGATACAAACAGATGTACTCTTTGAATGGACGTCTTATTAATTTTTAAATTGAAATTTAAACTTATTCTAAATATAACATTACCAAATTATAGGTCTATGTTTTCTTCAAATATTGTTTTTTTTTCGTATTATTTGATAAAAATTGAAGTCATAAATTGGTTACATCTGAATAATTTGGTGCTGATTCGATGATTTTTTTACAAACTATTTAGAATTTATATATGTATTATGACAAAACCATATTATGAAAAACATCTTGTAGATTAATACCGTATTTTTTGGCAGTCATTTGTCTATAAATACCAACAAAAACTGGTTTCATTTACACCTCTTTTTCATCATTTTTTAAGAGATTGAATTTACATAATTTTAACCAAATAAAAAACGAATATCAATACAGTTATTTGTAGAATTTTTTAAAACTTTATGTCTGAAGTATTAAAACGGGATGAACTTTCATACAAACTTCATCCCAATTTTCACCCTAAAATGTTTTTTTTCATCTGATCATGTACAGCTAAAATGCATCTCATGACCATTCAAATAAGCCCAAACACGGCTAGATTACATTGTTTAATTATGGAGTTCCGTTGCCTACCTTCCGGCTTCATCATCAGTTCAGTTCAATTGTACCATTTGCAATTTGCTACATTACATTTGCTTCGTACATAAATTAGTTGCTTAACAACCTTAATAGAGACTTATCTAATCGCCATCCGTGAAATACTTATCACTAAAAAGTTCAGGCCATCTGTGGTCTTCCTTATCAGATTCACTTCACCAATACACTTTCTGAATGCATTTTTTTTTAATACAACTCCCGCACTAGATAACTAGCTCTGTGTCGCAGGGGACTTTACAAACATACAATTATCGGACACAAATTCACACCCAGACTCAGAACAACTCTTTGTGGATCACACAAAGTTTTGTCGTGTGTGGGAATCGAACCCACAACCTCGTGCACAGCAGGCGCATATTGCGGCCACTGGATCAAGGCAGTCAATGGTTTAATTTGTTGTAGAAAACATCAAAACTGGTATATATGTATATGCCTTTAATTTGGGAGAAATTTCCTCAATTCTTCATGGATCCCATTGTCAAAACTGGGTTTTGATAAAATTGGGATAAAACTGAAAGTATGTCCTCTCAGGCAAAAAAGATTTTTCAAATCGGTCCATAAATGACGGAGTTGTGCGGTAACATTTTAAAAAAACCTCTTCTTTTTTTAAGCCGGTTAAAAATACATTCCTACTGCGCACTTACGTCATTTGAGGAACCTTTTAAAACAAAATGTCAAGTTTGAAGACCCAGTGGTATAGACTTTGCGTTGTATTAGTTGATCAGTTGTTGTTGTTGATGTATCGGTCAGTCAGGACAAGTAATCTTACTTGTATCTAAGATTTTTAAAAACACAAAGAAGGGGGCGAGGACTGCTTAATAGGCGTCGTAAAATTCCTCTTCGCGTAGATGTCTACTGAAAACGTGCCCAGGAGACTGGCAGCATTGCCACGCTGAATGGCAATGCTTATTCTTTGAGCCAAATATAAGCCAGCCTTCTGGTCACGTGAAGCGTCGACTCAACGATTGGACATACTTACTTGTATTATATTTGTTACTTAATAACGCCAACACGACTGAATGGATCAGAATAGAATTTGGTATACATATGTATACCACATAAACCATTTTTTTTTTTCGAATAAAATATTGTTTCCATAGGATTGTACGAGTGTTTGAAGCGAAAGTGTAAGGAAGATTATCCCTAAACTATGGCAAAGCTGCAGGCAGCCGCTATTTTTATATAGGTACTAGCTGTTGCCCGCGGCTCCGGCCGCGTTGGTGTCGGTTATCGCGATAAAAAAGTAGCCTATATTCCAGACTATTATCTATGCCTGTGCCAAATTTCATCCAGCTCCGTTCAGTATTTGTTGCGTGAAACACCAACAAACATACATCCATAGATTCTTACAAACTTTTGCGTTTATATATAGGATAGGATAGGATAGGACTAGCGGCACGTCCCGGTTTTACACATTTATTAAGTTTTCGTAAGAATCCCGATTGTTTTTCTATAAAATATAGCCTATGTTACCCTCTGATAATGTAGCTTTTTTATGGTGAAAGATTTTATTCTTTTTAAAAATACAACTCCCGCACTAGATAACAAGCTCTGTGTCACGGGGGACTTTAGAAACATACAATTAACGGACACAAATTACACCCAGATCAGAACAATTCTTTATGGGTCACATAAAGTTTTGTCCTGTGTGGGAATCGAACCCACAACCTCGTGCACAGCAGGCACATACTACGGCCACTGGACCACCGAGGCAGTTAAATTTTGTAAAACCAGTGGAGAAGTTTTTGAGTTACATCGTAAAAAACAAACAAAAATCGGATGTTTCCTCTTTATAATATGAAGTCCGTTGCGTAATTTTAAAGTAGATCTTTAAAATTACGCAACGGATTTTAATGCGGGTTTTTTAATAGAGTGATTCAAGAGGAAGGTTTATATGTATAAAATACCTTTAAGCATTTTATAGAATAATCCAAATCAAACTATAGCGAAGCGAGGGCGGCCCGCTGATTCTCTAAGAAACAGCGATGGCAATCTGACAGTAGTGATTGCAAAACTGACAGTTGTAATTGCAATACTGACAGTTGTGATCGCAAAACTGACAGTTGTAATTGCTCGGTGACGGCACAATCTATTGACTAAACGTCAAAAAGGCTCAGTTTTTGCTCTTACGGAATACCGATTTTCAATCTGACAGCCAGATTTTGCTCGGTTTTTGCGGTGGCTCGGTTTTTGCTCTTACGGAATACCCCTGCGGGTCGCTAGTTATTAATAAAAGTACATATTTACCGTTTTATCAGCATCATCAGATCTGTCAGTAACCATTTCTACATCAAAGCTCCTTGTAGTCAACTTGCTTACATCAACCAGATCTTTCATTATCCTTGTGCTTTGTATTTCGTAGTCGTCTTCATTATCTGTCGTAATATCAAATAGTGCTGTCGTAGGTTCGTGAATTACTTCATTGTTAACTTCATCACCAACTAAATATCCTTCTTTAGTCGTTGTGTGTTCAATTGTAGAGTCAAACTTTTCGTTAACAGTGAGGGTATCAAGGGTTCTTTTTAAAATTTTGTTTTTTGATTCATCTCGATGTATTTCTGCTAAGAAATCTTTATTTGGTGTCGGTTCTTCATCTAAAACCTTGCCAGTAATAACAGTTTTTAAGATTTCAGTATCTGTGTTATTGTTATTCATTTCAATCGGCTCTTCAAGAAATATATAATCAACAAATATACTTCTACTAGCTAATTCTTTGTAATCTTTCATTTCTTCAACTTTAATATTTCTTTTAGATCTAGTTTTGATTTCAAGTTCATCTTTCATGAATTCATCGATATCAAAATCATCTATAGTTGTTACATCAAAATAATCTACGTCTGTAGTTGTGTATGTTTCAGTAGTATAATCAACTTCTACTTCTACAATTTGAATATCTAATTCGGATATAGTTGGTATTCTTTTAATAGTTATATTAGCATTTATATAGTTGTATACATCTGGCCAGTATCTTACACTGTATAAAAACGCCGATATAAGAAACAAACAGACAAATAAAATCATTAATATAAGTATTTTAATTGTCATTTTTAAAAAATTCTGTGATGGCTTCATGTTTGTCGATATTACAAAAAATTACAATAGGTATAGAATTGGAGGCTTTTGTTTAGCAAACACAAAAGATTGACTATTTTTTATGTTTTTAGTTGTTGGTGATGTCACTAGATTTACATACACGCGCAGTTCTCTTGATACGTATCGTTCTCTCTCTTTCCAACAATGATTGTGGAAAAAGGATAGAAGTTTTATGAAACCTTAGTTGAAATGAGATATAGATCAAAAGTACCACAATTCAGGCGTCGAGTGATAAGTCTGTTTCCACTGATTTTCACCTGATGATCTTTACACAAGCCTACGACACATAAATTGTGTAATTCGGTCGATTTATCACTTCAAATCTAGCTTTCGATCACAAAGTTATAAACCAAACATGGCAACACTACTCATAAGAGAAGTATAGACACAAGTGTGACCAAGACAAAATCTTTTGCAGTACTAAATACAAATTTATATTTTAATGATATGATTGTACATTATGGGGTTTCTATAGAGACATTATGGTTACCTTATAAGGTTTGATGTGCAGATTGAAACAATAGATGATCGTACTCTTATGGTGTTGAAGGTTTATGGTTTAGAACTACCTCGATGGCACAGTAGTATTAAATTAAGTAAATAATAAATAAATAATATCCGTCTAGCCGAATTTTGGTCACGGTGGCTAATCTCAACGGAGACTAGCCATCTGCGTGGAATATCCTACTAATATTATAAACGCGAAAGTTTGTAAGTATGGATGGATTCCAGACCATAATCTATCTCAGTGCCAAATTTTATCCAGATCCGTTAAGTAGTTTTTACGTGAAAGATTAACAAACATCCATCCATCCATCCATTCGTATAAACTTTCACATTTTTAATATTAAGTAAGGATAATTCAATTTTTAAGTTACAAAATCCTATTCATATAAAATTTGCTATCAAAATAATTGCAGGCGTTTTTCTATAAATTAGACGGGTCCTTCGCTGTTTGACACCACGGATTATTGGCACCATGGTGTCAATCGCAGAAGGACGTTTTTTGACTTACCTGTTTGGGACCACGGTGTCAATCGACGAATATCTTATTTGTCTTCGTTGATTGACACCATGACGTAAAACAGCAAAGAACGGCCGCATTGGTATTTTATTATAACATAACAATCATGCACAAAAGTGTTTACATGATTTTTATTTAAATTATACATTTTTTCTGAGAGTGCTTGGCAAGGCAAAACTGTTTAGATACCCACAACAGTTTTGCGATAGCAACAACTACTACGTTTTACTACTACATCTCTTAAAATTTAATTTTAATATTCAAGACATCAGCAGGTAAAAAATAATTAAATACAAATTATTATTATTACATGCCCTTAAATATACTGGCAAGAACGTTTAAAAAAGGGTAGAAATACCTGACCAAAAAACGAGTGTGTGTTGACCACACGGCAGAAGTAAAAACTTTATTGGACTGTCAATAATGGATGGAGTATTAGCATTCTGTGGTATTAGTCCAACGCGAACGATGCGATGATACTGGGTTCGAATCCCATATTCAAGTCCACTTTTAGGAATTTGATTTTTGTAGATGGTTTAGATATCAGAAAATATTTATTATAAGTTCAAATTCACAAATAGGTAATTTTCTCACAGTACCGTACGAAGGTAGTACCGACCGAACAGGGTTCGAATCCCAACATCGGATACACTTTTATTTTTGTATTTTGTTTTGGTTTAAAGTGGGTCAAAATCGCGCCCAAAGAAGTCGGTTACAAACATACAAACATACAGGTGAAGCTAATAAAAAGCGTGTAATAAAAACGTTTAAACTTCAATAACGCTCAATTCATTGTAAGTAGCTATAAATAATGTATCATCGAATTATAGGTAAAAAAATAAACTATAGACTTGTATATTTAATTTTTTTTAAACATCAACGACATTGAAGAAATTAATGAATATAGGTACAACTATTTTTTTACTCTTGTGAAATTTGCATGACTAGCACAGTAATATATCATTACACGTTTATTTGTGTAACGATACATAACGAATAAAACGCACGGTAATGTTACACTATTATTCGTTAGAAAAAAAAATAGAAATACTTTAATTTTAATAACCTATTTTTATTCAAACTTCCTTGTGGGATAAAACATTACTAATAAAATTTGCATACATTTTTCACGAATAAACGTGTGAGAAGATTAGAAAACATTACCCAAATTTGAAAACAATCAGAAATTCTCAAATCGTCTGTAGGTTTTAACATGTTTATTCTTGTATACTTGGTAACTCAAAAAGCATGTAATAAAAGCATAAACGATTATTCCTGTATTTTTTAATTCGTTATTTCCCTATAATAAAGAAATTCACTATTATAATAGGCATGTTTTGAGTCTAAAATTCATAAAAAATATTAGGTAGGTGTAATATAGGCAAAATGAAAAAAAATCGTGTAAGAACTCTTGCACGTTTATTCGGTGGGGCCATCGAAAATTGCTCACTTCAAAGTGGATGGTAAGTATGGATTTGTTTTCACATTAAAATTATTAGTTTTAATCATAAGGTCTTGAATATAATAGGCCCAGGCAATAATAGTGAAATCAGTTAATTTAAAAGGTGAATCAGGTAAAAGTTTACTTATTCCTATCTCGAAGATAATGTTCATGCATTTTTGACACAATGCAATATTTTGTATTTCTAATACATTCATTTGTATTTCATATATGTATTATAAAGTGCAAATGCAAATAAATATAAAGGCGATGTTTCAGAAATGTATAGAACCTGGGCTAGGTCTTGTACAATACATTTTTATGTGTTTTTTGTCCGAAAACATTGTTGATGTTTCATAAAATTATAATATAATTGACGAACCAAACAAACTGTAAGACTATTTCACGAAACTCAAAACGAACACTTTTGACTTTTATTTTGGTCTGTTGAAATGTCAAACTGCATTCGTTCAGTTCTTAATTTTAACTTATTGTTTGTTATTCCCTTTATTGGCGGTTTATTAAAATATGATTTGTACTAATAAATATGTATTCCATAACAACCAAGATTCCATTAAACATTTGATTGTAATTGTTTGTTGTAATAACCGTTTTCTTTTCGTCAGTACACAAATCACACTTGACCTTGGTGTCAATCAACGAAAACAAAATAAGATATTCGTCGTTTGACACCACGGTCGATAATTAATATGAAAATGGTGCCAAACAGGTAAGTCAAAAAACGTTTTTCTGCGATTGACACCGTGGTGTCAATAAGTTGTGGTGTCAAACAGCGAAGGACCCAATTAGACTTCAAAATATTTAATATTTTCAGCCGAGATTCAATATTTATTGTTTCTATTCTATTACAGTATTTGAAACACGATGAAATAATTTAAATACAAGTAAACAGACCTGCGTGGGCAGGCTTCTAATAAAGTGGATCGACGACCTGGTGAAGGTAGGGTAGACAAGGTTAACTCTGAACGGTTCTAACGGTTTGACTGCCTTGGTGGTCCAGTGGCCACAGTATGCGCCTACTGTGCACGAGGTTGTGTGTGTGTTGTTGGGTTCGATTCCCACACAGGACAAAAACTTTGTATGACCCACAAAGTGTTGTTCTGAGTCTGGGTGTAATTTGTGTCTGTTAATTGTATGTTTGTAAAGTCCCCCGCGACACAGAGCTTGTTCTCTAGTGCGGAAGTTGTCTTTTATAAAGAAAGAAAAAGAACTCCAGATGGAACGCTGTGAATATCCTTTGGGGAAGCTCAGCAGTGAATGTCTTTCGGCTGTGATATGAATGAATAAAACGAACCTTCCTCAGGGTTAAGGCTATACACACATTATTAAATATTATGTTATAATAGCAATCCATATATATCCCACTACTGGGCACGGGTCTTTAGAATTTTTTCTAAGACATGTGGGTTTCCTCACGATGTTTTCCTTCACCGCTGTGCAATGTGTGAAAAAAAACAGCAGATAGTGAATCAAACTCAAACTCAAACTCAAAGTCATTTATTCATTTAGATCAAATACATGATACTTATGAACGTCAAAATAAACAAAAGTCAGCATATTTTTTCCTACGGCCAATTCGCTGACATGGGTAGGGCCTAGAGAAGAATTGGCAAGAAACTCTGGCTACTCTTTTTAATCGCCAAGGTATAATATTTACAATTTCGTATGAGTTACAATTTGGAGAGGGTACCAAAAAGGTTCGAAACCAACACACCATACCAAAAAAAGAAAATTAAAATTAAGAGATTAAAGTAAACAACGTATCACAATCACAATTTAGTATCTATCAGTATGGTAATGAGGCATCGTCTCTTTTTGTACATATAAAAGCATAAGGTGATCACATTGTACACTAAGTGAAATTACATAAACTATATTTTAAATTTGAAAGAGAATCATGCCAAGGTTGACATGAAATCAATAAAAGAAACAAAATAGTAAGATCACGAAACACCTCTATTGACAATGATCACTTAAATTTAATAATTACAATATTAATCCTACAATCAATTAGCAACTTTTCCCCATGACGTTTTATCGCTTAAGAATTCATTAATAGTATAGTATCCCTTTCCTAAAAAATGACTCTTGACAGTTTGTTTAAATTTCTGTAAAGGTAAATTCATTATTTCATTGGGCAGTTTGTTATAAAAACGTACCCCGAGCCCCGCAAACGAGTTATGGACTTTGTGTAAACGATGATACGTACCAACTAACTTGTGTTTATTTCTAGTATTAATAGCATGAATATCGCTGTTTTTCGAATAAAGATGTATATTTTGTTTAATGAACATTATATTTGCAAATATATATTGAGATGCAACTGTTAGAATACCTATTTCTTTGAATCGTTCTCTCAGGGAAACACGTGGACCTAAATTGTAAATTGAGCGTATAGCTCGCTTCTGAATAATGAATATGGTTTCAATGTCAGCAGCCTTACCCCATAGCAATATGCCATAGGACATGACGCTGTGAAAATAACTAAAATAAACAAGCCTTGCGGTTTCGACATCAGTAAGTTGCCTAACCTTACTAACAGCGAAAGCAGCAGAACTGAGTTTTCCCGCGAGACACGATATTTGGGCGCCCCACTGTAGTTTACGATCTAAAGTTAATCCCAAGAAAACGGTTGACTCAATCATTTGATAATTACATATTTACTCCACAAAGTGAAATTCACATTGGTACTGCCGCCCGGGATCGAACTCGCACCTCTTGCGTGCAAGTCTGTTACTTTCCCACTCGGTCACCACCGCTGTGGTGTAGATTAAATTAAAGATTTTAAAATTAACAAATGGAAAATGATACATGACTATAAAGTATCTTAATTACTTCTGCAATAGTTTGAAGAAGGTTAAAGTGACTCAATAGCGCCCAAGCTGCTGATGCTGCTACACCGTACGTATCCTCGATCAATACTTTATTACGATACAATCGATACATTACTATTGTCTGTATTAGCATGTAGTTAACAACAACGGGATAACACATAGAAGTAGCGACTGACGTAAGCAAGTGATGATTGATAAATATTAATGAAGTTTCAGGTGGACCGACGACCTGGTAAAGGTCGCGGGCAACCGATGGACAACGTCAGCTCAGGACCGAACGATGTGGAAAACCTTGGGGGAGGTCTATGATCTGGTAGGCTAGTCTCAGTTTTCGTAAAATTCCTATTTGTTTTTTCAAAAAATAAAAGTAAAAATTCCAATAGTAATTAGAGCCATTCTAATAGACTACATATTAATATATTATTTAAAACTTTAAAAATTTTGCCAATAAATTATTATTATTATTTATACAAGTAATATACAAGAATTGCTTGATAAAAGTAATTAGATAAGAACTTTTGAGGCGCCTGTAGAAAACACTTCAGTTAAATTTGGATAATACGTATTGCTAACTAAATACTAACAGGCGCTAAAAAAAACAATTTTATTTACGTATTCGCCTACAAAGGAAAGTTTTTACAAAGCGAAATCCGCGCTGTTACGAGTATCTACACAACTAGTTATATTAAAACTATTATTTACTGTAGCTTTGTTTATTGCAATACCCATTGTTTTAGATTTTGGTATCGTATAAAATAATATAGGGAGAGAGCCAGCAACGTATTTACTTTTGTCATTTAATAAATCATGAAAATTCACAAACTAACTCTTATAATTGATTGCAGAACAATAAAAGGCTCTTCTGGTAACTCTCCGCGACAGGGGTGTTTAACCCTGAAATAACGAAGTGAGTAAGGAATAAAACTTGTTTCCTAATACGGGAGTTGTCTTCCAACTAAAATTATAAAATTAATTGTGAAAGTTTGTGAGTATAGATGTTTGTTACTCTTTCACGTAAAAACTACTCAGATCTGGATGAAATTTAGTACA
This sequence comes from Trisateles emortualis, assembly GCA_947095525.1. Classification (NCBI taxonomy): domain Eukaryota; kingdom Metazoa; phylum Arthropoda; class Insecta; order Lepidoptera; family Erebidae; genus Trisateles; species Trisateles emortualis. The sequence continues at coordinate 1,274,404 of OX352753.1, read as the reverse complement.
GACATAGATTATAGTCTGGAATAGCATATAGGCTCTTTATCGCGATAACCGAGAGCCAACACGGGCGGTGCCGCGGGCAACAGCTAATAAAAATATATTTCTTGTATTTTATCACCTATTGGTGACATTTAAATGAAAAAAAACAAAATATAACTGTAATTATATATTTATTAGACCTTAAAACTAAATAACAACAATATTTACAACACACAACAACCACTCAACAACAAACAACAACGATCAACAACTAACAACAGATAACAACACGGCGGTAGGTAAGTAGGTATTAAGAACTAGATATATAATATATTGTATATTATATTTTTTTATCTAAGAGCCTTTCGAATTACTTGATTTCTTATTTAATACTTAGGTGGCGTAGTGTACGGCTCGCCTGATGTTAAGCAGTTACCTTAACTTATAGACGCTTGCAATATCGGACTACTACTTTCGTAGACCGACCCAAAAATTTGGTAGGTACTCTAGAGCTTTGTGATGGAATATAGAAAAACATTTCTTAAAACGGATTTAAAAATTAGCAGTAGAGATTGGTATAATTATGTCACACGTATAAAAACTAGGTAGTCTAGAAATGCATGCATCACATAACATGGGTGCTGTGACATTTAACATTTTACGATGAAGATGAAAGAAAATGATTGAATCACTCTTTAACCAATTGGCTAATTGAACGAATAAAAAAGGCCTAGAGTATTCAATCGATAGGTTTTAATTTAATCATTTTTAATTTTTATTGATATTTATGTATCTTTAAATGTCAAACGTCACAGTGAAATAGGCTATAGACTATACCTTGATTATTATTAATTTGAATTTCGAGTTGATTTCTATCAAATATTTTAAAAAGCAAAGAGTGATTGAGAATTGACGTAATATAATTTTTGGCGCTTTATCAAATTTTGTTCACGGCGCGTGTTACGTGAAAATCTTTGATTCATTTTCTTTTTTCATTTCGCTAATACAACGTTCCTTTGATCAAATTATTTATCCTCGGGAAAATGAGATAAAAACCTCCTTCCTTCAGGCTATAGTTAATATAATTATTGATAGAATCTGACACGTGTTTTATAGTCAGCTAGAAAAGCCCTATTTTTCTGGTCGACTGGCGACCATGAACTGGAAGATACAGACGGTGGGCAGACATCCAATAAGAAACACCGACCTGGTAAAGGTTGCGGGGAGCCGATGGATAAAGTTAGCCCTGTTCACGTATTGCCGATCCTAAGATATTTCTTCGTAATTCTCTAATGTCTTCTTCAAATAGCAACATAATTTAGATGGTATAAGAGCTTAATTTGTACTCTAATACATACCATGCAAGATAGAAACTTGTTTAACAATTTTTAAGCGTCTGACTAAAGGTCTTTCTACATTTATCGACGTGGAACTGGCTTGAGGTGAACATGTCAGTATATTACTATTAGTAACGATAGTAACAAATATTTGGCAGTCGCAGTATTTGGCAATGATCACCCTTGTCTACATTAGGCTGCGATTTTTCGACGCTGATTAAGCAAGCATCTTGATACGACAATGCCTTACGAAGTTCATTAAATCGGTAAACGGGTTACGAATATGCAACTTATTATAAATGAAAAAGTAACTCCGTTTCACGGATAATCGGCTGACCTTAATGAAATTTGGTAAGGATATAGAGAAGGGCATGAGGTACTTTTTGTCGCGATAACCTATGTACAAGAGGATGAAGCTGCGGGTCTACAGCTTGTTATATATGAAGATCTTTCGAACAGTTCCACGTCTATAAATTATATTGAAAGAACCTATCCGTCTTTTTCTAATAGCAACTCTGTTTCATTCATTTAAAGCTTATGTGAGCCCTTCTTTGAATGAATTATAGTTTCATAAACTGGCACTTTGAAAGGAATTGGCTTCTCCACTGGTACTAAAACGTGCTTCACCACTTCAAAAGGTACTTCTTTAATCTTGGGAACATGTACCTGCCTTTCAACTGGATAAGGAACAGACTTCTCAACAGGAATAGATACTTCTTGAATTACTGGGATAACTACAGCTTTGGGGACTGGCACATGAATAGGTACTGGATGGGGAACTGGTATTATGATTGGCTGATTGATTTTAAATTCGACGTTTTTGGTTATAGGTACTACAATTTCTTTGTAGTGTTTGATAGCTTCTGGTTTCTCTTCTTCAACGTGCTGGTGAACGTTGTATACCTGTGGCTTTGGTTCATGTCCTCCGAAATTTTGACCACCGAAATCATGGCCTTCAAAGCCGCCTCCGAAGCCGCCTCCGTGACCGTCGAAAGAGCTCAGTTCTTGACCACCGAAGTTATTTTGACCGTCGTGTGAGCTCAGCCCTTGATTACTAAAGTCAAAACCGCCTGAATAGTCGCTGGCTTGAAGCTGTGGACAAAGGAAATTTAATATTATTAATTGTTAATAGCTTGATATTTGTGGTGTAAACAACAGTATTAACACATTTGAAGAATTTATAATTCATGCGGCAAAACTTCGGTAACGGATTGGATAAACAAATTCAGAAATATGAAACTATATTTTTTTATACTACTTGGGAGGCTAACAAGCATTCGGTCCGCCTGATGTTAATAACAATAATTATTTATTTATCGTCTTTAAAGAAGTTACAATACCTATTGCATTGTAACTGTAAGGTTCCCTAGTCTCCACACTATGATTCCCTGTGTCGTGGGGACTAGTCTCCTTCAATCCGTCGCTGTTAGACAATATATAGCTAAATAGTTAAGCAGTTACTGTAGCCTATGGACACTTGCAATACCAACGGTATCACTTGCGTGTTGCAGACCTATTATTTACACCAGGATTTTTTAAGATGGAGTATCCCAGGATAGGAATACGCATCCCTAAATGAGCACTAGAGACCTGTACTCACACACAAGAACACAATTACATAGCTGTATGTAATTATTTGGCTGTGGTCTTCTGTACGGTAAAGCTCCTTCCCTAGTGGGAATTACTCGATTGTATGGTGCGCAACCTCTTTTGATCTATTTAGTACCTATTAAGTATTCTACAGTTTTATTGTACGTCAGCACATTTTAATTTACCACTAAGTCCTGTGTTCTCTATTCGTATTTTATTACTATCTTGGGTTTTTATTCTGACGTATAAGTTTTATAGCCCACTTGAGATTTCGTTCAAGTAATATTATTATAAGTACCTATATCGGTAGTTTTCTTTATATCAACTAATATTATTAGAAGTAAAGATAAGATTTTTTGTTTGTTTGGTACGGTTTAACTCAAATACTATTCAACCGAATTAAAAAAAATACTATTAGAAAGCTACATTATTAGCGGTTAAGCTATATTTAATTTTAATCACGGGATCCCTATTCAAAGAAAATTTGAATTTGACTTTGACTTAATTTTTTTTTTTTTAAAGACAACTCCCGCACTAGAGAACAAGCTCTGTGTCGCGGGGGACTTTACAAACATACAATTAACGAACACAAATTACACCCAGACTCAGAACAATTCTTTGTGGTTCACACATAGTTTTGTCATGTGTGGGAATCAAACCCACTACCTCGTGCACAGTAGGCGCATACTGCGACCACTGGACCACCAAGGCAGTCAGTGGTTAAGCTATATTTTATTTTAATTACCCTATTCAAAGAAAATATGAATTTGACTTTAAATAAGCTTGGCATGGTAAACATCCATGGGCTATGGTAACTGCTTACCATCAGGCGGGCAATTACGCTTGTCAGTACTTTCCCTTTTAATGTTAAAAAGATTTTAATTTACACTATGTATTTTTAACATGGCCTGCAATATTGACAACTTGCTAACGAAATCAGCTTCACGACAATTTAATAACAGTACAGAGTAAAAAAAAATAAAGTGAACGTTTCGGAATCGTCGACATGACCGCTATTGAGTCTGTGGTGTGTCTCTTTTTTACTTTTTAGCCTGTGGTCCGCGTTTGACGTTTTATTTTTCGTTCGGTAACAGTTACCTAATCTTTTGTAACAGTTTTGCACGGAAGTGTTATTTAACAGAGCAAACAATTTGTCACACTTAAAATTATGACATTTTGTTCTAAATTATGAATAACCTATTTTCGTTTTCTAAAAATGAAACCTAGCTAGATCGATTAATTGCCCCCGAAACTAGCATACTAAATTTCATGAATATCGTTGGAGCCGTTTCCGAGATTCTGATTATACATATATGTATTTTCACTGACCGTACATAAAATCTTTGTTTTGCGATCCGTTTTGAAAAGTGGTTCCCGTTTGCAATGGTATTGGAATTTGGTACCGGTTAGGAATACAAAATAATTAAATTAAAAAGAAATACCAAATGGTATTAGAATGTGGTACTGGTTGGGAATAGATCGTATAATATCTCTCTGGTATGAATAAATGATTAGGATTTTGAAGCAACATCTTACATTTCACGATTAGTTACTCTGTGTATTTCACTTCTATGAACCCTAAAACTATAGTAGGTAAGTATATCCTTTACCCCTCAAAACACATAATAAAAATATAAGGCCATGAACACAATACTGTTTTACGACATTTTATATTTTTCTGTTACAGAAAATATACATTACATTTATAATATTTAGGGATCCGCAAAACACAACACTTCGATTACACATCGCGATTCGACATGAGGCGCTCATAGCACTTGCTGTTCGGTAAATGATCAGCTAAACTACTTAGGGCTCGGTAACCAAATAGATGGGTGACCGCATAGTGCTGTTTCATCTGAGCGTCTCCATGCTTCGGAAGACACGTTCAAAATTCGGTTTCGATTGGTAACAGTCTTTAGATGATGACAGAGACCTAAATCTGGGCGATCTAAATAACTCTGTCACCAGGTTGGCCACTAACCAAACTATAAGAAAAAGGAGATCGCGATCCTCGATTTCTGACATCTACTTCTAGTCACTTTGCGAAGATCTAACCTAACCTAACCTAGCCTGAGCCGTCCTACACTAAGTTTTCCGAGACTCCGTATCCACTCATGAACACGTCTGCTCCAATGGTTATCGGTTCTTCGGCGAATGTAACTTCAGCTAGCAATATTTCCGATTACTTTAATTCCAAAACAGTGCCCTACATTTCTAACACTAACGTTTTCTCAAAGTATTCTTTTTTTCTTTATAAGTACTACTAAAAAGGCAAACAAACACATGGTTCGCGTGATGGTAAGCAGTTACCGTTGCCTATGGACGCTTGCTCTAAATGTTATCTCAGAGTGAAAGGGCACCATACTAGCGAGCAAACCCGACTGGGGAGGGACCTCCACCTTACAGAAGACCACAGCTAAATAACTACACACAGCAGTGTAGTTGTGTTACTGCGTGTGAGTACAGTCATTTAAGGATTCGATTTGCAAAAAAAAACATTTTCCTATCCCAGGGATACTCCATATTAAAGCCCTGGTGTAAAAAATTGGTCGGCAACCACGCAAGTGATACCTCTGGTATTGCAAGCGTCCATGGGCTACGGTAACTTCTACACATCAGGCGAGCTGTATGCTTCTTTGTCATCCAAGTAGTATAATAAAAAAAAACTTTTAAGATTTTTATACGGAACATATCTATATAAAATATCCAAATTCTCTGTTACCACCCTACTAAAATAAACCACCCCGAATGTATTGCCCTTGAATTTTTTAATATAAGTACCCTCAGTACAAAGGGAATATTTTTTATATGGCAACATCAAAGTGTAGGATTAAATATCGTCTCACATTTCCTCGAGAATGATATAACGCAGATTGTTTATGGTTTATGTTTTAGAACAACGTTTTAGGATTATAATATGAAGATTTTTATACAAAGATGTTATATTTTAAGTGTCATTTACACGAAACATGTTTTGAAAAACAACTTAAGAGAGGTAGAGCTCCTTACAAGCGAACAATCCCGGCTGGGGAAGGATCTTACATAAGACCACAGCCAAATTAGGATTAGTTGTGTTCCTGTGCGTGAGTACAGAATTGTTTTCAAAACAATGTTTTGGTTATTGAGTGTTTGCTGCGCTCAAAAACACAAATCGCTGACGTTGGACAAAAAGCCGCTAGCCTGAAGTGGAACTGGGCCGGACATAGCTGCCGTATGTCCGACGATCTGTGGGCAAAGACCACAACCAGATGGCCACAGAACATTATAGACGGCGCGGCCGGCCCAGGAAAAGATGGCGGGATGAGCTTGCCTCCTACCGTGCTGACTGGCAAGTGAGAGGTCTCGACCGTGACCAGTGGAAGAATAATAGGGAGTACTTTGCCCTACAGTGGGACAGTAATGACTAATAATAATAAATAAATTAATAATAATAATAGTAATGTCTGTGGGCTGTTGCCCATGTCGGTTGTTTCAAGGGGCCCATCTAGTGTATAGGCGAGTCACCGTCTGCCTATTTTACATTTAGAGTATATCCCAACTTTTAAATGATGGCAGGCGACGTTTTATCCCATAATCATTGTAAATCAGTCCATCGAACACCCAATCCCATAGCCCAAAATTATTTGATTTCTCATGTTGCAATAGCTCTACACTTACCATAGGCATGTCATGTCTGTACTGCAATAGTGCAGCTGTGGCATGACTATGGTAAGCGTCTCATCCCATTTTAAATTAAAATTCTCTAAGGGCCTCTGCGTGTTGGATCTATGTCCCCGCGTAAGCATTCCAAAGGCCCGGGTATTCTCCTTGAGATAGATGGGAAAATACCCGTGATAAAGAGAGACATAATAATAATATTGAGTGTTAAGAGTTACGAGTACCTATAACACAAAACTCTGGCATTGAAGTATATCAAGCTAGTGATGTCCCAGATAGTCAGCAAGCGTTAATAGGCTCGGTAACTGCTTGCCCCTAGGTGGGCCTTGTTTGCCACCTAGGCAGCATAATAAACTTTTAGACTTACAGAAGTCCACAGACAAGAAACTACACACGTGATCAATAAGATCCTGTGCATAAGTGTTCATAGACACAGCCATCCCCTAAGGACCACATTATCGGTCTTACCTGATTACCAAGAACGCGATAACCCTACAGGGCGTTGCAGAAATCTGACATACCAATACCTATAAATGGGTGACCGTATAGTGATATTTCGTCTCCGTGCTTCGGAGGGCACGTTTAAAGTCCGTCCCGATTTTTAACAGTCGTTTGAGCAAGACAGAGGCTTAAATTTAGGCGATCTAAAAACCTTTTTAAAGGTTGAATATACAAGAAGAAGGTGACCATGTCCATCGGCTGTCTGAGACCTTTACTAGGTGGTCGGTCCACCTTGTTAGAGGCTTCGGGACAATCCCACCCACATGCCCACCGCTGTGACTCCTGTGAGCCAGGATTAACAGCGGAGTAACAAATGATACACCGAGTTTTGACACTCGTGCGTCCTGTGGACAACTAAACCTACTGTCTTGGACCCCGCAACGAATTTAATCAGAAGTAAATAGGAGGAGTTAGAAAGAAAAGTTTCCACTTCCCTCCATAGCAAAACGGGAGACAAAATAAATCTGTATAGGTTTGTAACCTATGAAAAGGAGCACCACGGAGGACCTTAAAGGCTTACTTACTACGGACTATGGACACTAAATACAAAGTTGTTTTATTAAAAAAGAGTTTTTACCTGTTGATCTTGTAATTGGTTCATTTGATGCATCATCATGTCGTATGGTGACCACTGCATCTCATCTGCGAGGGTTGCTGTGAGGAGCAGCGCGCTCGTCAACTGTCAACAAAAAAATAAAATAAGCTTTTATTGTCGTTCTCTTCATTTTACATTATTTGCTTAGAAATTATGGGTTGTAGCGTTATTTATAAACAAACGTCCATACGTCCATCCAAACATTCGCATTTATAATAGCAACTCCTTAATTCACACACGCTGGCCTAACGTGGGTTGGTAAATCAGACATGTATTTAGAATTTCTTCTAAGACATTTGAAAACTCTGGTGACGGACGGAAAACATCGTGAGGAAACCCTCACGATGTTTTCCGTCACCGTTAGCAGATGGTGAATCATTAGATTAGTACATAATATATAAACTCCACTAAGTGAAATTCACATTGGTACTGCCCGGGATCGAACTCGCACCTCTTGCGTGCAAATCTGTTACATTCCCACTCGGCCACCACCGCTTTTTTCATTCACCATTTATATATTAGTGTACATAAGGACATACAGACACAAAAAGGGACACGTAGCAACCGAATATTCTCACAACACGTTATCTAATTTAAGCTACAAACTTATGTTGGGACAACAAAAACTTGTGACTTATCGCGTGACCCATATATGACCCGGCGTCGGCGTCTTGACAAATGGAGGTAGTTGCTTATTCGTAACATAAGCTGTTTATAATGTGTCCAACACAATATTGTTTTGTTGTTTGATGGTATAAAGTCGAATATAGTTTGTAGACGATTCTCGTAGTGCAGTCATGTTTTCTTTTATTTTTCTCTTTAAAAGCCAACTCCCGCACTAGAGAACAAGCTCTGTGTCGCGGGGGACTTTACAAACATACAATTAACGGACACAAATTACACTCAAACTCTTTATAATTCTTTGTGAGTCACACAAAGTTTTGTGATGACAGCAGATGTTGTATCGAGATCGACTTTTGTGTTGCCTAATATTAGGATAAATATTTGTGAGTATAAGAGGCCGGTGTACTAGTGGGCCAGATGAATGGGGAAGGACCTCTATCTCACAGAAGACCACAGACAAATGACTACACACAGCGGTGTAGTTGTGTTCCTGTGTGTGACTACAGGTCTCCAGTGCTTATTTAGGGATGCGTTTTAAAAGAAGCGTTTAGCTGTCGTAAAAAAATAGGGGTAGGCTGCAGTAACTGCTTAACATCATGCGAGCCGTATGCTTGTTTGCCACCCAAGAAGTATAAAAAGAAACAACCAAATCGGGTACTCAGTACCAGCCCCTCTAGACAAGTGGCATAAACGATAGTCGAATCGAAAAGTAAAAAAACAAATGTATGAGATTTGACGTAAGTCTACGATATAATGTCGTAAACTTAGGTCAAATCCCATTCATTTTATTTTTTATTTGACTATCACCTAATTATGCCACTTGTCTAGAGGTTCTGATCCCATTGAAACAAGAACCCACAACCTTTCGCTTAACAATCAGGATCACTAACCTAACTAACCAACAGGCCAATGAATGCAAAACATTTTCTACAATTTATAGTTATATATAAGTAAGCGATCAATGGCCAAGTTGTCTTGAAACCTATCGTGTTCGCCTAGCAATAAAATAGATCTATTTTTACGACCAAACTCATCAGTTTTATATTTGTCTGAGTAAGTACTGAGTGGTGCTACTACTACATTTTATAGCCGCCATCTTTCCTCCAAGTGGCGTAGTTGTAAAATTTTGTGAATTTTACGGGTGAAACAGGGTGCTGAAATGGCGAATCATTTCTTTTGAACATGTAGGTACCTATTAAGATGGGTTTTAGTTAAAATTCTTCCTAGTCTACACTTTACCATACAGTGGGAAGCTAGATAGATATAGATAGCTGGACCTCGGTGGTCCAGTGGCCGCAGTATGCGCCTGCTGTGCACAAGGTTGTGGGTTCGATTCCCACACAGGACAAAACTTTGTGTGACCCACAAAGAATTGTTCTGAGTCTGGTTGTAATTTGTGCCCGTTAATTGTATGTTTGTCCTCCGCGACACAGAGCTTGTTCTCTAGTGCGGGAGTTGTCTTTTTAAAATGAAAAAAAAAAAGAGATTCCTTTTTTATTATTTTATTCATTGTATATACTCGTATATATTTAATTTTTTTAAAGGCAACTCCCGCACTAGAGAATTGTCTCTGTGTCGCGAAGACTTTACAATCATACAATTAACGACACAAATTACACCCAGACTCAGAACACTTCTTTGTGGGTCACACAAAGTTTTGTCCTGTGTGGGAATCGAACCCACAATCTCGTGCACAGCAAGCCACTGGACCAACGAGGTAGTCAATTTTTTTTTTGTTTCCTTATCAATTAAATAATCTATAGTTACGTTAATTTCATGTTGCATGGTATATTGGTTTCCATCCCTTTTTGTTAACAAATATTATATCTCATACCAAATTATAAATATTATACTTTGTAGATTAAAAAGAGTGGCCCGAGTTTCTTGCCAATTCTCCTCGAGGCTCTACCCTAATCAGCGAATTGGCCGTAGGAAAAAAATGGCATTTGTTTTTATGACGTTCATAAATAACATGCATTTGATCTAAATGAATAAATGACTTTGACTTTACACTTAGTCACTTACTTATTAGGCAATACTTTATTTGATAAAAAAATGAATAATCAGCCCGCGGCTTCGCCCACGTGGAGGTCGGTTATATCGATAAAAAGTAGTCTCTTCGCGTTTAGGTACTATAATCTATCTCCATGTCAAATTTAATCCAGATCCGTTAAGTAGTCTTTACGTGAAAGAGTAACAAACATCCATCCATCCATTCTCACAAACTTTCACATTTATAATATTAGTAGGAAGTGAAAAGATAAATAAATTCGTTTATGAAAGTACGAAGTACCAAACAAATATGAATTAGACAAAGACAACAGTCTGTTATATAATGAGGTTCGTCGTCACATTCCCGTAACTCAGATTTACCGTACTAACGTCCATCTCTGCTCTCTTGATAGAGGAGAGCACAGCCGTGCCTAGCAGTGGGCCATATTATTATGTTTTTATATATGAATATTCATGTTTTTTTTAAATTTTACTTAGGTGGCAAACAAGCATTCGGCCCGCCTCATGAAGCAGTGTTTAGTCTATGGACGCTTGCAATACCAGAGGTATCACTTGCGTGTTGCCAACCCATTTTTTTACACCAGGGCTTTAAGATGGGAGTTTGCCTGGGATAGGAATACGATTCTGCATCCCTAAATGAGCGCTGGAGACCTGTTGTCACACACAGGAACACAACCACACTGCTGTGTGTAGTCATTTGGCTGTGGTCTTCTGTAATGTGGAGGTCCTTCCCCAGTCGGGCTCGCTACTATGGTGCCCTACCTCTTTAGATATTCCCAATCCCATACTTTGTTCGAAAACAGCACGTAATTGATTCCTACATACAACATTTTAAACAAAAGCAATAGCATCGAGTGAAATACAAAATGAGCGTTATTTACTCGCTGTGTTTGATACATGCATTGTTGTGAGCGCGTCTGATTTACGGAGAGAAATATACGGTTACATATTACCGGCAGAGACGATAAGGATGCTTATAAAGATATACTTTTTTTTTTGTTTTTTAAAAAGACAACTCCCGCACTAGAGAACAAGCTCTGTGTCGCGGGGGACTTTACAAACATACAATTAACGGACACAAATTACACCTAGACTCAGAACAATTCTTTATGGGTCACACAAAGTTTTGTCCTGTGTGGGAATCGAACCCACAACCTCGTGCACAGCAGGCGCATACTGCGGCCACTGGACCACCGAGGCAGTTAATACTAGAATATAGGAACTTTTTGCATGGGACTTATCACACATTTCGACTCCAGCGCCTCTAGACAAGTGGCATAAACGATTACTCGAATCGAAAAGTCAAAAAAGTAAATATATGGGATTTGACGTTATTTTACGACATGATATCACAAACTAACGTCAAATCCACGACATTTACTTTTTTGACTTTTCGATTCGACTGCCGTTTATGCCACTTGTCTAGAGGGGCAGGCATTATAGCAGAAGAAGAAGATATACTACTCCCTCCCTCCCAAATTGAAGGTACCCCAGCATAGAATTCAGTAGGCTTGATTTTGTTTGTCTTGATCGTTTTTTCTTCTTCGTCTTGACCAAACTTAAAGCGGCGCCAGTAGACGTTGCGCCCTGGGGCCATCGATTCTATTTTTTTTTAACTAATAGGAAGCTGACGGATTAAGAATACAAATGTCACCACCCCATTCTATCCCGTGTGTGTCCTAAAAGTCGACAAAGGGAGTAAGTCAGGCAGACAATATCCACTGCAAGAGAAAGTAAACTCGAAACAAAACCCTATACCAACCCGTTTGGCCAACGTGGTATAGTAGGCTAATATTCCTTCAAATTTATGAAAGAGACCCGTGCCCAGCAGTAGGACGTTTATGGGTTGAGATGATGAATAGGAAGCTAGACTTTTCATGTGTGCTGTAGGCAATTTTTTTATAGACAGTATAAAAGGGTAATATTTCTACCAGTAAAGCCTTATGTAAGCCTTAAGGGACCCAATGTCCTGCTACCAATGCTAGTGCTAGGAGTTTGGGTAAACCTTTTCACCAGCAAAAACACACTTCTATTTCTTCTGAGGATCCCTAATCGATCTGCTACAATTAAGGAAGCATAATTCAAAATGCCTAAACCTCGGGTCAGACCAAAAATAGATGTTGTTTTTTTTCAAAACAATTCCCGCTTTGGAGCAAGCCTTATTTCGCGGAGGGCTTTACAAACAAACAATTATGAATCTTACAAAGTTTTGTCCTTTGTGGGAATTGAACCTATTACCTCCGGATTAGCAGTCAGGCTGGCTAACCACTAGACCAACAGGCCTGTTAGATATATATTTGTAAACTCCCCCGCAAGACATTACTTTTTTTGTAGTGCCAAGAAAACGCACCCACTTTTCTCCGATATGTTTTCAATAAGTGCAGCAAAAATGCATCAAATGGTGTGCAATGATGCGTGGTGTTGGTAGAGCAAGCTACTCCAACGTTATTCGTCATTTATTGATCATAAACTCAACTGTTTAGGTCTAGCCTTTTTTGTTATTTTGCCCTTCTTTTTAACCGACTTTAAAAAAGAGGAGGTAATCAATTCATGTGTATTTTTTAATTGGTCATGAAGTGCACTTTAGCTGTAAATGATCAGATTAAAAAAAACCCCGTCTGTCAGGAAGGAAAAGTGAGATTAGTTAGAGTTTGTATGAAAGTTCATCTTGTTTAGATACGTTAGACTTGGGATTTTAGGGTTTTTGAAAACTCTACAACTCGGCGTATTAAAGTCGTTTTTTTTTGTTAAATTTATATTACGGAGAGTTTTAGACCAGTATTGAACTCACTATATGCTGAGCAATGGAAAATGGCGAGGTAAACACTTAAACCACTAGCCACACATCCTACTAATATTATAAATGCGAAAGTTTGTAAGAATGGATGGATGGATGTTTGTTACTCTTTCACGTAAAAACTACTAAACGGATCTGGATGAAATGTGGCACAGAGATAGATTATGGTCTGGAATAACACATAAGCTACTTTTTACAGCGATAACCGACATCCACGCGGGCGGAGCCGCGGGCAACAACTAGTAAAATATATTACCGTAAGGTAATTCTATACATACATACATTCATACACTCACGCCTGTTTCCCAGTAGGGTAAGCAGAGGCTACGCATTTCTACTTGCTAAGATCTTGGCAAACTTTTTTCCGTGTATATATATTTTTTTTAAATCACTTCGCGTACTAGGAAACAAGCCCTGTGTCGCGGGGGACTTTTAAAAACATACAATTAACGGAAACAAAGTACACCAAGATTTGGGACCACTATTTGTGAATCACACAATTTTTTGTCCCGAGTAGGGATCGAACCCACAACACGCCGCGCAGTTGTAAATGGCAACTACTTAAGCCACTGAACCAACCGTGCAGTCTATACGAATTATTATCCATACACCTGTGCTCACCCTTTCGGTAAGAAAGCGTGATACTACATTACATCACACTACCTAACCAAACTGGATAAATCTCACAAAAAAATCACAATATTATTCACCAAAACACTTATATCACTAAAAATATTAAAAAATAAACTCACATAAAAAAATACTGTACACATTTTGATGTGATCGGTACTGTGGCACAAGTGCGAGTGATGTCACAACATGGCCCACCTCTATTATATAGAGAGGTGACGGGCAACTTATTAGTCTAAAATGCCTGTCTATAATTTAGGGTTCCTTAGTTAATTGTGTTACAAGACTGGTTGAACCGTATTTACATAGTTAATTAAGCTTCAAATTTCAATCTAAAGGTATAAATCATAATCTGGAATTGTGGTCTATATATGTGTAGATAGGTTCTCGAGTGGCGACCCCGTTCAGGAAAGCGCAGTGTGGGACGATGTCCCACAAAGTGGACAGATGACCTGGTCAGAGCTGCAGGCCGCACAAAACCTACATTTGTGGAAACATATGGGGGAGGCCTACGTTCAGCAGTGAACATCAACAGGCTGAGAAGAAGAAAAATAATTGTGGTCTTCTGTAAGCTGGAGGATTCTTTCCCGGAGAGCTTGTGTGTTCAAGGAAACTCTCTGGGCAAGGACAGATGCCCTGCCTCCCTTAAATATGTGAAATACTTACAGGGGATCATTACAAAGGAATATTTTTAAATACACATTACAGATTTTTTGCAACGAAAACTTAGAATAATTTAAGATACCCTACACATAATATATAAAGTAAAATAATGATACACATATAGAGGACACTAAGGAAAGCACAAAAAAGTTATTACCACTACAGAGTCCATTAAAACCTTTTTTGTACGGAACCACGCCTGCTAATGACTTGTCTATGAGACATAAAACACTTTTATTTTGCTCTATATCGCCACTGATGTAACTTGACCTCTACTTTCTAACCAACTGCTAGTTTTGATAGATCTTTATAAGTTGGACAGTTATATCATCGGAACTAATATAAGTAGAAGAAAACTGAATTTAACAATCCAATTTTTGATTTGTGTTTCATTGAAGTTTTAAATGTTGTTGTACACTATTCGTTTAGAAGCAGCAATGGATTTTAAAGTAATCAGTTTGTGCGCTACTGCCGTTTAGTTCCGGTAGATATTTTTTGGACTTGTTTCAGTAAATAATTGAATGAGAGTATCGAGAGCATCAACGACAAGAATCTAGAGGGACTATTGTATTGTTTTTTACTGAAATAATAGTAAAATTCTCTACTTTCTTTACTTTTAATCATGTAAGAGGCCTCGTCTTTGCAACACCTAAGGCCTAAGTATTTTTTATACTACTTGGCTGGTAAACAGCTACTTTCTTTTTCTATTTTTTTAAAAAGACAACTCCCGCACTATAGAACAAGCTCTGTGTCGCGGGGGACTTAACAAATTTACAATTAACGGACACAAATTACACCCAGACTCAGAACTACTCGTTATGGGTCACACAACGTTTTGTCCTGTGTGGGAATCGAACCCTCAACCTCGTGCACAGCAGGCGCATACTGCGGCCATTGGACTACGGTAGGTGTGCTTGTAATACCAGAAGCATCACTTACGTGTTGCCAACCCATTTCTTTACACCAGGGCTTTAAGATGGTACCCCTGGGATAGGAATACGTTTCTTAAAAACGCATCCCTAAATGAGCGCTGGAGACCTCACACACAGGAGCACAACTACATCGATGTGTATAGTTATTTGGCTGTGGTCTTCTGTAAGGTAGAATCTGTAAGGTCCTTTCTCCGTTATTAGTTAGTTACCAAGGTTCATTCAGGAAAACATTTTCCCCTTATTTTGTAGAGAAAATGCTTTACGCGTACCTCCCCGCTCGGGGAAGCGAAGCGGAAATGTCGGACTCTCCGGCCTAAAGGTGGTAGGCGGCCGGCATATTGACAGCGTCCGGGTGCACCGAGAACGCTGTCCATTCGCGGAAGGATATCCCATTATCCTATCCCAAGGATCTTATCTTATCTTATCTTGTGTCGGGGCTGTCCTTGCGGCCAGCGCACTTCGACCCTTGGGATCTTTTGTGCATGCCCCTACCTTACCTCTCACCCTACGTCTTGGTCCCTGAATACCTCTTGCATGAGCTTCAGTACGTCCTTGACGGGGGCGCGCCTGTAGTCCTCTGGTTCAGGGTACGCCAGTCCCAGAAGGCTCATTCTTCTTGAGGCCAGCGCATGGCACGTGCATAGCAGGTGCCGCATTGACTCCTCTTCTTCGCCACAGGTCCTGCATGTCGGGTTGTTTGACAGGCCCATTTTGTGGAGAAGCTTGTTAGTAGGGTAGTGACCCGTGAAGGCACCGGTCACTGCCCTCATTTGTGTTCTGCTGTACTTCCATAATTTGTTCGTCCAGCCTTTTTCCATTTTCCTTAGGAATTCTTTTGCATGGCTTTGGCCTTCGGTGTTTTGGATCCCAAGGATACTTCATCACAAAACCCTGGTAAAAAGCTAAAATTATGGGTACCTGTGGCTGGCATTGCAAGGGTCCATAGGCTGCAGTAACTGCTTAACATCAGGCGGGCTGTATGCTTGTTTGCCATCTAAGTAGTCTATAGAATGTCACGGCATATTAATGTAGATATATATATCTTGCTCAAAATCTCTCAATCTATTCTTCTATACTAATATTATAAAGCTGAAGAGTTTGTTTGTTTGGTTGAACGCGCTAATCTCAGAAAGTACTGGTTCGATTAGAAAAAACTTTTTTTGTTGAATAGTGCATTTATCCAGGAAGGCTATAGGCTATATAACATTACGCTATGATCAATAGGAGCGGAGCAGTAGTGAGATATGTTGCAAAATCGGCAGGGGTATTCCGTAAGAGCAAAAACCGAGCCACCGCGAAAACCGAGAAAAATCTGGCTGTCAGATTGAAAATCGGTATTCCGTAAGAGCAAAAACCGAGCCTTTTTAACGTTTAGAAAATAGATTGTGCCGTCACCGAGCAATCACAACTGTCAGTTTGCCATCGCTGTTTCTTAGAGAATCAGCCGGCGCGGCGGGGAAATGTACGTTCCAAATTACCACGCGGACGAAGTCGCGGGCGACCCCTAGTCTCTCATAAGAGGCGTAATGGGATGCTAAGATTAGATTGCATGTCTCTCGCAGATACATCATAATGAGTTGACTTTCGCAATGTCGAATTATCTTTGTATCTCATATTTAAATACATATGTGTATCACTGGCCTGTTGGTCTACTCGTGACTCTGACTGCAACGCCGGTGGTCGTGGGTTCGATTTCCACCCAGGACAAATCTTTGTGTGATGAGCATAAATGTTTGTTCTGTGTATGTATGTATCTAAATAGAGGAAAAGGACCGAATATGGAATACTTAAACAAAATCTTTAAAAAATCAAAACATATGTTTAATTTGAATCAGTCTCATGGGTTACAATTAAAGTCTGTCATAATTACACTTAAAAATAACGATTAAATTAACAAATATTAATTATTTTCGGATATATTATGATCTAAATGAAAACAATCAAAAATAAGCCTCTCGAAAATGTGGCCCTAATATGGAATAGGGTATTCCATAATAGGGTCACTCTTATTGATTAAAACGACATTATAAAATTAGCCCTGCAAGCAAAAATCACATATAAAATCAGCACATTCTGCTCCGGAACACTCAACGTGACTCCATTGTCTACAGGCAATGCACTGAATCCACTCTTCTCCCTTTTTATCCTCGCTAAAAAGACTAGAGCAGTACATGCATTCAGCATCAGTGCCTGGATCGTTAGGTTGTAGAACAGAAGGTTTACCATCACTAGAATCACTAGATAAAGATATGGTATCTTTATCAGAAGATGATTCAGACTCCAGCACTGGTTTCTTCTTTTTCTTGCTCTTTTTACAACCGCTCGTTGATGGCTGTGGCTCAGGCAAGGTCTGTTTTTGCTGTTTGTATTGTTTCGACGACTTGCTAGTAGATACGCTAACTTCTAATTGAGCTTTATAAGGAGATGCTGTAATTTTGCAAGCTCTCCCAGCTTTTCTGCCACGATTAGATTCCTTTTTAATTGAGGATACGGTGAAATGACTTCAGGGCTAATAATCATTTCTCTAGAAATATTTTCTTTCTTGGTGGGAGTAGTTGGACGCTGGATATTAGTTAAAACATTCTCTATCTCAAGAGTTGGCTCTTGTGCTGTGGACATCTCGTGTACTGGACATTCATCCTCTTCAGTTATAAAATCGGCATCTGTGAAAATGTTTCTACTGAGTGGATAAATGCCTGTTGCCTTAAATCCGTTTGTAGCTAGCTCTGCGTTCTGGATCTTCAGATAAGCCTTTCCAAATATTTCCACAACATCGAAAGGGCTAAGAGGTCTTTGGTTAATTAAAAGCCATTGACGTATTTCTTCGCTATAGTAACATTTCAAAGGGCCCATGACTGTCTTGTCTAAAGGTTGCATTTTATGTGTTGAATGCGGCGGTAAACAAAGGATAGTCACAAAATTTTCACGTGCCAGGTCAATTAGATTTATGTTGTGTGTGTGGCTGTAATGGCCATCTAAAATCAATAAAACTGGGTTTTCTTTTGAGGGTTTTGTATGTTGAATAAAATGTTTAAACCAATCAAGAAAAGTGTCGGCCTGGATCCAACCGGAAGAATGGCATCGCGCAATAGCACCAATAGGTGCTCCTTTCATAAGCAAAATATTCATTTTCTTACGTGGAAAAATAATCAACGGCGGTACAAAGTCACCGGCTGCACTCATAGCAAGGCAAACAGTCATGAGAGACCCTCTTTCGGCGGAAGTCAGGGTTCCAATTTGTTTTTTACCCTTCGTAGCTAAAACCTTGGGTATCTTTGATTGAACAATGCTAAGCCCAGTCTCGTCGACGTTGTAGATCCTATTTGGTGGAAACTTACATTGTTCGAATTCCATTTCGAGTAAATCAAAGAAAGATTTAACATTTTCTTTCGTAAAGCCTTTAATTCGAGCAAAAGATGTACCAGTAGGCTTGCGCAGAGAAAGTTCTTTATGTCTAGCCAAAAATCCTTTTAACCATTTACGTCCAGCTGTTTTATTATTAAAAGGATGCTTTAGGTTATTCCTTACCGCCAGCTGATATGCCATTCTTTTCACATCATTTCGTGTTAACCCAAAATATCTTTTTTCCATTTGTTTTACATAACCTACTAACATATGTTCAATGTCAGGTCCCAAAACAGTTTTACGGCCTAGGTGGCAATCTATATTCGGTTCGTTACTTTGACAAAACCGAAAGAGGGTAGTCCGAGGTACATTAAAAATCTGTGCAGCTTTCTTATAACCCATTTTTCGGGTTTTAACGGCTTCAATAGCTTTTTGCATATTGATTTTGTCCCAAACTTTGCGTTTTTTTACTGGTGGGCCCATGTTGATAACAAATATATCTGTAAAAAAAAAGAAATGGTATTTAGTTACTGTATTGACAACATGCTCCAAATATGGAATACTATTCCATATTAGGACCTCAACAATATTCCATATTACGTACAGTATGATGACGTCACAAAAATAAAAATATATTTGTTTCTATTATTAAATATTCTAAAACTAACAATACCGTTTAAAAACTGTATACTTTTCTTAGGTATTTATAACTATATCTTGAGATATTCGATAGGAATAATAAGGATAACATATAGGTAAAACTTACGTAAATATCCGATTGATTTTGGGTCAACAGTGTCACGTACTCTCACTCGCGTGTTGTGCCGCTGAACGCCGCACGCGCACTGGCTGGCGAACGTGGGTAGGGGGAGGGGTAATATGACTCGCGTTTGAAATATTCACAGTACTTAGTTTTAGAAATATTATTGTATTCCATATTAGGGACGTATTCCATAAATGGTACCTTTCCTCTACATTAACTAAATACACTAGTCTGATAAACATATTTATATACTTATTTCTAAAAATATATAAATATGTTTATCAGACTAGTTTGGGATGTGCGAGTCCCAAAAATATTATTATTATCATTGAGGTAAGCAGAGGCTATGTGATTTACACAGCAATAATACCTCAATATCTATTTAAGTTGCTTTATTTGAATATTTTTTAAAGCAACGTGGAAGAAAACGTGACCGGAGCAGGATTCGAACCTGCGTCCCTCGGGTTCCCTCTCGGCGCATTACCAATAGTGCCATCTGAGCTCTTACTCCTGAGTCGTAAAGGTAAACGACTAAGCTACCAAAACATTTCACTTCTTAGTCCTCGGGCTAATACCCGAAGAATCGTCATTCTTCTTCTTCTTATCGTTTGGTTAGTGGCCAACCTGGTGACAGAGTCATTTAGATTCGTCATTGATGGGAATCAAACCGAAGTGGGTTTGATTTCAATTTACTGTGTCAATCAGTTCAATTTACTATGTCCAAGGACAAATCTATTTGTGAATAGATTTGTCCAAGGACATATCTATTTGTGATGAGCACGTTTTGTGAAAAAATCTTAATATATATCACACAGAATTATTCAGATTTGTCCTCAATAGGAATCAAAGCTCTAGCTTAGCAGTCAGGGTCATTAACTACCAACAGACCAATCTCATAATGTTTTCAACAAGCTAACTGTAAATAACACCGCTTCGCGCTATAATTACGTGACGCGGAAATGAACCAATTCTGGATTATGATCAAATGCATTGTCTTCGGATACCTAAGTAGCACAGCGAAGAGTACAAGCTAAGTATGGCTATTTAATACAACAATGTACAGTCGAGCTATTATTTTGTAGGACTGCCTTGGTGGTCCAGTGCGCGCAGTATGCGCCTGCTGTGCACGAGGTTGTGGGTTCGATTCCCACACAGGGACAAAACTTTGTGTGATCCACAAAGAGTTGCTTTGAGTCTGGGTGTAATTTGTGTCCGTTATTTGTATGTTTGTAAAGTCTTCCGCAACACAGAGCTTGTACTCTAGTGCGGGAGTTGTCAAAAAAGAAAAAAAAAAGGGCTCCATACTAGCGAGCAAGCCTGACTGGGGAAGAAGCTCCACCTTGCAGAAGATTGACTGCACGGTTGATTCAGTGGCTTAAATGATTACCTCGCCATTTACCACTGCGTAGCGTGTTGTGGGTTCGATCCCCACATAGGACAAAAAACTGTGTGATCCATAAATGGTTGTCCCTAGTCCTCCGCAACACAGGGTTTTCCTATTGCGGGAGTTGTCTTTTTAAAAAGAATGAAGACCGCAGACAGATAACTAGGTACACACAGCGTTTGTTCCTGTGTGTGAGTAAAGGTCTACAGCGCTCTTCGTTTTTGAAAGAAACTCGTTCCTATCACAGAGATACTCGATGAAGTATCCCTGTGACCCTGTGGCCTGTGACACCAGGCCTTTAAGATGTTAAAGGCCTGGTGTAAAATGGGTCGGCAACACGCAGGTTATACCCCGGGTATTGCAAGCGTATGCTTGTTTGCCACTCTAGCTCATAAAAAAAAAGATCTTTATATTTTAAAGAGAAAATAAAAGTATTTTAGTTTTTAATTAATAAACTCAAAAACTACGGGACCGATCAGAAAAAATGTTTTATCTATAGAAAAATAAATATTTTTAATAAGATATCTAGTATTCTGGAAGGTAGAGGTACTTTCCCATGGCTGCTACTCGCCTGTATGGTGCCCTACTTTCTCCTTTTAAAAATTTTATCTTAAAACTGAAGCCCTCTCATTTTTCAAATCGTACTGCAATCGTCTTTACTGTAATTCTAAATATTTAAATAACGGAAGTATAAGAAAAACATAAAATTTAAATTTATTCATTATGGATATTATTATGGTACAGAGGTTTTTACATAATTGGATAAGTAGGTATAATAATTACTATTTATTAGGCGCCAAAACAAATTCTTTAAAATTTAAGTTTTTTTGTTTTTATGCAATCAAAGTTAATTATATATTAATTTATTTCTTTTTAATTACAGACCACCCTAATTACATTTTAAGTAAGTACTCGTAAGTATAAATTTATAAAAATACATAAATATTTGTTAAATTTATATGGATTACAAGATAGCCCAATTAATTTTAAATCATAACACGTTTAGAAACTCACTTATGCAGACATATCATTTAATCTAGTTTATATAAATGAGATCATGAAATTTTGCGGTTGAAATTGCATTGAATAAATACTTAATAGATAGAACAACTGCAAAATATATTTTTTTATACAAAGACAAGATAAACCCATATAATATAATAATAAAAATAGCAATCCAGATATGTCCCACTACTGGGCACGTCTCCTCTTCTCTGTGAAGACAGAGACAGAGGGTTTAGGCCTCAATTCACACACCCATACAATATAAATATAATATGTCAAAATATTAAATGCCGACGTGACGTACCATTGAAACCACCAAACATTTCGAAATAAATATCTCTATCTCTTTTCTATAAATATATTCGCTCGTTAGCACAAAAACAGTGCATATTAATTGCATCGACAAACTCAGTGTTGCAATCCATATAAAAACAAAAGACGCATAAGACCGTGGTCTTACATTGTTTTGGTAGCACGTTTTCGCGGTTATTGTTTATCTAGTAAAACATTTATGTCTAAGGGGTATATTATTCTAAGTGTCAGAATGTCCAAATGTGAAAATGTCAAATACATAATGACCATGTATATTTAAAAATGTTCATCATCATCATCTTAACTCATAAACGTTCCACTGCTGGGCACAACTCTCCTCTGTACATTTGGAGGGATACTTAACAATGTTATTAAAGCAACGAGCAGCCCACGAGCAACTGTGTCTCCGCAACTAATTTGTCTATCACATTAAGTCTATGGGTTAGTATGAAAGTGCGCTCATAAAAGTCGCCCCACTGACGCGTCTCTAACGCGACAGTCGGGAGACTTTTTTGTCCGCTGGTGAACAGGGATGGTAACAACTGTCGCTCCGTCTATTTTTTTTTATACTTCTTTTAGTGGCAAACAAGCATACGGCCCGCCTAATGTTAAGCAGTTACCGTAGCCTATGGACGCTTGCAATAACAGAGGTATCACTTGCGTGTTGCCGACCCATTTTTTTTACACCAGGGCTTGCAGGTAAAGTTACCCTGGGATAAGAATACGTTTCTATCAAAACGCATCCCTAAACGAGCGCTCGAGACCTGTATTCATTGCAATGCAAGTGCGGCCACAGGGCCGCACGGGGTCTTGACTACTACGCTGTAGTATTAAGTATTCTGTGCTACTACCGAGGAATTGAAGAACATTGCAACCATTCAAATTTGCAGGCAAAGTTCCTACCACAGAAATAGATCAGGATCTCGATCTATTTCTGTGGTTCCTACTTAGTTACCCCACCACTGTAAGTAAGAACGGCAAGTTATATTTACAATACAGATATAGGGCAAGTTATATTGGCCCAGATAACGTAACACTATTGTAGTAGACTGTACAAAGTTTCCGGTAAAAGGCGCACCGACGCATATGTTTATATAACGGCAACATGCACGCTGCACTATTTTGTTTATTTATAACTATTATTATTGCGATATCTATATATAAAGTTGCCATTATTTACCTTTCACTATTGTACGTATTTATTTGTATTTTTTGCGTTCTATTTCGATTGGAAGATTATGGTATTGTGTTTTATGTAATAGATAAGATACCTTCATACTGACTGGTGCTTTTTTTTTATACTACCAAAGTGGCAAACAAGCATCTTAGAGGTAGGGCACCATACTAGCGAGCAAGCCCGACTGGGGAAGGACCTCCACCTTACAGAAGACCACAGCCAAATGACTACACACAGCGGTGTAGTTATGTTCCTGTGTGTGAGTACAGGTCTCCAGCGCTCATTTAGGAATGCGTTTTGAAAGAAACGTATTCCTATCCCAGGTTTACTTCCATCTTAAAGCCCTGGTGTAAAAAAAGGGTTGGCAACACGCAAGTGATACCTCTGGTAATGCAAGCGTCTATAGGCTACGGATACTGCTTAACATCAGGCGGGCCGTATGCTTGTTTGCCACCCAAGTAGTATAAAAAAAAAAAAAAAAAAAAGCATACGGCCCGCCTGATGGTAAGCAGTTACCGTAGCCAATGGACGTTTGCAACACCAGGGGTGTCACTCACGCGTTGCCGACCCTTTAAAACCTTATAACTCCTTTCTTGAAGAACCCCATGCTATAGTCTCTTGGAAAACCTAGGCTTCAAAAAAAAGTTCAATTTTGTTCCCATGTTTTGTTGCGTACCTACTTGTTTATAGATTTCAAGTACCTATGAATCCGATAAATAATAACGTATTATTACAGAAAGAGCACTACCTACTACCGGCGCACTTTTTTTTATACTACCAAGGTGGCAAACAAGCATACGGCCAGCCTGATGGTAAGCAGTTACCGTAGCCTATGGACGTTTGCAACACCAGGGATGTCAGTCACGCGTTGCCGACCCTTTAAAAACCTTATAACTCCCTTGGGCAAAGAGAGAAGAAGAGAAGAGAGAAAGAGAGAGAAAGACGGGCACAGAATTTGGTAGGCTTGATTTAGTTTGTCTTGATCATTTTTTATTCTTGGTCTTGATCATACTTAACTTAAAGAGGTGCCTGACAGGGGCGTCTTCAGCGCCCCTTAAAGCCTTTCTTTTCCTTGGAATATAAGTTACCTACTTATAATACGAAAGTATGTGCAAAGTGAAAGAGGGGGCTAAAAAGGGCTAAGCTACTCTATAAGACCTCAATTGCGCTCCTTATCTTGGAGCCAAGTTACCTGTCCCCAATCCAGTATGTAAAAAAAATGCCAAATTTCATCCAGATCGGTTCAGCAGTTTTTACGTGAAAGAGTAACAAAATAAAAAATAAAAATAAAATGCTGAATGGGCAGGAAATACTTTCCTAGACTTAGACTTTAGTTACGTCCCCTTAGATCAAGCTACCTTTCCTTCATTCTGTTCTATCCTAGACCTAGACGGCCTATTTATAAGTATCCCTCTCCACTAGTAGACTGAAATCCTTAATTGCTTGTTCTAAGTTATGACATTTCCTACTAAGCAAGACCTTTAACACCCTTAGGAAGTGAAGAAACAGTGCATGTACCATTATTTCCGCATACACTTATGCACCACAATAATAAATCCCACACAGTTGGCTAATCTCCGTTGATAATTCACCAGATTACCGAGGTGCCTCTTAGTGGTTGGTTTCCGACATTATATAGCTACCTGGTTATGTTTTCGGTACTTCGAATTAATGCGAAAGTAAGTGAATAATAATACAATTAAATACGTTTAAAATAATTACGTATTAATTATGTATTTATATAAGTTATATTTATATACATATAAATAAGTTCCGTATGTTTGTGGCTGCAAAACTCGAAAAGGAGTCGTTAGATTGACTTGTTTTTTTTTTGCAGGACGTTGTATCTATATTTAATCCTATCTATATTTCAAAATGAATTCATCCTTTTCTTTGTCAAGCCATAACTTAAGAACGACTTTACCGATTTTATTCATCGTTTTTTAATTTTCAATGTAAATATGTTTATCCCGAAGTTCCCACGAGAACAGGAAATTCCCAGCATATTAGACTAAACCACATCGAAGCGTGGCTTTAACTAATATATTATTTACTAGTATTTGCCCACGGCTCCGCTTGCGTGGATGTCGGTTATCGCTGTAAAAAGAATCCTATATGTTATTCCAGACCATAATCTATCTCTGTGCCAAATTTCATCCAGATCCGTAACAGACGTAGAAGAGTAACAAACATCCATCCATCCATTCTTACAAACTTTCGCATTTATAATATTAGTAGGATATTATAGCATTTTATAGTAGCCTTGTTTGCAGTTCCGACAATTTAAAAAAAAATTACGTCTTTTTTTATTCAGTACAGAGATATAATTCTTTTCATAATTTGAACTGTCTATTAGAAAGCAAATTCTTTGACAATTGAAAGTGCATGTAATACTGTGTCATATACTTTCAGATTATATCGCTCATTTATTTTTTATAATTTGTTCTTTTCATTTACTTTTTTTTTCATTTATAGTAACAGACTTGTATGCGTGTGAGAAAGTATTCCCTGGTCTTTGTTATCTAACTCTTGAAGACAGGATAAAAACGTCATATAAGTGGGTAATAAGCATACGGCCTGCTGATGGTAAGGAGTTACCGTAGCCTTTTTTTTGTGCTACTTAAATTGCAAACAAAAATAGGCGGGTCCTATTTTTGTTTGCTATTTAAGTAGCACAAAAAAAAGGCTACGGTAACTCTGATGTTAAGCTGTTACTGTAGCCTATAGACGCTTGCAATACCAGAAGTATCTTGTGTGTTGCCTACCCATTTTTTACACCAGGGCTTTGGAGTTTTTCTATCGCATTCCTAAATGAGCGCTGGAGATCTGTACTCACATACAGGAACACGACTACACCGATGTGTGTAGTTATTTGATTGTGGTTTTCTGTAAGGTCCTTCCCCAGTCGGGTTTGCTCGCTAGTATGGTGCCCTACCTCTCTTTAACATACGTATATTTGTTTTGTAAGATCTGGTTCACCCGCCTGTTGTCTAGTCAAAAAAAAAATAACACTTGGATCTTTAGGTGAGAACAAGATTTCTTTAAAAAGGCAACCCCTAATGTGCTGGAGACCTGTACTGACACACAGGAACACAACTACACGACTCTGTTTAGTTACTTGGTAGTGGTCTTCTGAAAGGCGAAAGTTGTTACCCAGACGGGCTTACTGGTTTGTCTGGTGAACTATTTAAAAAAAGAAACATTTATTCATGTCTCGCACAAAACTACAATACAATATACAGGAAATGTAGATATATACATTACAACAAACAAAAATGTATTAAAAAAACAAGTAGGTACTGTACCTACTTAACCAAAATATAAGGTTTTTTTATATATTATTATTATTATATTATAATAATATATTTATTATATTATTATATTCCATTGTTGACGAAAGTCGCGAAAAACTTGTGTCTGAAATCAGTAGCACTCTTTCCAGAGTCTCTGATTGGGGACGACTAAATTTAGTCCAATTTAACCCCAGTAAGACACAAGTTTGCGCGTTCACCGCTAAGAAAGCCCCATTTGCTATGGCTCCACAATTCCAAGACACAGCCCTTACAATATCCAAGAGCATTGGGATCCTCGGCGTCGACATCTCTAGTGACGTCCAGTTCCGACATCACTTGGAAGACAAGGCTAAGCTGGCATCTAGAAAGCTAGGTGTGCTCAACAGGGCAAAGTGGTACTTCACCGCGGGCCAAAGACTGCTGCTCTACAAAGCGCAAGTCCGGCCCCACATGGAGTACTGCTGCCACCTTTGGGCGGGAGCACCTGGATACCAGCTTGGACCCTTTGATTCTATCCAAAGACGCGCTGTGAGGATTGTTGACGATCCCAAGCTCACAGGCGGTATTGATCCACTAAGTCTAAGGAGAGACTTCGCCTCCTTGTGTGTGTTCTACCGCCTGTACAATGGGCTGTGTTCTGAGGAATTGTTCGAGATGATGCCCACGGCCACATTTTATCAACGCACCTCTCGCCACCGACAGGGAGTTCATCCTCACATCCTTGCACCTCAAACTTGCCGTACCGTAAGATTCCAGAGGAATTTCTTACCACGTACGATTAGGCTGTGGAATGAGCTCCCTGCCGAGGTTTTCCCAAGAGACTATAGCATGGGGTTCTTCAAGAAAGGAGTTATAAGGTTTTTAAAGGGTCGGCAACGCGTGAGTGACACCCCTGGTGTTGCAAACGTCCATAGGCTACGGTAACTGCTTACCATCAGGCGGGCCGTATGCTTGTTTGTCACCTTGGTAGTATAAAAAAAAAAAAATATATATATATATATTTTTTCATTTATTTAGGACAATTACATTGACAGTTTATATGAATGACGTTATATATTTACAATTTACTCACAATGTAACCAGCTCCATTATCCACTTATGCGTATTTTTATTTTAAGTAAGTACAAGGTTATATAATAATCTTCTTTAAAAAAGATAACTCCCGCACTAGAGAACGAGCTCTGTGTCGCGGGGGACTTTACAAACATACAATTAACGGACACATTACACCCAGACTCAGAACAATTTTGTATGGGTCACACAAAGTTTTGTCCTGTGTGGGAATCGAAACCACAACCTCGTGCACAGCAGGCGCATACTGCGGCCACTGGACCACCGAGGCAGTCATCAATCAATAATAATAAGAAAACATTTATTGCGTCAAATATGGTTAGGTTACATAGATGTTACAATTCTATGGTTTCACATATTTGGCCGTAACACAGCATGGTTATTAATGTGCAAGCCTGAATGGGCCGCCATCTCAGCATATTGCCATACCTTTAGGTATTTAGCGCTGGTATTGATGGCACCTTTATAGTGACGTCACTAGCGTTAACGTACCACAAACTGGCAGGATCAACACATCAGTAATTTGATATATATCTTTATATTATATAATTCTTCTGTACGTGTGTATGTCACTGAACTCCTAAACGGCTAGACCGATTTTAATGAAATTTTGTGTATTTGGGTAGGGCTCCGGATGGTCTAGATTTACAATTGGACCCGGTAGGTGGCGCTGCTGTCGGTATATCAGCTTTTCTGAGTAGGGTTGGCAACACGCAAGTGATACTTCTGGTATTGCAAGCGTCCATAGGCTACGGTAACTGCTTAACATCAGGCAGGCCGTATGCTTGTTTGGCACCCAAGTATGTAGTATAAAAAAAGGGCGATGTCTGCCAGGTCCGCTAGTTTAATATAAGTATTTAGTTTTCATGTAGTTTATTTAATAGTATTTAGAGTTTTTATAAGATAAATTTTATATTATTCTTTTTTAGTTCAATTTTATTTCAACTATTTATATCTGCATCATCCTAAGGTTGGCTGGTAGAGAATGCCTTTGGCATTAAGTCCACCATTGTATATGATGTGCATAAACTTCTAAAATAAAAGAAAATTAACAAAATATCTCAGTTATAAAATAAAACAACACAATAAAAAGAACTTCTAATACTTTATTCTTATATTTATGTTCCTACTAATATTATAAATGCGAAAGTTTGTAAGAATGAATGGATGTATGGATGGATGGATGTTTGATACTCTTTCACGTAAAAACTACTGAACGGATCTGGATGAAAGGGTGTAGCGGGATAGTCTTTGGAAAAGTGCCCCCAAAGCCTGGACTTCGTATCTACGACCAAACGATGCCTTATATAGGGCGTGTACAATGTATACAGTTTCAACCCCCTACTACCCCCCAATCGGCTACGACACCCAATTGTATCTAAAACTGTTTTAATTTTTTTTACTGTATCTATGAAACTGACTGATCTCAAACTTTGTACAAATATTGCTGTGACATAAAGTAATACTACAAAAAATCAACAGCTCTTGACGACACCTACCTTTGAAAAAAATTAAGAATAAAAAATTGAAACACCCTGTAATGTGACTTTCTTTGATGGTACAAACACAGTTTTTTTTTCAAACATGCACTGACATTCAACCTACGAGATCCTCATAATTCGCTAATCTATTAAAGATGGAACACTGGTAAATAAATCAGACTGAATACGAATTTATTTTATAACTAGCAACTAAACATTTTTACGTATGTAATCGTACTTGAATTATTCTAAATAGGTTGCATAGTCTACGTTCTTATTTTAAAATAACAAAAAGTAAAATTGCTGACCAATATATTTGATTGTAACCAAGATATATCCCGACACTATACCGAAGATATCCCGGACGTCAGTCTGTACGAGATTAGGATGGCCCTGAAACAACTTAAAAACAATAAGGCGGCGGGTGATGACGGAATCACTTCAGAGCTTCTGAAAGCGGGTGGAAAACCGGTACTTCAAGTCCTTCAGAAGCTCTTTAATTCCGTTATACTCGAAGGGATCACGCCTGAGGCATGGACCAGGAGCGTGGTGGTTCTTTTCTTTAAAAAAGGAGACCATTCCTTGTTAAAGAACTACAGACCCATCTCGCTTCTGAGCCATATTTACAAGCTGTTCTCCAGGGTCATCACGAATCGTCTCGAACGCAGATTTGACGACTTCCAGCCTCCCGAACAAGCCGGTTTCCGAAAAGGCTATAGTACCATGGACCATATCCATACGCTGCGGCAGGTTATACAGAAAACAGAGGAATATAACCGGCCCCTTTGCGTAGCGTTCGTGGACTACGAAAAAGCTTTCGATTCTATCGAGACCTGGGCGGTGCTACAGTCCCTTCAGCGGTGCCACATTGACTATCGGTACATCGAGGTGTTGAAGTGTTTGTATAGCAAAGCCACTATGTCTATCCTATTACAGGACCAAAGCACAAAACCAATCCAACTGCAGAGAGGTGTGAGACAGGGAGACGTCATTTCTCCGAAACTGTTCACCGCTGCGTTGGAGGACGTTTTCAAGCTTCTGGAGTGGAAAGGATATGGCATCAACATAAATGGCGAATACATCACTCACCTTCGATTTGCCGACGACATCGTGGTCATGGCAGAATCGCTGGAGGATCTTGGCGCCATGCTCAGAGACCTCAGCAGAGTTTCCCAACAGGTGGGCTTGAAAATGAATATGGATAAAACCAAGGTCATGTTCAATGTCCATATCACGCCCTTACCGGTTGTTGTTGGGAATGCTACTCTCGAAGTTGTTGACGAATACACATACCTCGGGCAAATAATGCAGTTAGGTAAGTCCAACTTCGAGAAAGAGGTCAACCGAAGAATCCAACTCGGCTGGGCAGCGTTCGGGAAATTGCGTAACATCTTTTCGTCAAAAATACCTCAGTGCCTTAAGACGAAAGTTTATAGTCAATGTGTGTTGCCAGTGATGACTTATGGCACAGAAACGTGGTCTTTGACTGTTGGCCTCATAAATAAGCTCAGAGTCGCTCAGCGAGCTATGGAAAGAGCTATGCTCGGTGTTTCGCTGCGTGATAAAATCCGCAATGAGGAGATCCGCAGACGAACCAAGGTTACCGACATAGCTCTTACAGTAAGCAAGTTGAAGTGGCAATGGGCAGGCCACATCGCTCGGCGAACCGACAACCGATGGGGAAGAAAGGTTCTCGAGTGGCGACCACGTGCTGGAAAACGCAGCGTGGGACGACCTCCCACTAGGTGGACAGACGACATCATCAGAGCTGCAGGAAAGCACTGGATGCAGGCAGCTCAAGATCGGCCATTGTGGAGTCTTATGAGGGAGGCCTATGTTCAGCAGTGGACACTATCGGGCTGAGATGATGATGATGAAGATATATCTATTGTTATTAACGAAGATAGTGATGAGGATTGAGGATTATTAAATGGATTATTTGTTTTTAAGTAGGTATGGGTAATAAGATTAGATTTTTTTAAATTTAGTCATTATTTTTTTCATAATTAAGAACCTATTTAGAATAATTAAAGTACGATTACATAAGTAAAAATGTTTAGTTGCTAGTTATAAAATAAATTCGTATTCAGTCTTTGATTTATTTACCAGTGTTCCATCTTTGATAGATTAGCGAATTTTGAGGATCTCGTAGGTTGAATGTCAGTGCATGTTTGAAAAAAAAACTGTGTTTGTACCACCAAAGAAAGTCACATTACAGGGTGTTTCAATTTTTTATTCTTATATTTTTTCAAAGGTAGGTGTCGTCAAGAGCTGTTGATTTTTTGTAGTATTACTTTATGTCACAGCAATATTTGTACAAAGTTTGAGATCAGTCAGTTTCATAGATACAGTGAAAAAAATTAAAACAGTTTTAGATACAATTGGGTGTCGTAGCCGATTGGGGGGTAGTAGGGGGTTGAAACTGTATACATTTTACACGCCCTATATAAGGCATCGTTTGGTCGTAGATACGAAGTCCAGGCTTTGGGGGCACTTTTTCAAAGACTATCCCGCTACACCCTTTGGCACAGAGATAGATTATGGTCTGGAATAACACAGCAACTTTGTACAGCGATAGCCGACATCCACGCGGGCGGAGCCGCGGGCAATAACTAGTTATAAAATAAAACAACACAATAAAAAGAACTTATAATACTTTATTCTTATAATTATGTACAATTATAACTACGTAGTTAGAAATGAGCACTCAGTCTATCTATCTCATAGAGATCCGCCATTATCTCATCCACTTTTGTACCTATTTTCTTGGCAATCTGAAATTTTAAAACATATTTAATTAATATACAACAAAAATACCTTAAAATCTGATTGTTTTTGTTTTTTATGCTACTTGGGTGGCAAACAAGCATACGGGCCGCCTGATGCTAAGTAGTTACCGTAGCCTATGGACGTTTGCTAGACAGAGATGTACCACTTGCGTGTTGCCGAGCCAATATTTTACACCAGTGTTTTAAGATGGAGTAACCCTGAGATAGAAATACGTTTCTTTCAAAAGGCATAACTAAATGAACGCTTAAAACCTGTACTCACACACGTGTAAAAAAATGTGTTGGCAATACGCAACTAATACCTCTGATATTGCAACCGTCCATAGGCTACGATAACTGCTTAACATCAGCGGGCCGTATGCTTAATTGCCACCCAAGTAGTATCAATAAAAATTGAATGTGGCAGTTGGCACACAACTCACGTCTAGTTTCTCAGCGTTGGGCATGGACGTGTACAATGAGACGAGATCACCGTCCAGCATCCCACGAGCTGGACCTCCGCCTACCGGCCGACGAGCTGACTTGTATGTTCTGAAATATACATTAAGCTATAGTTACGACTACCCGTGGTACTAACAGAAAATAGAAACACATAAATCTTCTTTATTTATGAAAATGAATCCCTATTTCCCTTGGTCACGGCTTCACGCGTGAACGATTGGACTGATTTCAGTTTTTTTTTTTGTTGTGTTTGTTATTGTCAGGAGAAGGTTCTTATGTAAAAAAAAAGAAAGTTGCGCTGAAAATAGTTTAACCCGGACGAAGTGGGGGCGGGCCGCTAGTAAAAGATATAAAACAAACAGCAACACTAAATAGATGTTTGTTACTCTTTAACTTAAAAACTACTGAACGGATCTAGATGAAATTAACAGGCACAGAGATAGATTATGGTCTGGAATAACACATAAGCTACTTTTTACAGCGATAACCGACATCCACGCGGGCGGAGCCGCGTAATATATATACAAATACACATAAATATTTATGTTATTGCGTACAATAAAGAATTTAAGAACTTCATAACTTGCTGTGGCGTGATATTGGCCCGATAGATGTCTACTACTGTAGTGGTCCTGTGGTGGTTACCTGTACGCGCGAGGGTTGAGCCCGGCGATGTGGCAGCAGTAGTTGTTCATGACGTTCTGCAACATGAGCAGCCGACGGTACATCTTCTCGGTGATGGGGAGCACGTAGCCGACACCACCGTCCAGGGTCGCTGTGGAGTACATACAGTATGGTCATATGTATCGCAAGGGAAATTAAATGCAAAATTAGTTCACCAATTTAGAAATTCAATATTATAGTTATATTTTGTTGTAATATACAAATAATCCTACTTCCTACTAATATTGTAAATGCGAAAGTTTATAAGTATGGATGGATGGAAACTACTGAATGGAGCTGGATGAAATTTGGCACAGAGATAGATTATGGTTTGGTAACACATAGGCTTTTACACATATTTTTACAGCGATAACCGACATCCACGCGAGTTAAACAGCAACAACAACAGGCAACAGCTAGTATACTATATTTATTAGAAATAAATTCAAATTACAAAAACCACACAAAAAAGGGAAGAGGACTGCTTAATAGGCGTCGTAAAATTCCTTCGCATTGATGTCTACTGAAAACGTACCCAGGAGACTGGCAGCATTGCCACGCTGAATGGCAATGCTTATTCTTTGAGCCAAATATAAGCCAGCTTTCTTGTCACGTGAAGCGTCGACTAAACGCTTGGACAAGTCTTTAAAAAGACCGCGAGCACTCGCACTTTAAATTATGACAATTTTACAAATATAAAATCTTACTAATATAAAAAAATGCGAAAATTCGTAAAGATCGATGGATGTTTGTTACTCAATCACGCCACTACGGTTGAACAAACCTGGATTAACTGTTGGCACAGAGATGGATTGTAGTTTCCAATAACGCACAGGCTATCATTATTCCTGTGGGACAATCCCACGGGAATAGTGATTGCCCACGTGTAGCAAAAACTAGTAAAATGTTAAGACTTACTGAACATAGTGACATGTCTCCTGTGCGTGTCTGAGGGCAGGTGTGTCGCGTTGATCCTGAACATGGCGTTCACCTGCTGACCCACGTGGTAGTCACCCTTACGTATCAGGCGTTGACCTGACAGACAAACAAACGAATGAGGTCAACCGTAGAACAGAAGACACCATATTGAATTTGATGTGACGTCACCAGCGGACGATCAAGACGCTTCTAAGGGTCAGCGCGGACAGAGAGGAATGATCCCCGCTTGGTCTCGGGCATTTTCTTTACGGATCGCGTATGATTCCCGCATATCTTCGAGGACGAACGAGCATTTTTTGTCAGGATCAAGCATTTATGCACTTTATTGTAATGATTTTAAAGTTTATTTTCAAGTGCGTTACTAAAATCCTCTCTGCTGCGCTCCGTTCTGTCTGCGCTGAGCCTAACGACACCTCATTTGTCAAGTTATCAAATATATATACCTCCATAACTCTCCCTGGCCTGTGGTTGATACATGAACAGTGCCAAGTTCCCCTCAGACTCACTGACGAGGAAGCCCAGCGTTGTGTTATCCACCATGAACTCCATGTCGTATATCTGTAAGAACACATTTTTACTTTATATTCAATAATATGCAGTACAATTAGGAAATCAGCCCTGACTATACAAACATACAATTAACGGAGACACAAAGTACACCCAGACACAGAACAACAATTTATGCATCACACAATTTTTTGTCATATGGAGATCGAACCCACAACACGCCGCGCAGTGGTAAATCGCGAGGTAACCACTAAGCGACTGGACCAACCGTGCAGTCAACAGTTAGCTTAAACTCAGACTCAAAGTCATTTCTTAATTTAAATCAAATACATGATACTTATGAACGTCAAAATAAACAAAAGTTAGCATTTTTTTCCTACAGCCAATTCGCTGAGAAAATCTGGCCACTCTTTTCAATCGCTTTTTTTCCTACAGCCAATTCGCTGAGAAACTCTGGCCACTCTTTTCAATCGCCAGAGTATAATATTTACAATTTGGTACGAGTTACAATTTGAAGTAGGTAACAAAAAGGTACGGAACCAACACACCATACCACAGATATAGATACACATAGATAACGCAAATGAACGTACTTCGCGTGTCCGAACCCCGACAAAGCGTCAAGGTTGGTCGCCGCAACTTACAGTCCGCGCGCGTCTGTTGTCGCTGCCGGTCGTCCGCAAAAACTAAAAAAATGCCTCGTTGCGTGATAATTAACTGCAATATCCCAAAACTTTCGAGCACCCAAAGACAGGAACATATTTCTTATCACAGGTAAGTTATTTTAACATTATATTGTACGACGCACAGGGTGGCCCTAAAAACTACCGCTATCTGAAAACAATAGCTATTCATAGAGAGTCTCGAACAATACAGAAAAACATCATAAAGAGAACAAAGGATGAGTAGCGGTCGAACGGAACGTGCGAATATGAACCTTAGTGTTTAGGCACAAGGTTTATGGCACTTAGCACGGTGACTTGTTTACATCATGAATGAACGTTCGAGTAACGGGTTTCTTCGTAAAGACGTTACTATAACTTACTACGATCCTCGCGTATATTCTCGATTCCGTGGCGAGTGATATAAAAGGGGCCGACGTGCGGCGGACAGTCAGTCTTGGTTGAAGAGTCTTAGTTGAGTCTTCGTTGAGAAGTCAACGGGTCTTCACTGAGAAGAAGACAGCGATACAGGCGATATATCGGGACGATATTGGAAGACTTTAGTGAAGTGTTTTGTGTTATAGTGAAGAGTTTAGTGAGTGAACTGTTATAGTGTGTAATTGTGTTTACGGTGTATTGTAAGTGTCATTGTGTGTTTTGTGCTAAAGTGCTAATATACTCGTTATCGCGTAACCTGGCATTTTAATCGAACCCTATCCTGACAAGTAACTATTGTTGTCGTCATCGAACATAACAATTAGTGTCAGCGGTAGTTCGTAACAACTAGTCTCAGAGTTGGGACGTAACATTGGTGTCAGAAGCGGAATGTCAGTCACACTACGCGACGGAGACGAGGGAGTATACATGCAACAGTTGACGACAGAAGTGCAAATGCCTGTCAGACCGAGCGACGGTGACAAGGGGGCATGCACTCGTCAACAGGCTGTTTTGGAGTCTTGTGAACCTGCAACTGCAGCTGAGGAAGACAGCAGCCCGCCGCCAACTCATCTGGTCACCACTGGGGCCGAGGAAAATATTAGCACACCATCGACTTCTGCGGATACCTCAGCGGGCCCGACAGCGACAAGTACTTCTAATGTGGTTGATTTGTCGATCCTCTTGGCCACTATGCACGACTTACAACGTCAAACTGAAGAGGGCCTACGTCAAACTAAAGAGGGCCTACGCCGAACTGAAGAGAGCCTACGCCAAGCTATGCAGCAAGACAATAAGAGTGTACATCAAAGTATACTAAAGCTTGAACAGACTTTCAGCTCTAGATTCGAAGGAGTCAATACTAGCATAAGCAACCTGCAGAAGGACGTGGATTGGGTGAAAATTCGTACCAACCAACAAGAGGAGAAGCTTGAAAACTTAGAAGCAACCATGAACGATCAGATAATCAAAGAGATACAAAAGGCCAAGACTCTTAGTGCAATACCAACAGCTGCAGCTACTGGGGGGCCTAAATTTAAACTTCCGCCTTTTGATGGTACAACTTCATGGACGGCATATCGACACCAGTTCGAAGTCGTTGCCAAAGGAAACGGATGGAACGATAACGATGCCGTGACGGCACTTACTTTGGCGCTTCGGGGGGATGCACAGCTGATTTTAGAAAACCTACCTAAAGACCGAATAAACTTGGATTCACTTCTTGAGGCTCTGGAAGCTCGTTTTGGAGATAAACACTTACAGCACGTCTACCGAGCTCAATTAAAAGATCGCAATCAGAAGACGAGCGAAGGATTACAGCAGTGGGCTGCTGAAATTGAACGACTTGTGCGCCGTGCTTATGCGTCAAGTACATCATCAGTAGACGACACCGTCGTACAAGCTTTTGTGGATGGCATAAGAGACCATGAAGTCAGAGCAACTGTTCGTCTGGGTCATCATACTACGCTGCAAGCTGCCTTAGCACATGCCCTTGAAGTGGAAGCTGTGCGAAGCGACTATAAGTCACATAGAGTTCGGGAGGTCATACAAGCTATAAGACCACGGGGGGAACCTACGTGCTACGCATGTGGAAGAAGAGGACACATTAGACCCAACTGCCCGGGTCAGAGAAAAAGTAGATCGGTGTCAACCACCACGCAGGTTGATACAAATGAAGTTAAACTAATCGGGGCCAGAGCCGCGGGGCGGGCACTGGCTGGATTTCGTCAAGCCCCAACAGTGCAAGTATCACAGGCATGTGATGGTAATAGCTTAATAATAACAGGAGAAATAAACGGTAAGCCTGCTCGGCTAACGATTGATACCGGAGCTTCGAAATCCATCGTACGACCAGAGCTTTTAAAGAGAACAATGAAGTGGGAAGACATGCGACCGTCTTGTCAATTACAAACAGCGACAGGCCAGCCAGTGACCGTCCTCGGAATCACAGATGTGAGAGTCAGACTAGGAGAAAAGATCTACCAGCAATCTGTTTTGGTTGCTAACATAACAGACGACTGCATCATCGGATTGGATTTCTTACAAATTCAGCAGTGCATCGTTAACGTGGCAAAAGGGGTTCTCACGTTTCCAGATCAGGAAGTCTTTTTAGAAGGATCTTCTCCAACAGCGGTCTACAGCGCAAGAATGGTTACGTTACCAGCGAGATCAGAGACCTTAGTCGATGTTAGGTTTCCTGAAGGCGTAACGGCTAATCGTTGCATTTTGGTGGAAGATGCAGGAAATCATCCTAGTTGGATTACAGCTAGAACTTTGATCATGACAAGAGGAGGCGCAAAAGTAAAAGTTGTTAATCTTAGTAACTCGACACTGCAGTTAAAAAAGAACATGATCATTGGGCGATGTGAGGTTGTGAATAATATGAGGAGGATACAAGAGTGTGTCAAGGCAAAGCCTTTGACGAATGAAATAAGCCCGTTGCTGAAGGCAATGAAAAAGAGTTTGTCACTAAATGAATATCGGACAGCGGAGAAGCTGTTACTTGACTATAAAGACATCTTCATTGCAGAGGAGAACGACCTAGGGAGAACGGGCCTTGTGAAACATGCGATCGATACTGGCTCTACACAACCGATCAAACAGAGACCTAGACGGGTACCCTTGGCAAAAGAACAGGAAGTGGCGGAGCTGATTCAGAACATGGCACGTGACAAAATTATAGAACCATCTACCAGCCCCTGGTCGTCACCTGTAGTACTTGTCAGAAAGAAAGATGGCAGCACTAGATTTTGCGTGGACTACAGGATGCTTAATAATGTGACAAAGAAGGACAGCTACCCGTTGCCGCGCATAGATGACACCTTGGATATGCTTGGAGGAATGAAGTGGTTCTCTACAGTAGATCTGAA
Organism: Trisateles emortualis; assembly: GCA_947095525.1. Taxonomy (NCBI): domain Eukaryota; kingdom Metazoa; phylum Arthropoda; class Insecta; order Lepidoptera; family Erebidae; genus Trisateles; species Trisateles emortualis. The sequence goes on along the minus strand of OX352753.1, from coordinate 1,235,949 downwards.
AAGTGGCTATTGGCAGGTGGAACTTCAACCAGAAGACAAAGAAAAGACTGCGTTCACCACTGGTAACGGAAAAGGTCTATGGCAGTTCCGAGTAATGCCATTTGGTTTGTGTAACGCACCAGCTACGTTTGAACGACTTATGGAACGAGTATTGGTGGGACTTTTGGGAGACGCCTGTTTGGTGTACCTAGATGATGTAGTGGTGATGGGTCGCAGCTTCACGGAACATCAAAAAAATTTGGAAAAGGTATTCAGAAGATTCCGTGAATCTAATTTAAAACTTAATCCAAACAAGTGCGCCTTTTTCAAGAAAGAAGTTTCGTTTTTGGGACATATCATTTCAGACAAAGGTGTCCAAACAGATCCGGATAAAATAAAAGCAGTGCAAGAATGGCCAACTCCGAAGAATAAGACCGATGTAAGGGCTTTTCTCGGTCTAAGTGCGTATTACCGGCGGTTTGTGAAAAATTTCTCTGAGATAGCCAGGCCGTTACATCACCTGACAGAAGTAAAGAGAAATTTCGTTTGGGATACCGATTGCCAACGTGCATTCAAACGATTAAAGGAGTTGCTGTGTTCAGCTCCAATTCTCTGTTACCCAAGTAGAGAGGGTAGATTCATAGTCGACACAGACGCTAGTAATACAGGAATCGGTGGTGTATTGTCTCAGGATCAAAATGGACAGCAAGTAGCCATTGCATACTTCAGCAAGACTTTATCACGGACCGAGAGGAATTACTGCGTAACTCGACGTGAGTTACTAGCTGTTGTGAAGACCTTACAACACTTTAGCAAGTACTTGCTGGGAAGAGAATTTACTTTGCGAACTGACCATGCAGCGCTTAGGTGGCTACTGCACTTTAAGAATCCCGAAGGCCAAGTCGCAAGATGGATTGAACAACTACAGGAGTATAATTTCGTGATAGAGCACCGCAGTGGAAAAACTCATTCAAACGCTGATGCCTTATCACGACGACCGTGTCCTGAAGATTGCAAGCACTGCTTGAAACAAGAATCTAAGGATGAGGTGAAGATAATAAGGACTCAGGCATTGGATGATTCGTGGAGTAAACAAGAAGTAAGTAATGCCCAAAAGGAGGACAGAGATTTGAAATTGATAATGGACTGGAAAGTTCAGAATCGCAAGCCATTATGGCAGGACGTATCGGCTTCAAGTGCAATTACGAAGGCATATTGGGCTCAGTGGGACAGTCTTATCCTCGATGACAACGTGCTTTATAGAATATGGGAATCGCCTAACGGTAAAGAGCAAACTGTACAGATGGTCATCCCGAGACGCAAAGTGGCTTCCCTTCTAAAACTTGTGCATGACGGTACATCTGGTGGACACCTCGGTGTTAAGAAGACTTTGGTAAAGATAAGGGAACGCTTCTATTGGGTTCGCTGTCGAGAAGACATCGAGGAATGGTGTAGAAAGTGTTCAACCTGCGCTCCGGTAAAAGGTCCTCGCACCAGGTCCAAGGGAAAACTGCAGCTATACAACGTCGGAGCACCATGGGAAAGAATTGCTATCGATGTGGCTGGACCATTCCCACTGACGGAAGACGGGAACCGTTATATAGTAGTGGTCCAAGACTATTTCACCAAATGGCCCGAAGTATTTGCGACACCGAACCAAGAGGCTCAGACAGTGGCCAAAAAGCTTATTCAGGAGGTCGTGTGTCGGTTTGGTGTACCATTGGAATTACATAGCGACCAAGGAAGAAATTTCGAGTCGGCGCTGTTCCAAGAGATGTGTAATCTCCTTGGAATACATAAAACACGCACGACTCCAGCGCACCCACAGTCCGATGGAATGGTGGAGAGGTTTAACCAAACATTGGAAAACCATTTAGCAAAAGTTGTTGATGAACATCAACGAGACTGGGATCGGTATATCCCACTCTTCTTGATGTCCTACCGTTCTGCAGTACATGACACTACTGGATTTACGCCGGCCAAAGTGAACTTTGGAAGAGAAATTCGTCTGCCAGTGGACTTGATTACTGGGACTGCTCCTGATACCCCCAAACCACCAGTGGAATACGTAGAAGAGTTGCAAAAACAGCTGGATGAAATACACGACCTCGTACGGGACAACAATTTTAAGTCAAGTGAGAGAATGAAAACCCGTTACGACAGGAAAGCAAGCATCCATGGCTTCATAGAAGGAACGCTCGTGTGGCTCCATAATCCACAGAGAAGAATCGGGAAATCGCCGAAACTACAAGCTCGTTGGGAGGGTCCCTACAAAGTAATTACTAGGATTAACGATGTGACCTATCGTATTAGACAGGGAGAAAGGAAGAAGCCAAAGGTAGTTCACATCGATCGGTTAGCACCCTACCACGGAACCAATGTTGCTCGGGACGAGCAAGTTTAAGAGGGGGGCAGTGTACGACGCACAGGGTGGCCCTAAAAACTACCGCTATCTGAAAACAATAGCTATTCATAGAGAGTCTCGAACAATACAGAAAAACATCATAAAGAGAACAAAGGATGAGTAGCGGTCGAACGGAACGTGCGAATATGAACCTTAGTGTTTAGGCACAAGGTTTATGGCACTTAGCACGGTGACTTGTTTACATCATGAATGAACGTTCGAGTAACGGGTTTCTTCGTAAAGACGTTACTATAACTTACTACGATCCTCGCGTATATTCTCGATTCCGTGGCGAGTGATATAAAAGGGGCCGACGTGCGGCGGACAGTCAGTCTTGGTTGAAGAGTCTTAGTTGAGTCTTCGTTGAGAAGTCAACGGGTCTTCACTGAGAAGAAGACAGCGATACAGGCGATATATCGGGACGATATTGGAAGACTTTAGTGAAGTGTTTTGTGTTATAGTGAAGAGTTTAGTGAGTGAACTGTTATAGTGTGTAATTGTGTTTACGGTGTATTGTAAGTGTCATTGTGTGTTTTGTGCTAAAGTGCTAATATACTCGTTATCGCGTAACCTGGCATTTTAATCGAACCCTATCCTGACAAGTAACTATTGTTGTCGTCATCGAACATAACAATTAGTGTCAGCGGTAGTTCGTAACAACTAGTCTCAGAGTTGGGACGTAACAATATTATGCGTAAGTTCATTTTAAAACTATTTTTTATGTATTTAGAGCTGTGATTTCAAGGATATACCTAAGTAACTATAGATAAACGTAAAGTAAAGCAATATTCACATTACGTTGAAGTGTTTGGTTTGAGCGTTGGAACTGACGTTGTGTGTTAAAAGACGATGAATATTACAACAAGCGATACTGTCGCGCATCGCTTCGACTTCGTGATACAGGCAATTTATCATTCGTCTGTCAAATCTAGCGACTAGTGTTGTTCGTTCTACAACATATATCAATAATCGATTTTAATCGATATCGGACAGACGAATGATATTAAAAAAAAGCCAGTTGAGTAGATAAAAACAAACTCATCTCCTAATTTTATACGACAGCTTAAAAGAGGTGAGTGGTTCTGGTTCATGTATTTAATGTGTTCATGTTTAATGTTTATCCTTTAAACTAATACCACAGAATACTTAATAGTACAGGTACAGAAGGTTCACTTCGCTAAATCATTTAAACAAATATCAACTTTGCTCGCACACAATAGAGCGCAATTCAGCTTCCCAGCACGAAACTTACCTATTCGTTTATTCACCTACAAATTGACTCTCTTTGTATTGCGTATTTCTGGACATTATGGTTGTCACTTAGAGATCAATTTTGATCTGAAGTACCTGTTAGGTTTAGGTAGGTACTTACTATACTTTTGTAAACGAGTGACTTTTTATAGAAATCTGGACATGTGGGGACATATTCAATGTAGGTACTTAGTAGTAGCACAGAATACTTAATAGGTACTACAGGACGACATTATGATTATTAAATTATAAGAACGAGCAGTGTGTGTCCACATCGCAGGACTGGTAAAACCTCTAAAAAACAAATTATAATAATGATTACTAGCTGTTGCCCGCGGCTCCGCCCATGATTATGTTTTTGATTAAATTAAAAATACCTATTAGAGTTTGTCATTCCCTATAAAATAAATATAAAAAAGATTGTATCTTGTACTTTGCATGCTTATGATTATGATACAATCTTTTTTAGCATATTAATAGATTTATTTTTTGGAACTGAGATTATACAAACTAGGATTTTAAATAGGAGGGAGCATTATTCTTGTACTTTGCATGCTTATCCTAACTAATATTAGTTAGGATAAGCATGCAAAGTACAAGATACAATCTTTTTTAGAATATTAATAGATTTATTTCTTAAATTCAGTTAAAAAAATATTTATTTAATAATACCGTTTATCCGTCTGTTTATCTATATCATTCGTCTGCCAGAAAATCGAGTCATTAATATTAATCTATTTGTAATTTACAGTTTCTTATCATGCATGTCTATTGCTAATGCCCTGTTTTAATAAACTTACTTGACATTATGCGAACGTAACCAAAAGCGTCGACAGAATAAAATCGCTCAAAAGCGCGACTACTCACATTAAAATTATGAGTAAGAGTGAGATAATCACCGCGGTGCGGGCGGCTCCAGTTGAATCGATTGAATCGTAGCGGCCGGAGGAGCATTGGCGGCATCAGTGTCTTTGAATCGGGTTGGATTTCTCGTCACTAAATTTCGGCTGTGACGTCACAGTAGGTGTTAAAAAGTCGGCACGCTTGATTTCAATACATACTGTGATACTTGCGTTATCTATGTATATCTATATCTGTGCACCATACCAAAAAAGAAATTTTAGTAATATACGATTTAGTAATATCGAAACAAAGTATCGAATATAAAATATAGAAAACTAGGGGTCGCACTGTGGTCAACTGCCTATACTAAGAGGCGACAAAAATACAAACTTCCTTTTTTGTGGGTTTTAATTAATGAAACACATTAGAAACGGAGTACAGTTTATTTATTTTTATAATTATATAAAAAAAACATGACTACTACATCTACCATAAAAAAATATTAACAAAAACATAACTTATTTAGGTAAATTCTTTCTTAAAACAAAATACAAAAAAAAATACAATAAAGTTTAAAATATAACCCACTTGAAATTTATAATAAAACTTTAAAAAAACCAAATCAACAATATCTACAATAATTTAATTTTATGAAATAATAAAATATATATTTTAAAAACTAACAGTTTCCAAAACAGGTTTCGATAATTTTGATTTTTTCTTTCTAGGCAACTTCCTAAGTCCTGTTATTAAGGGGTCAGAACTTAATAAAAGTCTATTCAATAGATCCCTATTAGTTGCAACCCTTGAAAATTTCCGGGTGTGTCTAAATCTGAACATTTTAATATCTTTATTTCGGGCTTCTGCCGCTTCTTCGCATAGTTTACCAATAGGTAGTAGTGCATGTTTTATGATGGCAGAAGCATGCACTAAAACCGAGTGAATAGAAGCTGGCAGATAAAACTATGGATAAGTGAAAACAATTTTTCTAGCAGTTCAGTTTCGAATTCTAACAGTGCCTTTCTCTTTCTTTGTTGGGACCGCTTTGAGCACTCAGCGTACATTTTCCTGGGTCGACCACGTGCATGGAGAGGTTGCACAGGTTGTACATCAATAGTATTTTGAGAAGTGGTTTCTAGTATAATACGAAATCCTTCCAAATTTACGGTATCGAAAGTTTTAAGCCAATCGTGCTGATTAGCCAGGAATTTATCTTTTATATAATGATTTTTCTCCAAATGGTCTGTAATTTTTCGGCAAATACAACGTATACAACTTTGCAGATCTTCGAAATTAACGTTTTCTTTATCAATTTCATCGATAGGGAGCGTGTCAACAATGTCTCGATATACGAGCTTGACCCGTTCGGCCTGGGTTAATTTACGGTCATTACTATACTTCAGCCAAATTTCAAACACATACATGCGTGAAAATATACACTGCCGGCTTGAACCTTTTATAAAATACGAAAATAAGTAAGAAAAACTGAAAATATAAAGTAGAATAAAACGTCTTCGAGTAAAATAGCAATAGCTACGACGAGACATACTTTTACGTAGTAGTCATACTGCTTCTAAAGTTGCAATAAGTTGCAAAAAAATCGAATAAAATCATAAAATATAAGATCTAATCTAATAGGGACAATAAAAATTGTGGCGGCATTATGGGGGTATATAAACTAAAACTCGAGATGAAATAAATTAAAATTTAAAATACTAACGTTAAACGGGTACATGTCGTAGCAGTCAAATTAAACCAAATGTAAACAATACTAACATTTAAAAGAAATATAATAATAAAGTACATACCATATCCTTGAAAATCCATTTTGAAAACAAGTGTTTTATGTAATAGGAATTCGGGAATTAATAAACAAAAACACGTAACAATTGCGTGTGTCACTGATAACGTTCGGAGATTGCTACCGATGTACACAGTTTAGACGACGAAATGGGAATGAAAGTCATTAGCTAAATACATTTAATTTATATTTACATTAAGTATGGATCTAGTGGGTAGTATACAAAACATTACTTTTGAAAAATGACGGTATCGCCTTACCTGATTTTTGTCGTGCCAATAAACCACAGTGGGTCGCCCGCGATTTCGTCCGTTTGGAACGTACATTATACGGACTTTGGACCTCGGAGTATCTAAGATATTCGTTGAAATCAAATGATGTAAAGGACAAATTTCAATCCTTATGACAAAATTTAATCCTTATGACAAATAGCGTATTTGTTTGGATAAGGATTAATAACGTGTTCATAAAAATAGCTTCGCAGATAATGAATTATTTTAAATCAATTTTTATTTCCATAAATTATATTATAGTGAGTTATCCCTAATAGGTAGACATACGCTGTCGCAGACTTTTTTATAGATCTTTTAAAGGGGAATAATTCTTCACTACATATTTTTTTCATAACTTTAACCGTTTAAGCAGACGCGACGGAAACTCAGAAAAGATTAATATTTTTCCCGATTTTGCAACATATCTCACTACTGCTCCGCTCCTATTGATCATAACGTGATGTTGTATAGCCTATAGCCTTCCTGGATAAATGCAGAACATATTCAACGAAAAAAGTTTTTTTCTAATCGAACCAGTATTTTCTGAGATAAGCGCGTTCAACCAAACAAACAAACAAATTCTTCAACTTTATAATATTAGTATAGATAAGCAAAGTTAACCCAGTTTTTGTTTTGTTTTTAAAAAAAAAGGCAACTCCCGCACTAGCGAAGAGGCATTGTGTCGCGGGGAACTTTACAAACATAAAATTAACGAACACAAATTACACCCAGACTCAGAACAACGCTTAGTGGGGCACACAAAGTTTTGTCCTGTAAGGGAACCTACAACCTTCCTGCACAGCAGGCGCATACTGCGTTAACCCAGTGTCCCACAATTGTTTTACCTGCGCAGTCCTGAGGTCCCTGGAGACGAGCGACAGCGTCCTGTGCTGATGCTGGTAGCGCAGCAGCGAGATGGACTTGTACACGTCAGCCACCAGCACCAGGTTCTTGACGGCCATCATGCGGTGCACGTATATCTGCGTGTCGATGAACGCCACGCCCACTAAGTCGTTGTCTTTTAATTGCCATATGTATATCTGAAAATTAAAGAAAAAAACGATTTAATTCCACATATGAAGTCAAAAAGCATTTTTGAATCTGTAGAGGTACCCTCTTCCCCCCCTACCACCTCTTGGCAAAGCCCTTGTCTAACCGACAGAGCATGTTGAAACTAATAACTTTCTGTAATATTAATTGTACACAGATATTTTAAGGATAGGTAAATATACCTTTAAATACAATATCTGATTTTAAGGCGTTTAGATTAAGTTACTTTTATACTATTCATGTAAATATTAAAGCAATGTGGAAAAAGACGAGCCGGGAGCAGGACTCGAACCTGCGCCTCTCGGGTTCCGGCCCAGCGCACTACCAACTGTGCCATCCGAGCTCCTACTCCAGAGTTCGAATTTGTCCCCCGTTTTGTTTTACGTCTTGGAGTGACGTCAGTTTCATTCAAACGTTAGCCGTTACAGGTCTATACGTACAACATCTTCCAATTGTGAGGAAAGAATGTTATTAAAGAATGAAACCACTCAATATTATTAAACATTTTTAGCAATATCATCCTTACTAATATTATAAAGGTGAAAGTTTGTAAGAATGGATGGATGGATGTTTGTTACTCTTTCACGTAAAAACTACTAAACGGATCTGGATGAAATTTGGCACAGAGACAGATTATGGTTTGGAATAACACATAGGCTACTGTTTACAGCGATAACCAATATCTACGCGGGCGGAGCCGCGGACAACAGCTAGTAAGAAATAAATATAAGTACACTCATTTAATCAAACCATTGCACACATGTTCAGACAAATAAAGTAAAAAAATACCTTTTGCCCAACAGCAGATATTAGAAAGCCGAGCACTTGTGTGAGCGCAGTGACGGGCCCCTTCTGTTCTTTAGCGTACAGCTCCTTGAACCTGTTCTTTGTTAGCGGCTGTCCTGGCTCCGGGACTACGTCGATGATGTCGTAGATTATTATCTGAAAATACATCGGATGATATGTAGAAACAATGTCATGTACTCAATCACGCAAGAACGGCTGATCGAATCTGGCTGAAATTTAGCACAACGATAAATTATAGTGTGAAATAGCAAAGAGGCTACTTTTATCCCTGAAATGTACCCGCAACATGTACACGCGGGAGAAACCGCGAGCGGAAGCTAGTAATATATAAACTTAGTTTGTAAGTTTGAATGTAGGGATAATCTCTGAAACGACTAATTCAATTCCGTTTTATTTTAATAAAAATAAGTTACATTAATGTGTCCTATGTGGGGCTACGTTTCAGCGTACATAGGGTTTATGTTTATGTTTTAAAAAGATCCTGCACTAGAGAACAAGCTCTGTGTCGCGGAGGACTTTACAAACATACAATTAACAGACACAAATTACACCCAGACTCAGAACAACTCTTTGTGGGTCACACAAAGTTTTGTCCTATGTGGGAATCGAAGCCACAATCTCGCGCACAGCTGACGCATCTTTCGGCCACTGGATCACCAAGGCAGTCAAGATCAAAGTCAAATGGGTAAAAACTAACAGAAAAAGAAAAAAGTAACAATCGGTTCATTAGTTCGAGAGTTATGAAGACACATATTATCTATATGTGTCTAATTATTATCTTATTTTATTTTTTTATTTTATTTTATTCGGGGAGCTTACGGCTAATTTTACAAATTGTACTTATTTTATGAGCTAGCATATACCATTTACAAGCTTCCACATGTGGATAGAAAACAATGTAACAGAATTTTACCAATAAACATACATATTACTTATAACAATAGTGATGGTTCTTTAGACAATATATTCACTACAGTATTTGGGCTACTACAGAATAAATCAATTTGAGAATTGAGGTTGAGTTTATTAAAAGAGCGGACAACTCTAGGTAAGTAACTATTTCTTCGATAGTTAGTTTGGGAAAGAGGAACGTGCAGTAAATGATTATAACGCAATCTTCTAGTAGGAATATATAAGTTAATATTGCTGAGGAGATCCGAACTATCTATTTTACTTTGTGCTAAATTTAAAAGGAAACAAATGTCAGCTATTGGTCTGCGACGGTAGAGAGGTAAGAGGTGAAGCCTATTACATTGCTTCTACCCGCCTCTATATATATATCTTACCCGCCCTCTAGAAGTAATATCTTCACTATAATTGTAATTCGTTCCTATCGCTATGTAACCTCTTAATCCAGATCTGTAACAAAAATATACAACATATTATAATATTAACTATTCACTGTTTGCCACTTTAGTTATAAAGTAATGACCACTGGTCTAACTGCATCGTTGGTCTAGAGGTCGTTATTTGCGACCGATGATTACGGGGATCCAGACTTAATTCCGCAATCAGGCAAAAAAATAGATATTGGGATTTTTAAAGAGGTGAGGTAATAAAATAAAATGAATGTACCTATAATCGTTTATGAAATTGTTATGTAGATCTGTAAGACTAACAAGATTGTTTATTTGTTTCATAATTAATATTTAAAAAAAAATGAATTGTTGTAGAATACATATAGTTAATTATATTTTTATATTTCTATGCCGTAATGGCTAAACATGACTGAATAATACTTTCTTTAACACCTTCCACGCATAATATGTATGTATACTCATGTTCAAACAAATAAAATGAACTTTATCTTTATCTTTAGGGCACAATACTAGCGAGCAAGCCCGACTGGAGAAAGACCTCCATCTTACAGAAGACCGCAGCCAAATAACTATACATAGCGGCGTAGTTGTGTTCCTGTGTGTACAGGTCTCCAGCGTTCATTTATGGATGCGTTTTGAGAAAAACAGGGATACTCCATCTTAAAGCCCTGGTGTAAATGTTATTATAAGCGTCCATAGACTACGGTAGCGGCAACATCAAGCGAGCCGTATGCTTGTTGGCCACTCAAGTAATATAGATAAAAAAGGCATTATTATTAAGTATAATAAAGCAACACTTACCTAGTACCCTCATAAGACAATGATACGTTTTTAAGACAAGTGACGTGCTCCCATTCGTCGAGCTCGATGCGGGTGTTAGGTATTATCTCCCACGATACGGGGGAGAATAGAGTCACCGCGAATTTGTCTTGCATCGGATATGGAAATCTAGGGAGATGAGAATGAGATAGAGTTCAATAGGATATGTGACAACAAAAGAATTAGATTAGCAAAAGCAGAACAGTTACTTTGGGTAACTTTAAATTTCGGTCTAATTTTGGCTAAAAGGTTTCACGTGTAAATTTCTTTTAATAAATTAATTTCACAAAGTTACCAAAATAATCAAATTGAGAGCACAATATAGCAATCTGTATGACGAGGTTAACACCATTCAATGTTACCTTAAGTTAATGGTAACATTGAATCGCTAAATTTTTGCAAATTACTAATTGGCTGGCTACTAAATCTTTATATAACCTTGGCAACTCATAGATAAGTCTAAGAGAACATTCAACATGATATAAAACATAGCAACATTCTAATAAAAACAATATAGAATATTAAAATATCTAAAATGTTAAAAGTTACCCATAATAAAAGAAGAGAAAGAAGTTCCAAACTTTTATAGTTTGAAAATCAGAATATTGCTGTTCCTTTTTGTGAAACATACATTAGTATAGCAAAATTGTCATACGGTCATGTGACGTCATTAAAGAGGACCATAGAGTAAGGAATAATCTCTCTCCCTATACAGTGAGGACACTGTCAGAATCTTTCAAAATATATACCTACTACTCAGGCCCTATTCATTTAGCATATAAGTACGGGCTGGCAACATAGCGGTAGGTATTTTTATTGACAGATTGCGGCAATGCCCTCACTATATAGAGAGATATTCTTTCTTACATTATGAGTGGACTGCATTGTCTACAGCACAGTAACTAAAATTTGGGTTATCTAGAAATTATGATGGGAGAGATTATAACTAATGAAGGTGTCGCTTTTAAAATCCTTACTAATATTATAAATGGTGAAAGTTTGTGTGTATGGATGTTTGTTACTCTTTCACGCAAAAACTACTGAACGGATCTGGATGAAATGTGGCACAGAGATAGATTATAGTCTGGAATAGCATATAGGCTACTTTTTATTGCGATAACCGCCCGCGTAGATGTACGCGGGCGGAGCCGCGGGCAACAACTAGTGTCTTTATAAATCACCAAATTTTAAAATTTTGCTTAATTCTTTTAAATGTGAAGTAAAATTCTTTATCCTTACTGCTAAAAACCAGATATATTTTAGTCAAGATTACCTGTCTCCCTTATTCTCGTTGGCTTTCTCCTTGTCCTCCCCGTTGAATTTGTAGTATGTTTGCGTGGGCGTGTGCGTGGCGAGCACGAGGCAGTAGGTCTTGGACTCGACGTGGTACGTGACGAAGTGTGGCGTGGCACGCAGCGGGACCTTGCGCACCGGCCACCACGCGTCGTACGACAGGTGGGTGGGCAGCGCGCAGATACGCAGGGACGACTGGAATATCACTCTCGTGTACTATCTCATCTTACTCTAATCAAGACAAGCGTACAAAAATCGCCTCCTACGTACTGAATTTTAATAAACCTTTTCAGTGTAAGTATTAAAATAGTTACGAATACGGATTGGCGCTAGAAACTACCGGTAGGCCTCTCAAAAGTTTTAGTAAAAACTTGAATAGAATAAAATAGAATTTTATTTGCTAAGAAACACGGTTACAATGTTGTTACATAATATGAAGTCTTGCTGTGTTGATGGAAAAATAGCGGCCGAACGAAACATGCGAATGCTAAAAGGAGCAGGATTATCTAAGCCTTGCTCCTTTCGGTAGCACTTTGGGTTAGCACGGTGACTTGTTTTCTCAATGAAAGAAACGTCTTAGTACCATATCGGGAATCTAAGGTAGTGCTTTTTCTTATTTTTTATCAATGCTTTTCCACTCAGCTGTGGGTGGATAAGGGTTTACAAAGAAAGGTATAAGTTTTTCTCTTTAATGCAGTACTTATCTACGCTTTACTACAAGCGTCGGGAATACTCTAGATAAATTATAAAGAAAGTTATCTAAATTACAATATACCGCATCATTTAAGTTCATGCAAAAACATCCTACAATAGAATAAATAATTGACAACTAAAATAAATATATTTACTACACAAAAAACTAGGTATAGAGCTATAAGCTATATGTTGGTGAAATCAAGCCTCTGGTTAACCTTACCTTGGCATTAAAGAACAAGAAGCCAGTAGGACAGTTGGTGTTGTTGAAGGGCGCGAAGCTGGCCACGGGCGCGTGCTCCGAGCACAGCGGGTGCAGGCGCAGCTCGCCGCGGGACGACAGCAGCAGGAAGTACGGCCGCGGCCCGCAGATGAACACGCCGTTGTACCCGCCCACGTTACCTTACCACACACGTTCGTTACACATCAATTGTAAGTAGAGACGCCAACTATGTCAGATTTTATGCAATAGAAGACGCAATACCGAAATCTAGAATAAACTACGGCAATTGCACTCACAGCGCCACCGAAAAGGACTTATAGTCTATACCATATGAACCTTGACCTACACAAAACGGAATTCGAAAACAATTAAAAATTAAATTTTAAGACATATTTTTGTGTGGGATAAATTGATTATTATGATTTGAGTGTGTATAAACTGTTGCAACTAAAATTGTTTAACAACAAATTATAAAATATCATAAGGCAAGGCTTCCTTAAAAATTCTCACTGTCTCTTAAAAAGCTTTTGACACTGTATACCACAAAGTAACAAAACAAAACTAATTCACAAAATTATAAATGAACATAATATGATAAAAATTGAGAAGAATTTACTTACACAATCGTATTTTCACTGTATTTAAACTATCAATAACCAATATCTTTAACAACCTATAGTAGCGTCCCCCAAGGGACGACGCTTAGACCACATATTATGTACTTATACGTCTTTTAACATCAAAATCAACATTTTCAAAATTCAACACAATGTAACCTATTTACAATATTTTGGTTCAAATTATCTGTTATATAGTACTCACCGAAATATCTGCATTGTCTCACACCTTCTTTTAGTTGTTGAGTCTCATAGGAGTCATCAGGATTGGACAACGTGGACGACACGTAACCGAACGGGAACGACACGGACACGCGAGAGAAGCGCATCTTTAGATTCCCTCTAGGGTATTTGTATGCCTAGAAAAAACGAATATACTTTTTTTTAAGTTAGGTAACTATGTAGTAAAAAATAGATCAAGTAATACTTTTATAAAATTATCAGGTATTTTTTTAAATTCAGTTATTCATTTAAGTTACGAAGCAACACTTATGAAGACCATGAAAAGAATAAAGATGCTGTCAGCTAATTTACCTTCGTCTAGTAAAGTAATAGTAGTAGTAGTACTGTAAAGCCATCAGCTTAAAGTTGTTTAAGTTGAAAATGTTTCCTCACCTGATATATCATCAGCTGATCTGAACACCTCATCAGCATCAGTACCCTGGTACCCTTGTGCCCCACTCCCACCACCAACAACTCCTTTAGTTTATCTGCATCAGCGTTCTGACCACCACCAGTCAACTCCTCGTCGTCTACTCCAGTTGATGGGATTGGGACTGACTCCAGACTGTCAGCTAGGATCTGTTAATCATTTAAAGGTTTATAAATTTATTTTTGTTGCTTATTTGCCTAAAGCCGATCAAATTATAAAAAAGTGAATTTCAGTTCAAGCATATTACCATTTTTAACCGTCTTCAAAAAGAAGGAAGTTCTTTATTCGATTGAGTTTTTTTCTGACATTTTTTATTTGTAAGTTTAACTGTAGTTTTGTTTTTTAAATAAATATTTGATCGCTATCGGGGGGCCTTCTAATACAACATAATCTCTCTTACCCTGTTCCCAGCGCAGGCATCTCGCACCAAGAAGCTGAGCCTCATCTCCGGCAGGGAGTATATCTCGAGGTTCCCGTTGAGTCGCAGAACGAACAGCCAGTACGTGGGCTTCACGTCCACCAGGTGCTTCTTCCACCAGCGGGAGATACGACGAGGTACTCCTGGGTTCTTTGATTGTTCCGCTAACATTATCTGTAAAAGGAAAATTGAGGGTTTTTTCAAGTACAGTATTGTGATATTGAATTAAAATATTTGCTGTTAAAGGACACTATTGACTATAAATACTATGACATTTAAATAAATACAATAAAACTTCAAAAAAGTTCAAAGCTGTTTCTTTTATTATTTGTTTATTTTGCCCTACTAGGCCACGATAACTGCATACCAGTGTGTCACAATCTTGTAGGAAAAAAAAAGTTACATTTCGACAATTTAGCACTCTTAACAGTAAGGCTTTAAGGGAGGCAGGGCACCATACTAGCGTACATTTCAGAAGACACAGCGGTGTAGTTGTGTTCCTGTGAGTGAGTAAAAGTTTCCAATGCTCATTTAGGAATGCGTTTTGAAAGAAACGTTTTTCTATTCCAGAGATAGGTACTTCAATCTTAAAGCCTTGGTGTAAAAAAATGGGACGGTAACACGCAAGTGATACCTCTGGTATTGTAGGCATCCATGGGCTGCGGTAACTGCCTAACATCAGACGAGCCGCTTGCTTGTTATACATAAATATCTATAAGGAGATTAAACTGAATACTTACACTAGCCATAGACGCCGGCGTCTGATCTCCTCCATACAACAACTCGTCTTCATCATTCAACTCATAGATGGTCCCAGGCTTGAACCCCTCGGCCTTCACGTTCTTGCCCTTCATCTTGCCGGCGAACTCCCCCTTGACGTGCGAGTTGTCGGCGTCGGGCGGCGAGAACAGTCCGCTGAGGTCGCGGTACACGGTCGCGCGCAGCAGCGCCGGCCGGTGCGGGACTGCTTGGCGCGTCGGGGCCAGCCGACCTGATGACTGGACGAACAAGTACATACATACAACTGAGATACATACATTTCAGTTACAGTGAAAAAAGTAGAACGAGAGAGCATTTTCTGTCTGTCGTATATCAGTAATTTATGTATTGTATGTATGTTTATGTATTATATATTTTTATGTATAATATTATATGATATATATGTACTCATTATATGTATGTATATGTAAGTAAGTATACATTAAGGTATACATTACTAAGTAAGATAGTTCATATTCTATTCTTTCACTTTTCCTCTTCGGTTGTACACTTCGCCTACTCTCACATTTGTATCTTTCTCCTCTGCCACACAGGTTTGCTGGTAGAAAACTCAATCTTGAGTTAAGCTCGCCTTTGTACATGTTATATTTATATGTATTTGTTCTCTTTGTTACTGTGTACAATAAAGAATTTAAGAATAGAAGCGGTGGTTGCCAAGTGGGAAAGTAACCGACTTGGTTACTTTCCCACTTGGCAACCACCGCGCGCATAAGGCGTGAGGTTGTCATATCTTGTGCCTGTGTACCCTGAATGTTCTCTATGTAATTAATTTATAAGTGTGTACAGTAATATATGTACATATCGCACCCACAGTGGAAAAATGACTTAAGTTAAAGCATATTTCTTTTGCAATTTACATCTTATTCTCAACAGCTAAGGTTCAAAATTGCCTAGTGACATTTCTCAAGTTACGTCAGTTTTCAACTATGGATGCGATATATATTGCATTAAGTGTTTTCTTTGGTGTGACGAATGCCACGCGAATCAACTAGCCCACGTACCGGAAACCTGCGTATAACACTCACTAAATTACAGTGGGTGCCATTACCAGTATAAATGTCACTTTGTGAAATTTATATGTATACTAGCGACCCACCCCGATATTTCCCGGTTTAAATTGATGGCCCTTATCTAGTTAAAAAATAGTTAAGTTGGAAAAAATTGCACAATGTGCAAAATTTTATCAAAATCGGCTTAGTATTATACGAGTCCATAGCGGAGAAACAACGCGAAACGTAATTTATATATATTAAGATGTATCATCTGCTAACGGTGAAGGAAAACATCGTGAGGAAACCCACATGTCTTAAAAGACATTCCAAAGGTAGTACATGTTATTATTCACAGTCACAACTGTAATTACCCAGCCATGGTTCTTTAAATTTATTTTCACACACGATTTAGTTATGGAATGAGTTCACTGCCAAGGTTTTCCCGAGAAACTTTTTGTAAAGTAGAAGGTATTGCAAGCGTCCATAGGCGGTAACGGTAACTGCTTCAGAATAGCCATATGCTTGTTTGCCACCTAAGATGATTTAAAACATAATTAGTCCACTTACCGAGCCATCCTTCCCTCTGAATTCTCTGAGCGCAAGTACGAGTGCTCGCCCACACGTGGACAACACGCACAAGTAAGGGTCAGCAGTGGCCGCGTACTGGGCTGTCCATTCTAACTGAATAGACTGAAGTTGGACGCCGCCTATCAATTTAAAAAAAACACAAATGTAATAATAATATTATCAGACACTAAGGGTCGCCCGTGACTTCGTCCGCGTGGTAATTTGGAATATTTTTCCCGATTTTACAACATATCTCACTACTGCTCCGCTCCTATTCATCATAGCGTGATGTTCTATAGCCTAAAGTCTTTCCTAAAGTCTCAACAAAAAAAGGTTTTTTTAAATCAAACATGTACTTTCTGAGATTAGCGCGTTCAACTAAACAAACAAACTCTTTAGCTTTGTAATATTAGTATAGATTTTGCCAAATTTAAAACACCCAGACCGACGTTCATGCATGAAGAGGTTGATGAATGTAGAGAGAGAGAGAGAGAGAGAGAGGCGAGAGAGAAGCGGAAGCAGTATGTCTGGATAAATGTTTTCTCACTCTCTCTCTCTAACCATTCTTTCCATATATCCAAACTATCTTAAAAGGGGTAATGTATACTGAACATAATTTAAGATCCGGAACTGTTTCAGAAAAACTGAATTTAATATTACCCAACTCAAGAATCGTTATTGAAAGCGCATTATAGTTGTTACTTCGAGTGAGCTAGGGCACCAGACAAACGTACAGAAGACCAAAGCCAAACTAGCCACAGCATTGTAGTTGTATCCCTGTCTGTAAGGACAGATTGCCAGTACTTATCTAGAGATGCGTTTTTAACGAAATGTTTTTCTATATCAGGGATATTTATTCACGACCCTAGTGTTAAAACCTTTTGGGTTTGCAACACGTAAGTGATACCTTCAGTATGCTTGCAATACTGAAGCATTCGGAAATTGCTAATTTCATTCACGAAAAACGTTTTTGAATATATATTTTCTTATGCTAAGGTTAGCCATCACCAAACTCTGAAGTTAGAAGATATAGGTTCAGCATCGCAGAAGTAATACTTTAGGTAATGTAAGCGTCCATAGGCTACGGTAACTGTTTACCATCAGGTAGGCCGTATACTAGTTTGCCATCTAAGTAGACTTACTTTTAATCAGTCGAATTCCCACAGTAGTAACTTGCACCATAAACTTGTTATTAGCCAGGTTCCCCGCAAAGATGGTGGGCGAGGCAGTCATAAACCCTGAGTTGTCCACCTCGTTGATCTCCTGGCCAGTCTGCAGCACCATGGAGCCATCCTCTTGGGTGAGCAGCAGGTAAGCGTGGGAACCCTCCGTCTCCCGGCTACCTTCAGGACCTTCGCCGAACACTGACCACATGTCTATGCAACCTGGAAGTAGCGATGTAGGCTATTTATTGATTATGTTTTAAAGAACCAGGCACTAGACTGCCTTGGTGGTCCAGTGGCACTATGCGCCTGCTGTGCACGAGGTTGTGGGTTCGATTCCCACACAGGATAAAACTTTGTGTGACCCACAAAGTGAGTCTGGATGTAATTTGTGTCCCCGCGACACAGAGCTTGTTCTCTAGTGCGGGAGTTGTCTTTAAAAAAAAAAAGGTACTAATAAATTCACGGGTTTTTTTTAATTATATTTATTTATTACAGAGGTGTTAAAGCGAGAGTTGTTCGACTGAGAAAGAGGGACGGTGCTATACACGCCGTCCCTCTTTATCGATCGAATGACTCACGTTTTAACACATCATGGTAGGCCCCCAGGAATCGTTAAATAGGTCATTTAAGAAGAAAAAACCGCGCAGTGCTATTAAGTTAGAGGGTGGAAATTGAATTGAATCTCATCGTTAATTTTCAATATATATAGCAAAAGAAGCATAATTTAGTATTATGATACTTCTTTCTTCTTCTTTATCGTATGGTTAGTGGCCAACCTGGTGACAGATTTATTAAGATCGCCCATATTTAGGCCTCTGGCGTGATCTAACGACTGATAACAGTCGGTACCGACTTTTAACGTGCCCTCCGAAGCACGGAGACGCTCAGATGAAATACCACTATGCGGTCACCCGTAGCTTAACCCGCTGATCGTTTACCGAACAGGGAGTGCACCTAGCTATGAGCGCCTCATTTATGATACTTATTATGGTGAATAAACATAATTAAATGACTCACCAGGCAAATTAAAAGCGGTAATTAACTGTGGTCTGACAGTACGTTGTAGTACAGTGAGCGCGCCGTTCTTCCCCCGCCCGCTGCACACGACCAGCTCCACGATGTGGTTGTCCTGTTGCCGACTGTACTCCTCCGACAGCAGTTGCGGCTCGCCCATGGACACGTCGCCTATCGGACATATGTTGAGGAGGGAATCGCATACCTGAAGGGCAAAAATGAAAAAAAAATCAACACAAAAATAATAAAAATAGGAAGTAAAAATAATATTTATATAATACAAAATTATGTCGTCAAGTTACAAGCTAACTAATAATAAATAGACACAAGACAACACCAATCTTTCATGACGTCACATTCCCGTAACGCTATAGTAGTCGACAGTTTTGACATACTTACGTTTGTTTTGCAAGAAAGAGAGAATCAACCTGCTAACTATCAACTATCGTCTCTTTCTAACTAGGCGCCCGAGACCGTAGTTAGAAAGAGACTGTATTAAGTAAGTATGTATACTCAATACCTGAGCTTCGTTAATAAATTTTTTGCACTCCATATCACATGTTTGCAGATGACCTTAAATTTGTAGGAATAATTATGTCAGAAGAGGATCCAGTGTTGTTACAAAGTGACATCGATAGACTTATTCAATGGTGTAAAAATAATGAAATGCTATTAAATTTTAAGAAATGTTACCACGTCAAATACGCTAGAAAGAATAAGCTTTTGGAATCTAAGTATAAGATTAATACAGCAATAATTCAAGAAGTAGAAACCATACGGGACCTTGGAGTTCTTTTTGACAGAAAGTTAACTTTTATTCCGCATCTAGACAATATTATAAAGAAATCTTCTAAAATGTTAGGCTTTGTAATCAGATCCTGTAAAAACTTTTATCATAGTAAAACAAAAATTCTTCTATACAACAGTTTGGTACGTAGCAAATTAGAATATTGCAGTGTGGTTTGGCGGCCACATTATGCTATACATAGCTTGCGTATTGAACGCGTTCAAAAACGCTTTCTTTGGCATCTTGCATTTTCTATCGGAATGGCGAAGAAAATACCGTCTTATAAAGATAGATTGAAGCACTTTGCTGTGAGCTCCCTTGACAAGCGAAGATGCTTCAATGATGCATTATTTGCATGCAAAATTCTTAAACACTATATTGAGAGCCCCCCACTGCTTGCTTTGCTGAAATACCGTGCTCCTGCTAGAATCCCACGCAGCTCCATCACTCCACTCTGTCCTCCACTTAGACGAACCGTTTTAGGCACTAATTCTCCATATGCCAGACTCTGTAAAGCTATAAATGGCTGCAGCGACCAAATAGACGTACATCACGACTCACTCGCAAAGCTTAAATCAAGGATCTGGAATTGTTTACCAGTTCTAGGGTAACTTTGCACTCGTTGCCCTTGTATTGCTTTATATTATTTGTGTTGTCTTTTCAACTTTCTTTACGTTGTTATTTTTCCGACTTTTTACAGTCGATAAGTTCGTTTAATGTAAACTTAAGTTAAGTAGCTTAAATTAGATTTTTTAGAGCTCATGTGGGTTTACCTTTAAGTAACTGTTACACTCTTACTTGTATTTTGCATAAGTTTCTTTGTGTACTGTTTGTGTAAACTGTTGTTGGTGAACCAAATAAATAAATAAATACGACCATTAAACAGATAAACTTGATCAAACTCGGTAAGTGTAAGTCAGGTTTATAGTGCGACTGCCTTGGTGGTCCAGTGGCCGCAGTATGCGCCTGCTTTGCACGAGGTTGTGGGTTCAATTCCCACACAGGACAAAACTTTGTGTGACCCTCAAAGAATTGTTCTGAGTCTGGGTGTTATTTGTGTCCGTTAATTGTATGTTTGTAAAGTCCCCCGCGACACAGAGCTTGTTCTCTAGTGCGGGAGTTGTCTTTTATAAATAAAAAAAAAAAAAAAAAAGTGGCTTTATACTGTAGTACTCCCCATACTCCATATCTGTATGAAGCCGGGGCGGCCGGCTAGTTATTCATAAAATACATACCTCAAATACATAGCTAGTAAGCTGCGTCGACGTCCTAATATCAGATCCGTACACCTCGAGCTCGTCCTTATCACTGATCTCGATAACATTAGTGGCGACACAATCACTCAGAGTATCGAGCCGACGCTTCTTAGCGGCGGAATCGGACGACTCCTTCGATTGTGTACCCGTAGTAGTGATGGTGTGAGTCGTGACCGTGGGCTCTGAGGATTCAATCATGTTGTGGTTTTAGGTTGTAGAATTAGCGTTCTGCCGAGGTTTTCCCAAGACACTATAGCATGGGGTTCTTCAAGAAAGGAGTTGTAAGGTTTCTAAATGGTCGGCAACACGCGAGTGACTAGGGTAATTGCTTACTGATGGTAAGCAATTACCCTAGTCACTCGCGTGTGGCGGGCCGTATGCTTGTTTGCCTCCTTGGTAGTATAAAAAAAAAACTTAATGGGGAAGGAAAACATCGTGAAGAAACCAACATGTCTTGGAAGAAAATCTAAAGACATGTCTGATTCATCAACCCGCATTAGGCCAGCGTGTATGAATTAAACCCTCTCTCTCTCTCTCTCTTGATAGAGGAGAGAAAACCCGTGCGTAGCAGTGGGACATATATGGGTTGTTATTATGTAACTTCGCTTTAAAAAGCAAATATAAGAAAAGGATTTTGAATTTAAATGTTTGAAAATCCGACTGAAAGATAAAAACAGCTGATCTTGTTTCCACATTAACCATTGGGTGAGGATCCAAGGAAGTGATTTTTTTAGGTCAAGTCTGTTTGGTCTTGTTCGACCCAGTTCGGTCCCACTCGACCCAGTTCGGTCCCGCTAGACCCAGTTCGGTCCCGCCCGACCCAGTTCTGTCACGCTCGACCCAGTTTCGTCTAGTTAAACCCGGTTTGGTCCAGGTCAACCCCGTTCGGTCCAGCTTGACCCGGTTTATTTATTTATTTATTTAAACACTATATGCACAATCGCACACAGGCGGACTTAATGCCATAGTCATTCTCTACCAGTCGGTTTACTCCCGATCGACCCATTTAGGCATTATTGGATCTTCAACATTGTTTCGTCAATGTGACTTTCGCCACAGTAAAGACAAAAAGTAAATAATGTACCTATGTTTCTTACCAGTCTCTGATACAGTAAGATCAACAGTGGCTTCCAGCGGTTTATCCACTGAGAACAGCATGCGGTTCTCCCTCTCAGTTACTCTCAGAAGCAGAGAGTTGCCAAGACGAGATCCTAGGAAAAGGAAATCTTCTTCTATTACACACATCTGGAAGAAAAACAATAGATTTATGAATAAAAGAAATGTTTTCCTGTGTTATCTATTAATTATTGCAATCAACCAAAACATCGTTCAACTTTTTCAATAAGTCTTCGTTTTTCAGTATAAATTACTAAGCTTCTGGTCAGTTTCCTTTCAAGTTAATTGGCTGGAAAATGAAAATTCTTCCTGATATTTAAATTTGGAAGTCTGTAACCTTTTCACGAAATTTAGTAGGGATATTTAGATTATATAATTATATGAGACTATAATGTGAGCATTCGCTAAGAAAGGTTCCTTGAAAATTCAATCCCTAAAGGGGTAAAAATAGATTGGGACTGGTCCCCAGTTTAAGATACGCAACATACACAAGTAGTGAGCACGGAGGCTGCGGCGCGGTCCAGGTGGAAGCTGCGCACGGTCCGCACGGAGTCTGCCAGCAGCGTGAGCACGTACAGCTGCCCCCCGCGCAGGGACAGCGCCAGCCGGCCCTCGCCCAGCGCGCTCACGCACGACCCGTCCAGCGTTATGCACACGCCCTCCTGGATCCCTGACCCAACAATACATCTTCTTATTACATCTCATTCTCCATGTGTCAAAAGCAAAACTTAACCCTGCATTTGCAATTCACAGCAACATAACAAAAAAATCATACTATATATATATATATATATTTACAATAAAAGTTGTCACTATTCACATATTGCCTTATTCTTTAATAGCAATATGTAAATTAAAGCAGACTTTAACACCATACTTTTTTTTTTCTCGCACGACCAGTACTAAGTACGATTCACTTATTTTATCAATAAAGTAAGTATCGTGTTTTGACTGCATCAGCTTGCATGCTATCATACTTGTATTTTACTAAAGATTTTTACTATCTGGCGATTAAAAAGAGTGGCCTGAGTTTCTTGCTAGTTCTTCTCAAAGGTCAGCGAACTAGCCGTAGGAAAATTTTGCTAACATCATCTTTCTGGTTTATTCATAATTTATGACTTTTATAAGTGTTACTTTGTAAGCTAAATGAATAAATGAATTTTGAGTTTGAGTTTATAGTCATCACAATTATTTTTTTTATGCTACTTGGGTGGCAAACAAGCATACGGCTTGCTCGATGTTAAGCAGTTACCATAGCCTCTGGACGCTTGCAATACCAGAGGTATCACTTGCGTGTTGCCAACCCATTTTTTACACCAGGGCTTAAAGATGAGAGTGTGGAATATGTTTTTTACAAAACACATCCCTAAATGAACGCTGTAGACCTGGGCCCCAATTCTGCTAATTTACGGATGGCTTAATTGAATCTTAATTGATTCACAATTGAATCTCAGTAGCATTTTTGGTATTCTGATAATAAATTTAAGATCAATAGTTGGAAAACTATTGGTCTTAAATTATTAGCATTTTTGGTATTACATTATTGGTATCCTGCTAAATAATTTAAGACCAATAGTTTTGCAACTATTGGTCTTAAATCTATTAGCAGAATACCAAAAATGCTACTGAGATTCAATTGAGAATCAATTCAGATTCAATTGAGCCATCCGTAAATTAACAGAATTGGGGCCCTGTACTCAAACACAGGAATACAATTACACCACTGTGTGTTGTTAGTTTAATTTAAGGTATAAACTAAAAACCAGCGCTTAGTATTCTATAGGATCTAAGCATTATGCTAACACTTGAACCTTTTGCTTCCTGTTTTCTCTGTAATGTACTAACTTAAGCTGTAATACTGGAAGCAATAAACTATTCTATTCTTCTTCTATTTACCATGGGTGGGGATTAAACCCACAACTGGCTTAGCAGTGAAGTTCACTAACCATTAAGCTAGCTAACAGACAGCATCTAATATATCTTTACAGACAGAGAGAGATATCAGATGCTGCACAAACAAATATAATTACTTACGGAGTGGAAAGTTTGTGGTATGTGTTGCTACACTGTTGAGTGATACGCCGTACGGCGGGACGGACTGGTTCAAGTATATTAGTGAGTTCACAGCCATTATTAGACATCCACCTATAAAGGAAATTGAAAATCATAAAACACCTACAACATTAACACCCACAATATAATATAGCACAAAACTGATTTATATCATTACTAGGGGTCGCTAGCGACTTCTTCGGCGTTGTAATTTGCAACATATCTCAATACTGCTCCGCTCCTATTCATCATAGCGTGATGTTATATAGCCTTCCTGGATAAATCCACTATTCAACAAAAAAAATGAATTTTTCAAATCGAACCAGTACTTTCTGAAATTAACGCGTTCAACGAAACAAACAAACTTTGCAGCTTTATAATAGAAGTATAGATTTGTATTTGTTGGAACTCAAATTATTAAAAACAGACACACACAAGCTTTACTCAAGTACCAAAGGACATAATATGAAAGATGACTGGACCACTCTTAGCATACTGAGAACATAAAAATAGTAAAATATTTACTGATGGCATCATTCCATATAAATTTCTGAATGACCAAGCTTACTTAAGACCGTCCATTATACTTAACCACTGACTATTTGTATCTAATGTAAGCTTAAGTAATCTTATGGTTTATAAAGAATTACCTATCTAATAAAAAAAATACTAGTTGTTTTTCTTAGGCGGCGGAGGAATTTCGTTCCCCTAAGGAAAAAGTAGTATATTTTTGGGATACCTCTTTGTCTGCCTCCATGAAAGCTACACCCATGGTGGTACCTTTCTTGTTACAATCAATCCGCATGCATTTAAAACTTACCTAACGGCTTCTGTATAGGCACAGCTCTTAAACAGTCGAAGGGAAGATGCGCCGTGGCCCAGATGACGGGGTGTACGCGCGCACTCATGTTCAGACTCACGCCGCACATTGCACACGTGTCGTTGCGGACTGCTGTGCGGCTGGGGTATAAGTACAATGTTTATTAAAGCTGACTTTAAAAGGGCGGGAGTAAATGAGGGTGCAGAATATATCCACAAATCTTATTTTGTTTAATTTTGGATATATATTGGACGATTGAAAGGCAAATTGGTCTAAATGCGAACTGGACTAAAAACGCAATTTGACTGAACGTGAATTGAATTAAAAACGCGAACTTGACTAAATGCAAATTGGACTAAAACCGCGAATTGGACTTATAACGCGAATTAGACGTAATGCAATTTGTCTTAAAACGCGAATTGCATGAAACACGAACTGGATTAATCGCGAATAAGGTACCAAAAGACAGCAAGGAATTGATTATATGGGTTTACCAACGGAATTAAAACTCAAACTCTTTGGTTTCTATGCCGGTATAATAAGTAATGCTAATTTTAGTATGGCATATTGAGTTCCGTCCCTTTTTGTTAACACTAATATTGTAACTCATACCAAATTGTAAACTTTATACTCTGGCAATTAAAAAGAGTGGCCCGAGTTTCTTGCCAATTCTTCTCGAGGCCCAACCTTGGTCAGCGAATTGGCCGTAGGAAAAAAAAGTATGCTGGCATTTGTTTTTATGACGTTCATAAGTATCATGTATTTTATCTAAATGAATAAATGAGTTTGACTTTGACTTAGTACATACATACAACCAAAAAGGTAACATACAAACTCACCCGGCAAATGTCCTAACAGGTTCATACAATAAAAGCAGCGTAGGCTCATAATAGCCATGCAAGAACTGTATGTCTAAAATATTGTCTATCTTCTCATCCAGGTCTTTGAGCACTATCACGTACGAGGCGAGGGTAGGCGCGCGGTTTATTGGTTGTGTTGGTTGCTGGAACAATCAGAATTTTAGATTATTCAAAACTTTCATGATTTGTATACATATTATTTCTACTAGGGGTCGACCGCGACTTCGTACGCGTGGTAATTTGGAATATTTTCCAACATATCTCACTACTGCTTCGCTCCTAATGATCATAGCATGATGTTATATAGCCTATTTGGATAAATGCACAATTCAACAAAAAAATATTTTTTATTATAGAACCAGCACTTTCTGAGATTAGTGCATTCAACCAAACAAACAAACAAACTCTTCAGCTTTATAATATTAGTAATGATAATGGACAATAGGTCTAAATCGCAATTGCATCGGAAAATTTTGTTTATTGCACTGACCGAAACGCTTTATAGTAAAACAATATGGTACTCACTGTTTTCTTACTATCCAAAGGCTTAGCCTCCAAAGGATCTCCTTCTTCAGTAGCCAGGTCCTTCCTAAAAGGAAGTACAGCTAGTTTCTTGCCATACAGCAACATGACTGCACAACGGGCTTCAGGATCTACTCTTATCCATGGTATGTGGGGATGAGTTGTCCAGCCACCCTGGAAAAATTATAAAAAGGCAAATAAGTAGCAGTGGTGGCCAAGTGGGAAAGTAACCATATTACACGCAAGTGGTGTGTAGGTAGTTCTATCCCCAATGGCAGTACCAAAGTGAGTTTCACTTTGTGGAATTTATATGTGCTAATCATTTGCTAAAGGTGAAGTAAAATATTGTGAGGAATCTGACATGTCTCAGAAAAAATTCTAAACACTGATTGATTAGAGTGTTTATGAATTAAGGCCTAAACCCTCTCTCTTGATAGAGGAGAGGAGACCTAGCAGTGCAATACATATTAGTTGCTATTATTATTTTCTATTCTATTCCATGCATAAGACCTTATTCAATTGGACTAACAAACTTACCTTCATATCATCTTCTTCAAAATAATGCATGCTCAGTGTAATAAGATTGTTTGTCTGTGGATCATACTGTAACACGGACAACTTAGCTTCTTTGAATGATACTAGCAGTAGATCCCGGCCTGCACTGGGACAGCGGACAGACTCCATTGACATCACATTACCCCATAGTGTGTAGGTTGCGAGACATTCCAGTTTCATCTTTGGGGGTATTGGTTGTCCAGCTGAAAAATATTGTTATTTATATAGTTTTATAACATTATATTATCATAACTTATCAGACTATCACAGCTACTATGTTTATAAATAATACTAAATACTGTTTTGGCAGAAAAAAAATCTTGTATTGGTTTTGATAGACCTAGCACACGTTTTATCTTGGGCTCGAAAGACTACAAAGTAGCTCATTTTTCTAGCTTGATACTTAGACGGCAAACAAGTATGATAGCAAGTGTAATAGCAAGCAGATACTGTAGCCTTTGGACGTTTGGAATACCTGGGACATAACTCAAATGTAACAGAAACCTCGGTCAAAACTAATTCATCAAATTCTACAACTTACCGGCGTTAACCTCTTTAGTATGGCCTTCTGGTAACAACCTGAAGACCTTAATAATATTGGATCCGGCAGTGACAAGACAGGTGTCATCGTTGTTGAAAAAGCAGCAGCTCACAGCATGCTCAACACCAGTTGCGGGATGCGTTTGACGACAAATGGAAAACATTTTTGAATGATTTCCAGTCGCTTCAATTTATAGGTTATGTTTTTAAATACTACTGAACACGAAAACTTTAACTTAAAGAAAAGTTTTATGCACTGTTTTACATAATTGATGATGTAGTTAAAGCATTTTATTTAGAAGTCTATAAAATAAGAAATTGTTTATATGTGACGCAGCCGCGTCGGTAGGTACTTGTTTGACAATTGACACTTTGACATTTGTACAAAATAACGCGCGTTCTAAAAGTAGTTTTTTTTTTCGACATAAAGATAAATATGTTAGACTTTTTTTGAAGATTATTACAAAAAAAACGTAGCGATTATCTACTTTATGTTACATTTATAAATAATGAATCACACCTCGTCCAAATAAAATTGTATTAATTGTACTAATTCTATATTGTATGTCTATGGTGTCAGAAATTTTATTATTAATATTTTCGAACACACCCACAGAACAGACAAAAACTGCTATGATCACTTGCACTGCAAGCGCTAACAAAACGGATGGAGCCATAACTACAGAAAAAAGCGCACCTTTTCAAAAATATTTTTTATTTCTGTCGTAGATTTAAAAACACATACAGGATAAAACAGAAAGAAGTTTATTTATCACATAATGAATCTTTATTCAGATAATTTATCTTATTATTAAAATAAAAACCGGAAAATTTACAAAATATTCCTATATATAATATTTATGCATCTACATATTTACCTAATTTTATTTTGCAAATCAAATTAGTTAATCAGTTCAGGCATGTGTACACAAAATAATAAGGTATTGTGTACCTACGTACCAAAGATGGAACATACCAAAGAAATAGATCAGGTACATAATGTATTAAGTAGGTTCGATTTGATTGCTACTTATTGCAGGATTAATCGGCACCTACTCACTTCGAGACAAATCTGAACGGAATGTTACGCCTACATAACGAGTATTTTTGTGTAAGGGAGGTGAATATATTTGCTTCGTAAGTACAATAATAATAACTACATTATTTACTGTAGGTACACAATATTCACGCCAAAAGTGCTGTGCGTATGTGAAATTTTCCAAAATATTACCCTACTATAAATAAACCACAAACATTAGAGTAGGTTTATATATCTAAACCTAAGTATTTTATTTTTATTTTATGAGGATTCTCCCACAGATAAATCATTTTTATACCAAATAATTAATATAGACTCTATTGGATAGCTTTTCTAAGCTTATTCACGATAGCAATATAGTCAGATTGCGTCAATGCCAGCAGATATAATACACTTAGGGCCGCCGCCGGACCTTAATCCTTAAACTTTAAACTTTCAGAGATGTTTTACTCTCACAGCAACAACAATTATTTAAAAGCAACGACAGCCTTTCTTTAACACTGAACCCACTTAACCTGTGAGTGTCAGAACCGCAGAGCCACGTAAAACATTAGCATGTTGGATAGTTTAAGTACGTAGGTAGTTAATACTCCAGCAGTACTTTCTTAGTACCTTTCTTTAAAATATTAGTACCGATTTACGAAATACCAAAAGCTTTTAAAAAAACTAATAGACACGTACACTATCCAACATGCTGATTTTTGACATGGCTCCGCGGTTCTGAGACTCACACCTAAATAATAAGTATATTACCGACTTAATTAGTTGCGACTGACGTGATCAAACACGGCTTGAACTTCCAATCGAAATATTACGCGATAGTACATGTCAGGTACTTACAGCGCCTAAAATATAATGCTCTGAAAAAAAAACAAATGGTCTCTTCTAACTATTGAACCTTTTAAATGCTGGCCGAACTTAACATATGCTCACCAGCCAATGTCGTCAAGCAAGGACAAAATACATTTCTTTACGATAATTTCATTCATTGTCTATTCGATTAAGGTGTTCAAAACATGTTTCTGCTGTTGCAGAATTCAAACAAATCACCTGTGCATACTCAGAGCCTTGAATCAGATCCCTTCTTAGATAAAGTATAAAGGATCCCCTTCAGAATCATAACATTTTGTTGATTCTCGAAAGTTTGAGGAGACTCTTGGGGTGCAGCATCTTTAAAGTGCACTTATGTGCACTCATCATCAATAGTAAAGTAAAAGTAAGAAAAGAGTAAAATAATTAAACAAAGTGATTTACCAAACTACACATTATATTATACAGACATTGAAACCATAAAAATCACGTGAATTGAACATAAAATAAAACTAAAACTTCATTCATTTTGAAATAGTCCTGCTATTCTATTTACAGTATATATTATTTAAACACTTTTTGTTACATTGATGGAATAAATCTACATTAAAGAAAGAATTCATTAAACACACCTCGAACCATTCGTCCAACTACCCACATTTTGAATTGGGTAAAATCTATCACATAATCCAGAAAAATCAGTCTTCAACCTTCACCATACCGTTCCCTTAGTTCCCACTCCATTCAGCAGATCTGCACATATCTGCCAATAGTTCATCAAATTCTAACAAAGAGCTCTCATATAACTCCAGGTCCTTTGATAAGTCCTCATTCGCCATTTCCATTTCTTTAATTGATTCGGGACTCTTTGATTTCGATAGACAAAGATCGTCGGCCAGCTTCAAATGTGGTGCATTAAAAAAGTCTTTATAAAACTCCGCCAATTCTCTAATAGGGTGGTTATCGGCGAATGGAAAATGTAGTAACATCAAAGGAGGTTCATTCTCATGACGGAAACCCGAGAATTTCTTTGGTGGCATTTCCAGAGACGTCGGACTTTTGGACAGTATTGTGATGTCCAACTCTTGGGTGCTTTTTAGTTCTGCTGGACTAGTTTCTGAAGGACTATTTGACCTTTTTCTACATTTAGGTAACGGCATTTTGGTAAAGAAGTCGTCAAAAGCCTGTTTGATGATGTTTTCGTCGACGAAAGCAGCCAATCTTAAAGGTCTATTCAAGTCTACAGGTCTGAAGGGTCTTGTCTCCTTATCCTTCTGGTCTTTCTTCTTTTTCGATTCAAATATTATGTGTTTCGGGCTCAATTCAAAATGGTCACTTTTGAGAAGAAGAATTTTGTTCTTTTCTGTTCTGTTTGGGGATATGGAAAAGTTTGTTCTATAAGAAACCGAGAAGCAAATTGCTCCTAAAGGTGTTTTCAACATACCAGCCTGTATTTTCTTTACGGATTCACCTAAAGCTTTCATTTTGGGTTCACCATTGTATACTCTATAGAAGATAGTAAAAGATTCAGTTCTCTGCTTTCTTGATAAGTGATACGCGGGAGTAATTCTAGTAACAGTGATCAGGGATTTAAGTAATATTCCCATTCGAAAGTAGACTGTGTTCATGGCTTTTAAGGAAGTGTCGAATTGAGTCTCATCGAGTTCAAGAGTCCATAGCTCCAAAACCATTTCGTCTCCATCCTCAGTTTGTACAGAGATCTCTACGTGTAATTGAGATCGAATAGTTTCTAAAACTCTGTCCGAAGGTAAAGCGTTCTTTGTGGCTTGGTTGACTTCAGGAGTATCTGGTATTTGGAGGTTGAACCAATCAGTATCTGACGACTGTGGCTTACTGTTAGGCTCTATTTTAACCCCTTTCCTAGATTCTACGATGACCTGAACACCTTTATAAGCTAAGAACTTGGTGAATTTGGTGAATTCGTTTTTGTCGCTTATGTTCGAGAAAGCAGCATCGGGCGCCATTTTGAATTATTCGTCTTCAGCAATGCAGTTTTCGACCAGGTTTCTCAAGTTCGGGTTCTCCATTGCGGCAGCAATTCTCTCTTTGTCATTGATCTGTTTGTTAACTGGAACAATAGAAAAATAAGACAATTAATAACGACTCAAGATATGAT
Organism: Trisateles emortualis; assembly: GCA_947095525.1. Classification (NCBI taxonomy): domain Eukaryota; kingdom Metazoa; phylum Arthropoda; class Insecta; order Lepidoptera; family Erebidae; genus Trisateles; species Trisateles emortualis. The sequence continues at coordinate 1,204,495 of OX352753.1, read as the reverse complement.
CGCAAATATGTAGTAAATTACTACTACCAATGATCAGTAGTGGTGGTTAGATAATATTTGTTTTGTTTCCATTGCCTTTGACATTATCCTAATTAGAATAAAATATTTATTATCACATTTGATTCTAAATTAACACAAGGTCATCAAAACAAAAGATACATAAGTAATATTATTACGTTGTTATTTCGAAGGCCAAAAGTTTATAGTTATACACTACCAAACATAAGTAAAAGCTATAAATAATATGACATGCAAACATTTTTTGCAAGAAATTATGTTAATAACATAAATATATGGAATAATGTTATCATTATCACTGAGAAAAATTGTTGAAGTGTCATAGTGCATCTTAAAGACTTTTTTAAGGGGTAGGGCACCATACTAGTTAGCAAGCCCGACTGGGGAAGAACCTTAGGTACAGAAGACCACAGCCAATTAACTTTACACAGCGGTGTAGTTGTATGTTGACACAGTAGTGTTACACACAGGAGTTGCGTGTAAGTACGGGTCTCCAGCGCTCATTTAGGAATGCGTTTTGACAGAAGCGTTTTCAAAAGCATTTTACGATGAGTTATCTATTCTATACAAGTATAAGTTTCCTTCCAGCTGGCTCAATTCTTGTCAGCAAACTGGCTGTAGGCAAATTGATGTCATCCAATTAACCTACAGTAAGTTAGCTGACAATTTCGTTGTTTTATTGTTTTGTTATGCCGTTCATTAGAGCAATTTAATGCTCTAAATAAAACAAATTGTAGTGATAATATCCGCGCTCCAGGACAAATAGATATTTTTATGTAGTGTAGGTTTGAAAAACAACTACTTAGTACTCGGTTACTGGTTATTCACCCATGATGAAACACATGAACATAGATAAATATTATCTATATTTGTACCGCCCTTATCTCAGATATCGGCAAGATAATTTCAATAATAAATTATCTTGGAAAACAATCTGATGGCTGTTTATTTTAATTATATATAACTAGCTGTTGTATATAATTAAAATAAAGTAGCCGCAGCTCCGCCCGCGTGGATGCCGGTTATCGCTGTAAAAAGTAGCCTATGTGTTATTCCAGACCATAATCTATCTCTGTGTCAAATTTCATCCAGATCCGTTTAGTAGTTTTTACGTGAAAGAGTAAAAAACATCCATCCATCCATACTTACAAACTTTCACGTTTATAATATTAGTAGAATTATGAAATTAAGCGCAGAGCCGGACCTACATGGAGTACTGCTGCTACCTAATTTCACTTTATTATTAGTTAAATAATATTCTTTCTTTCTTTCTTTATAGGATCACTTTGAATCGTCTGTCTGTCAAGACCCTTTTTCTCAGGAACGCGTGGAGGTATCAAGCTGAAATTTCTAAGCCAACGCAATCAAAAGGTACAGCCGTTTATGCCACAAATTTCCGCAATTTCTCCTATTACTAATAAAAGTAATTTTTAATAAAACTTATATACCTACATGTTTGTACAGAACCCTTGGTGCGCGAGTCCAACTCACACTTGGCCGGTTATAATATAATGTACTGGTTATGTTATGTAGAGCTTTACTAATAGGTCAGAGCACTTGACCCTATGGAATATTTGTATAAGTAGGAAGTCTTTAGCGGGATGGATTTAAAGGAATATGCACCTTATATAAAGATATTAAGACTTGTATTAGAAAAACATGTCTTATCATCTTCTAGTGATATTTACATTCGCATGATTGTAACAAACTCTTTATTATCTAACTGGTTATTATTTATGCAAGCAAATGCTGTTCATAACAGAGTTATGTTTATGTGATAAATGTTACAATAGTTTTTTTTTAAACTACCAAGGTGCCAAACAAGCATACTTGTTTTATTATATCCAGGGACTATCTGTTCAGATACTCTTTCAAGGATTATTGAAGGGTTTTTTTTTAACAAAATCCATGGATAAATGTAACCTCTTGAACGGGGAAACAACCCTAGATTTACTCATTTGATTCAAAATTGCATAAAAACGACCGTCATGAGCAGTAGGCATCGCGCGCGGTACTTTTTAATACCCTTTTCTAAACCTGTAATGAGTATCCGGACAGTCCCTGATTCTTTCACACACAGATTATGCTTTTTTGCTTAAGCTTTAATGTCCTTCTAACAAAATTATAGATTTAACAGAATTAGAGCGAGAGATATTATAGTGCAAAGGGCAAACACAGGTTCTAACAAAGAGAACTTCAACACTACCAAAGAGGGACTCTAAGAAGTGTAGGACCAAGGACTTTCCATGCTTGCATCTATTGTAAATTTATTGTCAGAAAAATCCAATATTTATTTAAGATATCGGGCATCAAACCCATGATCTTGTGTTACGCATACACCCTCAGCAACCAATAGACCAACAAGGCAATTAAAGACGTAGAGCTAGTATATAATGTATGGATCATACATATGTATGAGTATGCCTAATTTACAATAAGGTCATTACACAATGGGTATTACATATAACTGTGCTTTTTGTTGTGTCATTGTCTTTTAGATAATTTTGTTAATAAATCTATTAACTCGTCAATGTTATAGCACTACGGTAGCAAACAAGCATACGGTCTGCCTTTGAACAGTTACCAGTGCATGCACCTGTCTATTAGGCGCTCATATCAAGTGCACCTTGATATGAGTGCCTAATAGCTAGGCCAGCCACTACAACAATGATAAAATAGCCTTTGTATCCCAAAACTCCTTATTTTATGTATAATATCTCAGCCTGCTGACATCTGTTGAACGTAGACCTTCCTCATATATGTATAATATTACTCTATTCTTATACATGTAATATATGTTCTAGACTATTCAAATATGTCCAGGAGTTTGATGTGCTTTTTGGCCTTTAACAATTTCCAGTATTCTATCCTTTGCAACTCTTTTACAGTTGCAACCTACTGTAAATTTGAATTTGTCCTCATCTTTTGCATTGTCAACCTCTAATTAATTTCCCTTCTAGGATACCAATATTCTGATCTAAGGCATACATTATTTGGTAAACAATCAGTGGGGTAAACCACCAATGGCTATTCATAATACAAAGATTTGTCTTGGGTGGGAATAAAACATACAATTTTGCAGTCAAGGTCACTAACAAAACCAACAGGCTAGTCAATAAGAAAACATTAATGCTCTTGTTTTTGTTGCAGTATAAGCACCGCCTGACCCTCTGCATAATACTTGAATGCAGAAAATCAAGTTTTTGAGTCACAGCTTGTAAATGCAAGAAACCTGTTTTACCTAGTAATTCTCCATAAACTCTGTTAAGGTTATTTCTTATGAAATTTTTAAGTATATTAATATATTAAGTCTACTAAAATGTACATAATTATATCTATATATCAAAACAAGTTACATAACTTGACTGCCTTAGTGGCTGCAGTATGCGCGTGGTGTGCACAAGGTTGTGGGTTCGATTCCCACACAGGCCAAAACTTTGTGTGAACCATAAAGTGTTGCTCTGAGTCTGGGTGTAATTTGTGTCCGTTAATTGTATTTTTTTAAAGTCCTCCGTGACACAGAGCTTGTTCTCTAGTGTGGGAGTTGTCTTTTTAAAAGAACATCATAACACTAGCAACACATCCCAGTTTCGCACGGGTGGACATTTATTTTGTTTTCGTAAGAGACTCGTAATTGTTTTTTTCAATATAATATAGCTTATATTACTCACAGATAATGTAGTTTTCCATAAGTGAAAGATTTTAACATTGGTTTAGTAGTTTTGGAGTTAATTCATTACAAATACACAAAAAATCAAAGATATAAATCTTTTCTCTTCTTTTATAGTATAGATGAATTATTATTGCCATGATTTATACATTATGCCTGTGCCTTTACTTGCATGGTTGTAGATATCAATAACTGAAAGTATCTTCTAAACTGGACATTTAATTTTAAAGTTTAGTACATTGTAATACAAACCAAACAAATAAATAACAGCTTTCTATCTTTTTGGATCGTACAGGTGATATTTTTTCAGAAATTTTAATAAATTTAGTTATGTGTAGTTTTTAAATATTTTAGAAAAAGTCATTCTATCTCTTCAATAAAACATTGTTGCTAGTTATGAGATAAGTGACTGTTGCTTTTTGAGTTTGTCAAAGTCAGCTGATAACAGATACAAGATATACAAGGTCAAATCAAGGAAGGAACAAGATACCTACATATACGTAATGGTTTTCCCGTACATTGTGATAGAAATATGGGATTGGATGTGATTTTTCACGACACAATAAGCGTTTAATATGCAAATGTGAGAACTTACTTTCATCTTCTGTTGTATGCGCGCCTTTTTTTATATAAATATCGAGCTTCACGGGGTGGTGGATTGAACGCTGTATCTTGATCCGTATGCACAGTCCTATCAGCGTCGCGAGAGAGCAGTGAGGTACTGTCGGGTTGTATTCTACTCTCAACACAGGAACCTTATCTGCCGTTGGCTCTTTCACAAAAATACCTTCCTCATAAACCACCTTCAAATCTTCAAGTGTACTCGGTTTTTCAGGATCCCGTATCGTCCGCAAAAAGTCTAAAACACCACAACACACGTTAAAACCACAAGCAATAGCCCAACAAGTCCAAAACAACACTAAAGCGCTTCAAAACAAACCATATATTGTTTCTTTCAAGTCGTTCTCATCTTTGTACCCGAGTTCCTCTAGTGTCGCACTTTTGTCCATATAAGATGGTTTCGCGAGCTCAATGGGAGGTTTCTGTGAGTTATTCAGAGAGAGTTTCGAAAAGAACGATATCATATCGTTGATAGCAACAATTATTGTATTCAACTGGTTCACACAATCACAAGTCGGACATATTTGTTATGTTGGAAGTTGTTATTTGCCCGTACATTGTCTATGACAATAGATGGATTTGGTCATAGAGACAGACATGTCAGTGTCAGATCTTGATTTTTAACGTCATTGTCAGCTGAGCTGACGGCGCGGGGACGGATCCGGATGGTAGCAATCGTAGACAGAGAAACCTATAGCAATGTAGCAATATTTTTATCATTTTTACTTAAATTTTTTGATATTTTTTTAAAAGGTCATTTCATAGGTACAGACTATGTTAAATAATTACTTGTTTTAGACGCGCCTTTTGATATTAATTTATGGTTTACGTCTGATTTGATTATTAATTTATTTTGCCGCATGTCAATTCATAGACAAAGTACACCTTTTTTTATACTACTCGGGTGCAGGGTGCAAATAAGCATACGGCCCACCTGATCCGTAGCCTATGAACGCTTGCAATACCACAGGTATCACTTGCGTGTTGCCAACCCATTTTTTAGAAATTGCTTTTAGCTATAAGGCCACCCATTGTACCTACATAAATATTTGAAATAATATCTGTATCATAAATGCAATTGGTGTACAATAAAGAGTTTTCTACCTATCTATTTAAATTTTTTTTATATACTACCAAGGTGGCAAACAAGCATACGGCCCGCTTGATGGTAAGCAGTTACCGTAGCCTATGGATGTTTGCAACACAAATACCAGGGGTGTCACTCACGCTTTGCCGACCCTTTAAAAACCTTATAACTCCTTTGTTGAACAACCCTATGCTATAGCCTCTTGGGAAATCCTCGGCAGGGAGCTCGTTCCACAACCTTATCGTACCTACGTGGTAAGAAATTATATATTTTAAAACCATTTAAACCATTTAAACCATTTATTTTTGCCACACACATACAGAAAAAATACATTTACATCAAAAATTACATTTACACATGAATAAAAATATTATATTATCTACAAACGATACATGTGTAGCAGGGGATCTAGCTCAGTATACGCTGTGCTTATAGTACAGCACTGATTTTCAGCTAGTACCCGTCATTGTACAACATGTCGATCAATGACGCGCACAGGAATTATATTAAATAAGAGAGAGAAAAAAAAATGAATTTAAGTAACAAAAATAAAATAAAATAAAGCTAACATAATAACAATTTTTAACTTTAAAAAAATAAAATAAATAAATATATATATATATTATATAATAGAACCTAACTTATTAAACTAAAAAATAAATAAAAATACAAGAACAACAATTAAATAACGCGATATATATGGCTGAAAGATGAAAAAGGAAAGAATATAATAAAAAAAAAAAAAGGAACATAATTACATTCTTGTAGGCTAATGCTACATTAGTGATTTTTTTTTTTCTTTGTCTACAAAATAAAATACCGCTTCCGTACCGAGTACCCTCAGTATTTACCAATCTTACTACTTTCACAGAATACCTTTTTTATGCTATTTGGTGGCAAACAAGCAATACCAAAAACTTGGTACCTATCACTTGCTTGTTGCCGACCAAAAAATTAAGGTAAGGATAAGGATAGGAAAACATTCATTAAAAACGCATTCCTATGTGAGCTTTGGAAACCTGGAACACACAGGAAGAGGAAAGCTACACCTACACCGCTGCTGTGTATAGTCATTCGGCTGTGGTATAAGGTAGAGGTCCCTCACCAGTCGAGCTCGCTCTCCGTAGTATTACAGTGTAAAGAAAATTTTAACTCATATACTGTGGCAGTATGGTCCTCCCTCCTCTTAGATGACGCTTTGTTAAGAAAATCAAAGTAATTTTGGGGTCACCGAGATTAACAATTTATTGAATTTCAAAGTGAGCGGCGAGTTTTTTTAAACCGAGTAGAACCTCTGGGTTATAATAATTTAAAATTTTATTATATACTAGCTGCACCCGACATGCGTTGCAATGCCATATATTTTTCCACATTTTCTCTCACCTTTTAAACCTTCCCTGAACTCGCACAAATATTTTAAAACCAAAATTAGCCAAATCGGTCCAGCCGTTCTCGAGTTTTAGCGAGACTAACGAACAGCAATTCATTTTTATATATAAGAAGAAGATAATCTGCCTATCTCTATGGGAGACAGGAATTTTGCAGACTAATCAATTTCTACTTTCGATTCGTTTTTTTATCCGATAGGAATTCGTAAAGAATAAAAATGACATTTTGATAGTTTACGTTCAGCTAAGCCATAAAAAAAAATTATATACGCCAAATTATTTCCGACTATCCGACAAGTTTTTTTTTTATACTACCAAGGTGGCAAACAAGCATATATAGGCCCGCCTGATGGTGAGCAGTTGCCGTATTCATTGAGTTGTCCCATCATGGGACAACTGAGACGATTACGTCCCAGTAGACAAATGGAACTAATATTTTTATCCCAAAAGTCCTATTTCCGACTCAAATGGCACCTAACCAAACCTTAAAATATTCTATGCATGGTCTACTTATGGGTAGTTTATAAAAATATAACCACGAAGGGGCTGGCGGAGGTCTATTTGCTCGCTCACACGACGCCGCCATCCCTTTCTAACTTAACCTGTCCAAGTCGGGGTGCCTTAGTCCAGATTGCATCCAGTTTCTCTTGGTAACAATAGTTAAGGGTGGCAGGTGTATAGGGTATAAAGCGAAGAAAAAAAAATCAAAGTAACTACTAAGAGATTATGAATATTATAGTAAATGAATAATGGGACTTTTGGGACAACAATATGATAAAAATAAGTTCCATTTGTCCCATGAGACTACTAGGTCGTAATCTTCTCAGTTGTCCCATGATGGGACACGTCAATGGAACTAGTGGGATAGACGTAATTATTTGATGAATGAAAAAAAAAATCTGACTAAGTGGCAGCTGACGTAAGTGGGATAAGTCAATTAAGTACCTTTATACTTCTAAATGGGCGTAAAAAAAATACCGAATACTTAAAACATAAGTTTATTAGAACTTTTTGAAGGATTTCTTGGAGCCTTTTCCCTTCGTTACTTTCAGCACATTGAAACGAATGGTCTTTGAGAGCGGCCGGCACTCGCCGATGGTCACGATGTCTCCTAACTCGACGTCCCTGGAAAATTACAAAAACTATTATTAGAAAACTTACAGCAATAAATGATTTTATGCAGTATTTTATATGTGGTCAGAGTTTGGGTTAAAACACGTTTTTCCTCAATAGTTTTTCGGAAGACCGTCGTGTGTATATCATCATATGAATTTATTTTTGCGTGGATCGTTACAAGAAAGGCGGAGGTGAGACGGTCAAAACAAGGACTTTACCCTATTTCAAACTAATTTACTATACCCCATTTCAAACTAATTTAGTAAAAAAGTAAACAAACAAGTTTTGTACAATCATAAACAAAACTTACTAAATGGAATTATTATTACATTTATTCGTATTTTGATGGTATTACCTGTTATTTTAGTAGGTACTTGGAATTTTTACATCTCTGGACCTTGATACTCATATTTGACCTAGATATCAGAGATCTAAATATATTTCCTTTTGACTGTTACTGAATTTCTTTAATAAAACTTCGATAACACTGCCAAACTCGAGACAATGAACTGTAGGTGAAGTTGCCTTTGTTACTCTAAAAAAACTAAGTAGTTTATAGTATACCTAGTAAGATATTATTATCAGCATGAATACAAACCTGAAGCAAGGCGAAAGGTGGACAGACATATTCCTATGACGCTTCTCGAATCTGTTGTACTTAGGTAGGTAGTGAAGGTAGTCACGGCGGATGACAATAGTCCTCTGCATCTTCATCTTCTGTACCACACCAGTCAGGATACGACCACGGATCGACACGTTACCGGTGAATGGGCACTTCTTGTCGATGTATGTACCTTCGATCGCCTAGAAATTGTTGAAAGAATTTGTTAGATGATGTTAATGGTGTAAGGTAGTATTAGAAGCTGTGTATTGTTAGTGTATTCCCTTATCCTTGATGGTACTTAATTAATGATTAGACGGGACCTCTAAAAATTTAAATTTTAAGTTTCTACCTTCAGTGGTAAATGAATTGTCAATTTTAAAAGCAGTCAGTCTGTATGTGGTCAATTTGTTACCAAGATATTATAGGAATATAAAATAATTTGTATTGTATGGACTACAATCAGAGTTTGGGTTAGAAACACGTTCTTCGTCACTTAGTTTGTCAGAAGACCGTCGTGTGGGTATCATCATATTGTGGTCCAAATTTATGTCAAATTATCTATTAATATAATTTTTCAAATACCTTTAAGCTTGCATGCTAATATCCGGCAGAACTTTTCTAGTGGCCCTATTAACTAGCAGGACATGCCTTTAGGGGATTTTTATTTTCGGCCCGTAATTTGAGTGAATTTTGATGACGATGAGACCCCATGCAGCACATGATTGATTTATGAGTAATGAGTGTTGTCATGCCCTCAACTGTGTTTCTGAGAGTGTATACAATTTAACTAGGATAAAACATAGTTCTCCCTTTCAAACGTAACGCGAAAACGGTACGAGTGACAGAGAGAGCTACATATCACAAAATCTTTGAGCTGGTTCTTTACATGTCTGTCTTGCGTTTTTCTAATGACTAGCCCTGCACTAATCAGTTGGTGATTCATTAGAGGGACACAGGTTTCCTTCACCATTATATAATTAGGTTAGGGTGATGGGAATTTACAAGTTTTGTTTACTTTGTGCATTAGAGATTTTATACAAATACAGCTGTTTCTCCAGTGCGTAGCCCTGCACTAATCAGTTGGTGATACATTAAAAGAAGATACATAGATTTCCTTTACCACTATAGAACTAGGTTAGGGTGAGGACTTTATAGGATACCTAACACGTTCCCAGTGCATGTACTATGTGGGCCACTATGAAGACATCTTCACATGTGTGTGCACCACAAATGGGCCAAGAAAAATATTACTAATATAAAAAATATTTAATTTGTATGACAAATTAAATATTTTTTTTTAGAGTTTGCATTTGTATACTTGATCAATTAACTTTTCAATAAAATGCCTAAAAAACAAAGTATTGCACTGTTAACGTGTTAATTTACTTTGTTTAGCATACAATAGGATTCATACTCATACAGCTAAAAAAAAGAACTGCATGACACCCTAAGGTCATAGCCGTTCTTTTCCAAATCTGTAGCTTATAATACTTAAGTTAGCATACATAAAGACATAGGGATACACTAGCATCATGCATACCATACCTTACCACATTGAATGAGCCTTGATTACAGAACACCTGCATGTGTTAACACAATAGGACCGACACCTGACATAGGACAGATCATTTTAGACGGATTAATAAAGAGGGCTAGTGAACTACCTTGGCTTAAAGCACGGGTTCAAATGAGTTCTTACTTTTTTTTTCATAAGAACCTTTTATAAAAAAGTTGAATGACAGTGGTTAAGTTGTTGTCATGACCAAAGTACATATGGATTCATTTTTACATGCATAGATTGACGATTTCTTTGGTAATATTTAAGAGCCATACATAAAATGATCTGTACGAATTAAGTTGGATATTCAGGACTCGAGCCATGCACATATAAAAGCAAGCATCTCCTGACCATTATGGACAAGTTTTGATACAATGGACTATCATAAAATTTTGTAAATATTCAACAGATTTTTTTATCAATATTGTAATCAAATTGTGATGGTGTAATATTCAGTTAAAGATAGTCTATTGTATTAAGGTTGAACAACGTAGTAGCCACCACCGTCGCAAGCTGCCCGTACGACCATTACTAAAAAAAACCACACCTCACGGGGAGTCTTGAACCCAAGACCAACACTCTTTGAGTGCCTCATGTCTTTCCGCTTCATCACCCCCTTGCGGTTGACGAACACCGTCGCCTGCTTCTGAAACGCTTTCTCTGTCTACGGAAAAAAAAGTTTCAAACGTTAGTTTTCACACATCATGCGTTACCTCTCTGGGTGTTTTGAAACCAAGTCCCACATCTTTGTGGTACCTCAGAGGTTTCCTGCTACGCTTCACACCAATACCCTTTTTACGGTTCAAGAATACGGTTGGTTGCTTTTGGAATGAACGTTCCGTCTGTAATTGTTATAATTAGTTAGTTGTTTGTTTTAAAAAATTGCAACTAACTACAAGTTATAATGAAAAAGAAAATTAGGAACAGAATAGAAAAAGCTACAAGATTATTTCTCCATCTACAATAACTACAGTAGAATTACTAAATACATCAATATTAATGTAAGGTGCTTGTCAATTTGTTTGTTCATACAGGCTACACTTACCGAAGTGAAATGCTAATAAAAAAATAATTAAGCTTTAACTATTTTGCATTATTAGGACTACAATCAGAGTTTGGGTTAGAAACACGTTCTTCGTCAGATATTTATCAGAAGACCGTCGTGTGGGTATCATCATTTTATAGTCCTAGAAGATGTTTTAGTGATAAAATAAACATTACTTTCTATCTACTATCAGACGTCGGTTTTCATTTCTGGTATTAGCCTATTTTTTAATAAAATTCATGAACATGTATTTAGTTAGTACGTAGGTAGTCTTGAAGCTAATTAAAATAACTGCTTTTAGAGAAGTTGTGTAACTTTACAAAGAGACCTGAGAAGAGGCATATTCGAAGGTAAACATAACCTAAATTTACCACTCTTATCAAATATCTGTAAGATTGTAACGTGCTGTGAAATGCGTTTTATTTCCCAAAGTTAAAAAGTTGTGGCACAATAATTCAGCATGGTTTTGGTAGAAAGAAACAAACTAACCTAATTGTAGAACACACTTTCATAGTAATTTTAGCAAATATCAACATAGTTTTAATAAAATCAATATTCTAAACCAAATAAAGTGGCACAGGGAATTATTTAACCTATTTCGATATGATTTTGAAGATATATTGACACAAAACCCGGAGGGAATGCCGAATCCCACGTGCACAAACTTTCAGGACACATTTTCACTATCAACACTTGTTTTTCACATAGAAAACGATATTACTATTTAACACAAGCAATTATTTAACACTTTTACTGGATAATCATAAAGATTTAACCAGTTTTTCTTTTATTTTAACGAGAAATCCAACACGTACCTGATCCGCCATCTTGCTTGACAACGAAAAGAAGGTGGTGTTGCAAATTAAATTAATAACGACTGAAACCACTCAGATATTATTTTACAATGTTGCCAACAAAATCACCTCAAGTCAGCGTGGGATTTATCAGACCCAAAAAGGTAAAATAGAAAAGGAGCTCACTCTACTGTCTGTTTGTGGCTTAGAGCATTCAGAACTTCATTACGAGTATTATATAACTATATTCATTCTATATAGTCTGGGAAGTAGCAGGCGAAAAATATGTTTTATTGTCTAAGGAGTCAAGTCATTAAATTTTTCTTGTTCAATTTTTTATAGGTGGGCACAACCTGAAAATTAATGATTTTGCCGCCCAAAGGCAATAAGAATTTGCCGCCCTTTGAAATTGCCGCCCGGGGCATGGGCCCCGGCTTATTAAAAATTAATAATTAGCCGGGGCCCGGTTAAATTTACAGAAAATATAAAACAGGCAATGTTTTGTAAAAGCAAAAGCAGTTGCATCCATGCAAAGTGGGGACGGGTCACTAGGCACTTAATTATTTATTTATTTACCACGCGCTGCATCATTCTAACATTAATTTACCAATTCAATGATGCAGCCTATCTTTACATAAGTCTTAACCAAATCATTAGTTTTATACAGGTAATACATTATAATCATAAAAGAGCGTGGTTCGCATTTGGTACATTTTTTACAATAGTAAAACTAGTTATCACAATAGAATAGAACTTTGTTTTTGCCTTTTTTTTTGTATTTATGATTAAATTAGTTTTATGTATATAGGTAGTAAAATGTATATATGTGATTTAATGAATAAATTATAAATATAAAGTAGAAATTAATCACATAAAATTATGAATCCATTCAACATTGGAATAGAGAGAGGTGAATTTAATATCGATTTTTATGTACAATATATTACTATTGCAACATGATTGAATTTTCTAGATGGGCTACACTATTAAGAAAACTGTCAATACGCGAATTGTTATGAAAATATTCGCTAATTTATTTTTCGCATTTTCGCCTGTTGATAACGTATAATTATTGAATTTTTCTATATATAACTTTTTATTTTACTCTAAACACTTGTAGCTAGCTTACATGCATTCCAATAATCACAAAGTGACGGTTACACGGGAGTGATGTTTCGAGCTTTTCCTTTTTGTTATATCCAGAAAATTATTTCTTCTGGTTGATTCCTGATGGAGGAAGTGAGGCAGCTGGTGCAGGAGGAAGGCCGGGAGGCGAGAAACCTGGTTGCATTCCATGTCGCCGTGGATTCTCCAAGTAACTATATTATTTTATTATATGTTTTATAGCTATGTTTGTAAAACAAAATCTTATTCGTCTGCCGTGGGCGGCATTGTATTTGTTTCTGCAAGTGGCAGTTAAGGAGTGCCCTTTAGCTAATAACGCGCATAATACAGCGTAAACTTTTTATAAAATGTCTTTATTGGTTTAGAAAAGAGAACTATGGTGTTTGAGCCAGTGTCATTGTATAGTAAGCTATATTAAAATATTTCTGAATCATTTTGAAAATTTGTGAATATTTTTTTATCAATGGGTACTAGGATTAATACTTTGATTGTGTTGTACATACATATGTAATATTGTATTCAGGAATATATTGGATATTCTAAAGATAATTATGTTCATTGAGTTGGAATCCTATATGCAGTATTGTTGGTTTAGGTTTCTGACTGAGTGATTGAGCTTCCATTATTTATAATATATTAACTGAAATACATCAATACCTTTACTGAACTATTGTATATGAGAAAAGAAAGAAGAAAAAGGAACTTAACACTTATTGACACAGAATGACATGTTGGTATCTACAAACTTATTATTTTTATATACCAATCTGGTATACTAACAGCTAACAGGTAAACATTCTTTTGTTTTTTTTGTGTTTTGGTTCACCCATTTTATCGTATAGATGATTCTGTCAACGTCAAGGTGGAGACAGAAAGCTAATAAACTGGTTGGCCGGCGTTTATAGCTCTTTCATTTTCATTAATATTTTCAAATGTCACTTGTGCTCTGTGAAATATACTTTATTAAACAAAAGGAAAGTAACCATAGCTATAGATACGGTAGCCTTTACTAGCGTTCTCTCTCCACCTTGACGTTCGCAGAATCATTGCTACAACAAAACGGATGGAGCCATAACACAAAAAAAAAACAAAAGAATGTTTATCAGTTAGCTGTTAGTAGACCAGACATAATATAAAAGCCATTGTTATTTGACCACAGGTAGTATAGTTCCATTCAATGTGAACTTATGCACCATATTACGTTCATACATTTTGATAGACTTTTGTGACAACTCAAACTGAAAATCAAAGTCATATATTCATTTAGATCAAATATAATATGATACTTATGAACGTCAAAATAAACAAAAGTCATCATATTTTTTTCCTACAGCCAATTCGCTGACATGGGTAGGGACAACATTTTTGTGGTTTGGTTTATAGTAATTTTATATCATAAATAATTATATTTATAATATATAAACAATATTTTGTAATTCATTTGATAACATTTCAACTTAACAATCCTACTAATATTATATTCATAAAGACAAATTGATCAAACAACTTTATGTATAATACTAACTTCAAATATACAAAGTTATTTTACAGGCAAAAATAATATTATTTCTGTAATAAAAAAAAAATTTTTTTTTTGGAACATGATGTACATTTTTGATAAAATTTCTGCATGTAAAATGCTTTTGTACATATTTAAATTTTTGTACATAAAGTTGTTTCAGAACACAGCTAATTATTTTTTATAAAAAAAATTACATTGCTAGTTCACACTGTTCACAGCCAGTATACCTTCTTGAAGCCACACCATCTGTTATCTAAGTAAACATTATATTTAACATCTGAGTAATTCCGATTGGTTTAGCCACTGAACTAATTTTATTCTTGTGAGCTCTTATAAGAGTCACTAGCTGTTGCCTGCGGTTCTGCCCGCGTTGATGTCGGTTATCGTTGTAAAAAGTAGCCTATGTGTTCTTCCAGACCATAATCTATCTCTGTGCCAAATTTCATCCAGATCCGTTTAGTACTTTTTACGTGAAAGAGTAACAAACATCCATCCATTCTCACAAACTTTCACATTTATAATATTAGTAAGGATTTGTTTATTAAATAACTTAATGTACAGAGTATGAATAAATTGTAATATTTTTCTTTACTATTAATTACTACGTATTTGATGGTGGGTCAAGATAATTTTAAAGTAAAGATCTGATACAGTGGGTTATATGTAGTTTCTGCTGGTCCACATTAATAACCTGTGTGACTTGAGAGTGGTTAACTTGCTGCGAACTGGCAACATCGAATTTTGATAATATTTTAACTTAACAAAAAGGCAAATTCTTTTAAGAAATTTATGTAAAAATACTAATTTCAATATATGAAAAGGTCATAAACGCAAAAATAGTATGAATATATTTATTTCTGCAATACAAAATTAAAGTTAAAACATTTTTCCAACGTTAAAATTTTTGTGAGTAAAATGATTTTGTACATATGGAAATTAGTATTATACATTAAAAAAGCAGGCCTAAATGGTCTTCTTCTTTTGTTCTCTTTCTCACTCTCTGCCGGCCGGTGTTTTGCCTAACTGTTAGTATAAAAAGAAAAAAGAAGGAGACCTAAATAGTCTACTTCTTTTTTCTATTTCTCTCTTTCTCGGACGTATGATTGTTTTGCCTCCCTGTTAGTATGTAAGCAGACGTATCTCTCTCGTTTTCGTATTTCACGTTATGTAATTTTTGTTGTACCAGGCCGTATATCGCGCAAGCCGCCGCGTGCGGGCCCGCCACCTCGCCGGGCGACTCCCCGTGCCGCCACGCGCCTGAGATCAGCGTCAGCCGGCAGGGACAAGCGCTCTGAGCTGCGGGCTCGCTACTGGGCGTTACTGTTCGGTGATCTACAACGTGCTGTGAGTCTCTTTCATTTTGTACTCTCTACTTCTAGACTTTTTTTTTTTTTTTTTTTTTTTGAAAAGACAACTCCCGCAATAGAGAACAAGCTCTGTGTCGCGGGGGACTTTACAAACATACAATTAACGGATACAAATTACACCCAGACTCAGAACAATTCTTCGTGGGTCACACAAAGTTTTGACCTGTGCGGGAATCGAACCCACAACCTCGTGCACAGCAGGAGCATACTGCGGCCACTGGACCACCGAGGCAGTCAACTCACAGACTCAGAATCAGACGCGGATCCAGGATTTGTTTTAGGGGCTTAGCTTATTTACTAACAAAAGCCTCGTATTCATGGTAAACATTTGTTTAGCAACATGGTTGCATAAACATGCTACCGAGTTGCTGTCAACATATTGCGGGTAACACTTGTGTTGCGGTGTTGATCACGCCATGTTGCAGAGTTGACGCCCGGCGAGCGAAAACATCAGTTTATCAACAAATGTTGACGTGTGTGGACGTGTTTGCAACTGTTTTTAAACATAAAACAACGATTAAATTATGCAATTACAGAGAACACAACAACACTACTTCCTCGGGAAACATTTTAACGCAGACAGGCTTGTGTGGAGAACCCATTATGATTTAAACAATGTTTCCAGCAGCATTCTCGCCGTTCATCAACAACGTTGATCAACTGTTGCTAAACAAATGTTAACGATGAATTAAATTAAAAAAAAAACTTATCTCTCAGAAAAGTGATATATAAAAAGTTTTGAAAAACACACCCATCGCCGGCCCTGGATCCGTGTTTGACTGGAATATATATGTAACTATTTGTTTCAATGTTTTGTGTATATGTGCTGGTGGTAAGTAAGGTGAAAGTAGCGCACAACTATGTCCCGGCGCGGCTTTAATCCATTAACACATTGGATAATTAATTAAGTCTAAACATAAAGGTAGGAAAAAAAGGATATTTGGGAAAAAGGGTTAGGTCAGGTTTTTCAGAAATAAAACAAAATGTTATAAAAAACGTAATGAAATAAATTTGTTCTGTGTCCGGGTGTAATTTATCTATAATATGTATGTATTTAGAAATATATAAGTATGTTTATCAGTTGTCTGGTTACCATAGTACAGGCTCTGCCTAGTTTGGGATCAGATAGCGATGTGTGAGTTGTCCCGAAAATATTATTATTTAATCAATACTTGGTATTACCTCCCTTTGCTCTAATTAGCGCCTTTCTCATCGATCTTATTAAGTTCGAAACCGTGTCTTGAGGAATGCCATCCCACTCCTCTGATAACGCCATCAGGTTAGAAAGAGCGACGATCTTTGTAAGGTGGATAGTAGGACCTGGATGCGAAAAGCCGAGGGTCACCTTAAGTGGTGTGCATTTGGAGAGGTCTATATCCAGGAGTGGGCTGCAATAGGCTGATGGTGATGATGAAAAGCTTGCACTTTTGTGAACGATCGTAAGGTCTAGTCTTCGTTTTTGTGGTCAGGCCACTGAAATGAAGACTGGACCTTACGATTTGTATTTTGCGTCGTGTTATGTTGCTATGCAACGAGGTTGTAATGACATTGTCTATTAATTGAGCTGAAAAATACACGGTACGATCAATAATTATGATGAATAAAGTATTTATTCATCATAACTATTGGTCGTAACGTGTCGTCGCGAATATTTGATTGTGTGTATTGGGTATGAGTGAATTTCAATCCATAACCGTACCACTGCTGGGCACAGGTCTCCTCCGTGCACTTGGAGTATGAGTACGTTAAGTATATCTTACTGCCTTGAAGAGCTCAAAGCTCAAGCCAGGTGAACTCGCTGATAGGTTAGAGATAAGCTGGTTAAATTAGTAAAAGCGCGATTATAAAAATCCCCTGCCTTCTCTTTTGGGGTAAAAGGAATCACGCCTCTTAAAGTAAAAAAACCTCTGCCTTCTCCTTTGAGGTATCAAAGGAGGAGGCAGAGGTTTTTTACTTTAAGATACTATTGAGCTAGACAAGCATATATTAATTTAATTGTGTTTTAGTTCTCCAACGTGAATGTTGATTCAGTATATTCTATTCGAATGTATTGTAAAGTTTCATCAAAATCTATCCAGTACTTGTTGCGTGCATTAGATTTTTTTCATACTACTTAGATGGCAAACAAGCATACGGCCCGCCTGATGGTAAGCAGTTACCGTAGCCTAGAGACGCTTACAGCACCAGAGATCACCTGTTGCGAACGCAAAAAAAATTACACCAGGGTAATGTGACGGAGTATCCCTGGGATAGGTAGGCGTTTTAGTAAATGAGCGCTGGAAACCTATTATAACAAAAATTCATCCATCCTTACATCCAAACATTCGCGTTTATAATATTAGCTGGATGTAAATTCATACGCCAACATACAAACAAGAACTTTTGCTAATTAGTCAATGCTCTAACTTAGATTTAAAAACATCTGTCAGTCTGAGTCATACACTTTTAAATACATACAAATTTTGTTGCTATATTTAAGTGTTGATTGACATCCGCGGGTTACCTGTTCAATTGGTTCCAGCTGAAAATCAGCGCCTAGGATTACTGCCTGGCATTATGCTGAGCTGGATCCCATTTTGGCGTAGGCATGAGACACATTATTATAACTCGATGTTGTGCATCGTGTTTTTATCTATTTTTACAAGCATTGTCATTTATTTAGCTTGCAATGTATGTTAGTAAGTATGTTAGAGGCGTTCAAAGCTAGGTGCACTCGCTGTTCGGTAAACGATCAGCGGGTTAAGCTACCAAGGACGCGGTAACACTAACGATGGGTGACCGCATAGTGGTATTTCATCTGAGCATCTCCGTGCTTCGGAGGGCACGTTAAAAGTCGGTCCCGACTGTTATCAGTCGTTAGATCACGACAGAGGCCTAAATATGGGCGATCGAAATAACTCTGTCACCAGGTCGGCCACTAACCAAACGATAAGAAGAAGTATGTTAGTTTGTTTAGGCCAAATCTTGCAAGCTAGATTTGAAACTATCTGCCTAAGAAGTTAAAAAAAGGACGAAATGCATCTTTATATATTTTTTAGATTCGATATCAGACCTTTTAAAATTGTTGAAATGAAATAATGCCAGTAGTTTCTCGAAAGCTCTTCGAAAACCCGGCGTTTCAATTACACGAGTTATAGCCTTCATATTGAAAATAGCATCCCCAGTCGTTCTCAGAATTTATAGCATAAAATCAATACCGGGGTGGTGCCTATATTTAGTACTCAACATTGAGCTTTACTGCTATGGCATTAGGACTGCTATTTATTAATTTTGTTGTGTGTTGAACATGGTATACATAAGGCTATTGAATTTCATATAGATAAACAGAATTCTATAGCTTTATTAATACGTCCTAGATACAATTTGTCACGTATTCTCGGCGGAGTAAGCAAAGACTATAATCACGAGTTAATTCCCATGAAATATGCAACTCGAATTCCTTTTTAGAAGTGAAATCTTCTTTACGCTGCATTTTTGGGATGGGGAAAAAGCACTCGCGTGACTGTCACGCCAAGATACATAGATGTGTGTGTGTATATCACATCCGCAAGCGAATAATGGCTTAAGATGAGATACGCCTGTTTGCAATTTTCATTGTGCCTTATAACATTTACACTTGTGACGTGCAGTCTTATGACTATCAGTTTCCTACACGGACCACTGTACCATCAAGAACTTCATAGTTGGTATATCTCAAAAATCAAATCAAAATGTTTCAATGCATTATTACACAATCGTCTCATTTTAAGCATGCCTGTGCCAGAAGACACCTCTCTTTCTTTCATGAAGTGTGTAATATCAACAAAGAGATTGTGGTCACTATCTGTGGCTTCACAACTTTCTTTTTTATAAAGACGACTCCCGCACTAGATAACAAGCTCTGTGTCGCAGGGGACTTTACAAACATACAATTAACAACACACAAATTTTGTCCTGTGTGGGAATCGAACCCATAACCTCGTACACAGCAGGCGCATACTGCGACCACTGGACCACCCAGGCAGTCAAACTGTTTACTTATTTTATTGAGTGGTTAGTGGCTAACCTTATAAAAGTTTAGATTACTGATGTAGACCTCTGTCGTGATTTAACGACTGTTAATAGTCGGGATCGATACTCTGATGAAATTCCTCTATACCACCACCCATCAAGCGCCCATAATTGCTTAACTTGCTACGTTAATTCTGTTATTTGATACACATGACACAAGGCTTATTCCTTACGACACAGGGCTTGTTACTTAGTGCGGGTGCTGTCTTTAAAAAAGAAAAGAAAAAGATGATACTGCCCAAGATTATTTTAAAACCTACTAACAAAGTTTTAAAACAAACTCTTACTTTAATAATGGTCAAACACCGCCATCTAAACCCAAACTAGGCAAATCCTGTACTATAGCAACCAGATGACTGATAAACATACTTATATATTTCTAAATACATACATATAAAATCTTCTTTATTATATTAGTATAGATTATCCTATAATCTTGCTTCAAAGGTTAAACATCTTCTATGTCGTGTTACTGTACTTTCTTAGCTAAAATAAAAAATAATTTGTCAACAGATCGGGGAAATCTATAACACCGTTGAGGCTCACGAGAACTTGAATGAATGCCAAGAAGTGATCCTAGTTTTAGAAAACTACACACGGGATTTCAAGGCTCTGGGCGAATGGTTCAGACTTAAATGGGAATACGACAATACCCCTCCCCCTCAAAGGCCCCAAAGCTTAGCTTGGGAAATAAGAAAGACTGATTTCGTACGCCCAGAGTCACGACGAGCTTACTCCGTCAAAAGTTCGCCGTCAGTGTCAGGGAAAAATAGTCCTTGCCTGTCAGGACATAACACTCCAAGTGGAAAAAACAGTCCAAATTTAACCGGTAAAGCAAGTCCGGGGAGCGGGAAAATAAGTCCACGTATTTCAGGACATTCTAACACCAACAGTCCCAAAGCTAATGTTGAGTTTTTTAGCAACAAACTCGCATCGAAAATTACTACTAAGCCAGAGCCTAAGTCGGCAAAAGATACATCGAGACTGTCGGATATCAAAGAGAAAGAAGTTAATAATGTTATTGAAGATAATGAGGCGATAAATAACATCACTCATGTCACCAATGAGAGAGGAGAGGAGCCAATAAAACAGCCCACTGTCGAGATAGGTAAAGCTAAAGAATGTCAAAATACAAGCCCAAAATTGGTCGTTATCAAGTCACCTAAACGCACAGTATTACCAAAAAATGATTCTAACACAAATGAAGACTTCTCCAATCTAGCTAAAGACACAATTGCTAAATTAGACGCAATGGAAAATGAATTCCTAGCAAAACAGCTGGCAGAAAACGCAGCAAAGAATGAGAATCAACTAAATTTAGATAAGGAATTCGAGGGTGCCGTTAAAACGTTAAATTCAAACGGTACATCAGACAACATCGAAGAGAAAATTACTGCAGAGGATAAAGAAAGCACTGTAACAGAATCGCCTGTTAAATCTGAAGATAACTTCGCTGATGTTTCAAATGAAAGCTCCTGCAAATCACCAGAAACCGAGGAAAAATGTGAACCTCAACAAGAAAAAGTAATTAAAAATGAAATAGTTGCTTCTACACTACAACTTACAGAAATAAATCAAAATGGCGACATCGTAGAATTGCCAGATTCTAAAAAAATTGAACCGGTGAACGGTTCAAAAGAGCCGGAAGTGAAAGATTCTGATGAAAAAGAAGTAACAAAAGACATTCTGCAAAGTGAAGTTAAAGAACTTAAAAAAGACGTGAAGAGTGTGGGGGAAAAACAACAGACAAGGGCAGCATATTCTCAAGCCGCGGCCAAGCCGAAACCTGTAACCGCTCCTAAACCAGAACCCAAGAGCCAATCAAGGGTTATCGCTAGAAGCAAAACTGTTGTAGAAATTCGTGCAACTCCTGCTCAGAAAACTCCGAAACGAAATGATCCTAGAAATGACGCTAGAAATGATGCTAGAAATGATTCTAGAAATGATGCTAGAAATGATTCTAGACATGATTCTAGAAATGATTCTAGAAATAGAAATCAGACTAATAAATGCAGCTATCCCTTTAACCTAACTACTGGTCGAACTAGTTTATTCGATGCGCCTAACAAACCTGTGTCGAAGAAACCCATAAATAGAATGCAGCAAATGGGGTCTGGTGATAACAAAAATACGATAAAAACTGATGTCAATTTGAGAAAGAGACCACCACGTCCTACTACTCTAAAGATTAACGAGAAAGGTGATAAGAAAGAAAATAGTAATCCTTCATTAGACAAGATTAAAGATTGCGATGAATACGGCAGCTCAGATACTATAGTAACCCAAATTGATCTATCTCGGATTGAATCGAGTGAAAGTCTTAAGACTTTAGTCCCAGAAGAAGTAGATATTGGGCACTCTGTTGAAGTATTAAATGTTGATAAAACTAAGAGCGATGACGACGGCTGGCTTACTGTAAAATCTAGGCGTTTGAGTCGCGAGTCAAAGAAGCAATCTAAATCGCACTGGGCGAATAGATTCCACCAGCCTTCTGCGACCACCAGTCTACCAACTCTAAACATGATTGAATCTCCTAAACAAGAAATCAAAGAGATAACTTCTAGCTCAAAATTAGATCGTGCAAAATCTGAACAACCTCAAAATATGGCGGCAAAATGCAATGAAGCACCTGAAACACAATTACAGCAAATCTCTAAAATTCAAGAGGCAGTTCAACTACAAGTAATGCTCCCAAAAGAGATGCCTAAAGCAAAAGAGGGGGCATGTAAAGCAGTGGAGAAAATGTCTGAAGCAGTAGAAGGAACATCTAAAGCAGTGGAGAAGATGCCTAAAGCAGAAGAGAAGATACCTAAAGCATTAGAGAAGATACCTAAAGCAATAGAGAAGATGCCTAAAGCACTAGAGGTGATATCAAAAGCAATAGAGGAGATGCCTAAAGCACTAGAGGTAATACCAAAAGTGCCAGAGCAGATGCCAAAGTCAAAAGAAGGAACGAAACCAAAACCGGTATCTAAAGAGACTAAAAAAGATCTCGCTATGATTCGGCAGAAATCAGACGTGACTGGTTTGAAAACTCGTACTTCCAGAAGTAAGGCAATGAAGAAGGAGAAAATTAAAGATGCTCCTAAAAATGATGGATCTGAACTGACCAAGAACCGCCTACATTCCTCTTTAGAAAGTCTTACAACTGGGCTAGCTAGATCTCAAGAAAGTACTCAAGAGACTTTTGACTTTGATAAGTGGAAGTCTGAGTTCAAAACTAACTTCAATTTTCTTGAAGATGATGATCAAATGCCCGATCATAACGAAATTTTGAAGACTGCGGATCCGTCAGAGATGTCGGAGATAGCAGAAATGACGTCGCAGATAGAAGAGAATGAAAAGAAGATCAGTTGGGCTCTAGATTTCCAGTCAGAGGTAGATCAAAGAAAATTATGTGAGGAAGAAGATCTGTTGAATAGACAGATTATGGAGCTGCAGCAAGTTTCGGATATCGATTTGGACACGGAGACCGATGATACAGAGGTACGAAAAATATATTAATTTAAGTTTTTTAAGAAGCAGAAGGTAAAACAGATCGTTGTGATGTGTTTAACCTTTAAAAAATAGTCTTAATTAAAACCTCCCTTTACTATTTACAGACTGACGCAGAAATTTTGTGCGAGGACACATCAGTCGGTACAAGCCAGTCTTCGGAGACCTTGAGTTCTTTGGCAGCAAGCCTTGAGGACCAGTATGAGACGGCGCTAGCTGGAATGTCGTGGGCTGAGAGAATTGATACCCTCGGAGCGCTTGAGGCTTTGGTGGCTAGGGATCCCGGTATGTCTTGAGTTAGATCTTGCTAGTCTTTTATCTTTTGAACTGATTACATTTCACCCAATTTCTATCAGTTGAAAATGTCTATGTTATTAGAATTTACATATTAGTATGAGTGCTGAATTTTTAAAAAGCCTTAGATTTCTGTTGTATACTCGCAGGTTCTCTGTTTAAGTACTTCCTTAAACTTAGTCCAGTTTCTTCATCTTCAAACTGTGAATTAGGGAGATTTTTATATTTCAAACTTATTTTCTGTCCAGGTCGTGCTCAACAACTCCATGCCAAGCTGTCCCAAGGGATCAAACGTCGTGGCAGTCTGCAAGATGCATTGAGACGTCTACAAGCGAAACAGGCAAGGGCTGAGAGGCAAAGAATCGAGTACCAGACTGAGCGTGCAAAAAAGATACACCAGCTGCTAGCTAGAGTGGAAGAAGTTAAGGTAATTTTAGATAGATAATTCTTTATCCTACACCTAGTTACATTATTTTGTCGTTTTTCGTGTAGTTATGGCTCCATCCGGTTATACCGATGATTCAAGTAATAAATTTATATTCATAATTAGCACCATTTTATTTTTAAAAAGACAATTACAATTTGACGAATATTTTGCAATTTAGTGGTAGGCATAAATTGTGCTCTAAAATGACACCAAGAATATAATGTAACATAAGTCTTACACTCAAAAACTGAATACTAAATAAATAGTACTGGTTTAATAACTATCAAAATAATAATAATTATTAATAATTTATAAATTCCTAATAATTTATCAAAGACAAAATATAATGCAATTTATCAACATACATCGAGGGATCTTCTGATCCCTTATATTTTATGTATGTTCTGTACAAATATACAAATATTAGCGTTTGTGGCAGTAAGTCTTGCAGTATTTCCTTGTATTGTTTGCAGGTAGCTAAAAACCAACTGATAGAAGAAAAACGCCTGAGAATGGAAAAACGACTTCAGAAAGCCACTGAAAACCGGGATCAGCATTTAAAGGTAAATTAACTTTTTGAATCTCTGTATTTTTTATAATTTTTTTTTAATTTTTTGTCTTTTATATTCAATATATTTTCTGCGTTTTCAGGATATCGTCCGAAAAGCTCACGATGAGGAGGAGAAACTCCGGGAGATCGCGTTCATCAAGCAGCTGGAGGCTGAGAACAGGAGGCACGAGTTCCTCGACCAGTGTCGCTCGCACACTACCAGGCTGCGCATGATGAGGAGAGACAGACTGACGAAATTGGTAACTGTTTTTAAAATCTGTGTCAGTTCTTCCTCCGGTGGTCATATATAGCCATGAAAAGTGTTGTTTCGTTTTAGTGTCAATCGGTCAGGACTTCTCTAAATTATTATATCATTAGCGCGTTCTGTGGTGAGATTATAAGGCGTTGCGTTATATTAACGTGGGTCGATCCGTTTGTAACGTTTTCTGTTGGGGGTGGCAGGAGCAGAAGGCGGCGCGGGAGGCGGCCGTGGGGCGGCGCCGCCTGGCGCTGGAGGCGGCGCGGCGCGCGCACGTCGAGACCTTGCTGGAGCGGCGCAAGGAGCGGGACGCCAGGGTCGAGGAGCTCAAGGGGATCAAGAAGCAGGAGCGGGACGACGCCGCACGGGAGAGGGTAAGCCAACTCTACCGGCAGATGCGGTTCTAGAGGATTTTAAGAAGGCCTTTGACCAATGTATCCATAGAATACAAAAAAAAACAGCTTATTACTAATATAGCCTTATAGCCTTTTTGACTTTAGTCTCAATGCCATATTGCCATGCCATCATTATTTGTTGTGAATTGTGAATATTTGGAACCATACGTTTAACCCTAAGGTGTATCACAGGGTTCATATTTGGGACCATATTTTTTATAAAGTTGTGATATCAAAAATATTATCACAATTATAATGTCTACTGATCTTTGTATCTTCTATTGATATTGTATCTTCTATACAACGATATCCATAAAAAAGCAACTAAGGCGTAACTTTGGACAGTCACTACGCTTTTTGATCGTTTTGTGAAAGATATAATGTTACTATCAGAGTTTTGGCTTCGTTCTGCGATTATTTGTACCTATTTTACTTTATCTCTAGGCCGAAGGCGTAAAATCTCGTCTATCAGCACTAGCGGCGGCCGCAGAACTAGAAGCAGACGCTTTACGTTCACGTATACGAGACAAGCAGGACGCCAGCCAACAGAGACTTGAGTCTCATCTACAAGCTATCCGGGAGAAAGCCACTGGGCCTAGGCAGGCGGTCAGTATTTATGCATTATTACATATTATTATTTCAAGTCAAGAGTTTTATCAATAAAGTTCTAATCATTTATATTGTTTACCAAAAATTTGTCGCTTTCATAAATAGATGAAAATATATTTTACGATAAACCAACATAATATAATCAACAGACCATATCGGAGAGTCAAGATCCGTGCGCTAAAGAAATAAAGGAGTTAGAAGAAGAAGCCGAGAGATTGGAGCAAGAGAGAAGAGACAGGGAGAAGCAGAAGGCCATTAAGAAAAGGGCTAGGAAGGTTAAACAGAAGTTGTTGTCCACGTAAGTGTATTTACCATAATATATTCCATGCTTTTTAAGCTAAAGAATATTAAAAGGTTCTAAATGGTTTAAAATCACGGATTTGAAGTGAACCAAGACTCGAAACAGTAATTTGTGAAACATACCAATTCCATTATCCATTTGGAGCTAGTTTTCCTAAATTATTTTGACAAGTTTTTCTTTTAATCTTGACGTACCTCACAACCCTTCTCTTTGTACCAATTTTATTAGGGATCTACTCCATTGTCCAATCCAAAATATAAATGAATTTCTACCTATTTCTGGGAATTTAAAGGCTTTTATGATTTTGGTGCGGGCTTTATGGCCGTGCAATTTTGAAAAATAGTTGACAGATTTGTTCAAAATTACATAATTTTGCATTTCTATATACGTAATAATGTGTTTGTATACTTTTGTTTCGATATTCCTACTAAATAAATGGAAATGGGTATATCCAAAGCATACCATAACTACAGCGGAAAATAGCCGGGCTTGTTTTATTTTTATATAGTGTGCTATATACTAATAAGTAAAATTATGCAATTGCAGTAGCACCGAGAGAATAGTATTGGACGAAAACTCAGTAATAGACGTGGTGACCGTACAATCGACGAGAACTTGCAAAGTTATACATCAAATACGACATTTGATTGCCCCTCTACTCCACGCAGAGAGAGCCAACACCCTCAATGGCTTTGACTTTGAAGAACTTGATAAAAAGAAACCGAACAAAAAGAATAAGAAAATAGCAAATGGAGACGTAGCAAAGAAGGCAGAATCAAACAACAATATTAAAGAACCAGAAAAAATTCAAGAGGAGACTAAAATTGAAAAAGGGAAGAGGAAAAAGAAGAATAGTTTCGATAAAAATGAAAGGCCAAAGTTGTGTAAGAGTGGTTCGTGCTGTTCTTCTCTAAGCGATATGAGTCGAGGAAGTGGAAAGAATGAAAAAGTGAGAAGTAGTGTTGATATGCAGTTTTTGGAGAGGCAATTGAATGAGTTGCACAGGTTGATGGAGAAATACGATAAGGTAAGATTAACAATAAAATATAAAACTACAACACAATGTAAGAGTGTGTAACAATCCAGCGCTCATTTAGGGATGCGTTTTTTTATACTACCAATGTGACAAACAAGCATACGGCCCGCCTGATGGTAAGCAGTTACCGTAGCCTATGGACGTTTGCAACATCAGGGGTGTCACTCACGCGTTGCCGACCCTTTAAAACCCCATGCTAGCAAGGATGTGAGGATGAACTCCCTGTTGTTAAGAAAGAAACGTTTTCCTTTCCCAGGGATTATTCCATCTTATAGCCCTCGTGTAAAAAAATTGGTCGGCAACACGCAAGTACCTCTGTTATTGCAAGAAATGGTAACTGCTTAACATCAGGCGGGCCGTATGTTTGCTTGCCATCCAAGTAATATGAAAAAATGGGCTAGTAAAAAAACATTGCTGTTATAAAAAACAGTTTTTTAAAATAATAAATAATTAAATTTATTTTTGGAACAGTTTACAATATTTCATACTAGTACCCGCCTGTGGCTATGCCCGTGTGTACAATTCCACGGGAACTGTGTTTTTTACGAGATAAAAAGCAACTTATGTGCTATTCCAGACTATAATACTATCTCAGTGCTAAATTTCATCCAGATTCGTACAGCAGATTTTTTTTATACTACCAAGGAGGCAAACAAGCATACGGCCCGCCTGATGGTAAGCAGTTACCGTAGCCTATGGACGCTTGCAACACCAGGGGTATAATTCGCGCGTTGCCGACCCTTTAGAAACCTTATAACTCCTTTCTTGAAGAACCCCATGCTATAGTCTCTCGGTAAAACCTCGGCAGGTAGGTCATTCCACAACTTAATCGTACGTGGGAGGAAACTCCTCTGAAACCGCACAGTGCGGCACGATAAAGGTTCTAAAATGTGTGGATGAACTCCCGTTTTTACAAACAGCCATCCAAACTTTCGCATTGATAAATAATATTAGTAGGATGTACAATACTTAATAAAGTTATTGTGTTTTTTTAACAGACCTCTGTAGAAAAGTCGTCGATACACAAGGTCCATAGTGTCAAAGTGCTTGGACAGTACGTGAGCGTGGCTGCCGAACGGGAAGACCTCGTCTCACAAATTTCTACTAAGTAAGTTATGTCTATTATATTATACAAAGGGTCGCAACATATCTCACTACTGCTTCGCTCCTATTGATCATAGCGTGATGTTATATAGCCTATAGCCTTCCTGGATAAATGCACAATTCAACAAAAAAAATATCTTTTCAAATCGAACCAGTACTCTCTGAGATTAGCGCGTTCAACCAAACAAAGCTCTTCAGCTTTATAATATTAGTATAGATTAGTTATGTTATGGCTGCCACCGAACATTAAAAGACGGCCCGGAAGGAAAAGATGGCGGGATGAGCTTGACTCCTACCGTGCTGACTGGCAAGTGAGGGGTCTCGACCGTGACCAATGGAAGAATGAAAGGGAGGCCTTTGCCCTGCAGTGGGACAGTAATGGCTAATAATAATTAGTTATGTATATGTTTTTGAATCAGGCATGCATTTAGAATGACTTTCACCGTTAGCAGATGGTAATTCATTTGATGAATTTAATTTCCGTAAAGTGATATTCACATTGGTGCTCACACTTGGTTGGGTTGGGTTTTTTCTGATAAAAAGACAACTCCCGCACTAGAGAACTAGCTCTGTTTCGCGGGGGACTTTACAAACATACAATTAACGGACACAAATTACACCCAGAAACACAACAATTCTTTGTGAGTCACACAAAGTTTTGTTCTGTGTGGGATTCGAACCCACAACCTCGTGCACAGCAGGCGCATACTGCAACTGGACCACCAAGGCAGTCATTTCCACTTTGCTGCCATTTTTTTTTAGAGAGAACTAGGTCTGTGTCGCAAGGTCAATTCAATCCAGTCAGTTCCGTGTGGGAATCGAATCCACGCGGTGTTAGTGTCGAGATGATCACTTTAACCACTAGACTACATGTGCAGTCATCAACCATCACTCTCAAACTTCAAAAGAAATATCAATTAAAATCTTTAACTACAAACAAGATAACAAGTTTTTCTGAATCGAAGCAATTGGCGTACCCATAGCACAGATAATATAATACTAGTACAGATACCCCATCCCATACAAAGAAATGGTTCCCCGCTAACTCGGGCAAACCTTCGGGCTAAATTTTAATTATCTATCTATCTGTAGATGTCTGTATCCAACAGATTACGTGCATACACATAAAATCAACAGATGGCGACACTTTATTTAAAATTATATTTTTCACAAGATAGTAGGCACCTACTTCATCACTCACATAGATCTACCGACCATAAAGGGTAGGTATCACTCATTGTCTCGGGCTCGGGCCACGTTTGCTCGCTCAAAGTCACGCGCTTTACGAAATATACTTATTTTGATTGTTTGCTTCCGTATTTAACTAGCGCTCCGCCCCGGTTTCGCCCGGGCTAAACAATTTTTTCCCGTTTATATTAAAATGTTAATATACCTATTAACCTAAGTTTATTTTTTTGTTGATGGCTTATATTAGGTATACCTATAATATAAATTGATTTATTAAAAAGAATACATATTCGTGAAACTATAATAAGCAATTAATTTATCAGTACAAATAAACAAATAATCTGTTTGAAGTGATAAGGGTCTGTTTGAATTGTTTCTGTCTTAGTCAAATTAGGTTAATTATAATATTTTGTGACAACTCACACACCATCTAAATCCAAACTTGGCACAGCCTCAGACGACAGACAGAGCATATCACACTAAGATTGGTCCTGAATGGGAATCGAACCCTCATGGATTAGATTCACTAACCACTAGTTACGTAGTAACTCTTTAGTAATCTGTGCCACTAGTACAACAGGCCAGTCGATGTCATTAATGGATGGAGTAAATTATAGCATTCTTTGCTATTAGCAGGCCTCCGTCACTCGCTCAAGGCCACGCGTTATGTGCCTACCACTATGTAGCTCGTAACCGAGCCGATCGCCAGTGGGCTGCCGCACGCGACACAGAGCGCACACATCTACACCGACCATAAAGGGCAGGTATCGCTTATTGTCTCGGGCTCGGGCCACGTTTACTCGCTCAAGGTCACGCGCTTTACGTACGAAATAAACACTTATTTTGACTGTTTGCTTCCGTATTTAACTAGCGCTCCGCCCCGGTTTCGCCCTGGGCCAAACAATTTTTTCCCGTATCTTAACAGAAGTTTACGGTATAGTGTTAAGTTTTTTGTTGATGGCTTTAATTACGTATACCTATAAATTAAAATGTATTTTTTTAATTATTCGTGAAACTATAATAAACATTTTTTTTGTTTTGTCAGTTCAAATTAACAAATAAGTATATTATACCTACCTAGCATCTATCAATTCAGTACCTACGAGATGAGTCGAATTAGGGTAATAATAATATTTTCTGACAATTCACATACCATCTGAAACCAGGCTTGGCACAGCACAACAAACAGAGCTCATCACACAAAGATTTGTCCTGAATGGTAATCGAACCCATGATCCCCCAACTTAGTAGTTAAGAGTCACTAACCACTAGACCAACAGGCCAGTCAGGAGTAAGTATAGCATTCTGTGGTATTCGTCCAACAGTCCCATGGTACTGGGTTCGAATCCCAGATGCATGTCCAATTTTTGAAATTTGTTTTTTGTAGATGGTTTTAATATCAGATAATATTTTTTTTAAATATTAGGAAAAATATAATAAAACTGTAATTATTAAGTATCAGTTCGAATTCACAAATAGGTAATTTTCTCACATTACGATAGTCGATACCTTAGCACCGTACGGAGGTACCCGTATCCGGCCGAACCGGGTTCGAATCCCAACATCGGATACACTTTTTGTATTTTGTATTTGTTTAGTTTTTAAAATATTGAATCCCAACATAGGATACACTTTTTGTATTTGTTTAGTTTTTAAAATATTTATGATAATAAATCTCAAATTTTTGTTCATAATTTTGATAACGTAAGACATTTTTAAAGTTTTTTTGTTGAGAGAAAAAATATATATACCAGTATTATTTATTTTTAACCTAACTTTATATATTTTTATACCTAGTATGACCCAACAGTAAAATTTTAATTTATAAAAATCTGAAAATGCGTACAGCGCCAGCGCCATTACTCACAAGTCACTCGCAAGTTTCAACTTCTTAGTAGTACAAAATACTGCCGCCAGGACTACGGCGACATTATTGAATTTTGAAAATATATAATTATAATTTTATTTTATGAGCCCTTTATTTCATTTTCCTATGCTAGTAGGATTTCTTAAAATATGTATGTAAATGTTTCAGGCTATATTTCTTCCAGGTTTGAATTTTACATAAACGTAAATAACAAATCGATATATGTAACTCCATCTATTGGTATTTATTCGTACTAATTTTGATTTGTTCCTGATGAGACCCCATGCCCATAGTCTCTGCTTACCCCAATGAGAGACGGGTGTGATATATATATATATGTACAATAAGTCTTAATCTTTTCCGAAATGTTGAGTTTAACAAACCTTCAAAATATTATATTACTATATTTTAAGAGAGGTAGGGCACCATACTAGTGCGCAAGCTCGGCTCGGGAAGGACCTCCACCTTACAGAAGACCACAGCCAAATAACTACACACAGCGGTGTGGTTGTGTTCCTGTGTGTTAGTACAGGTCTCCACTCATTTAGGGATGCGTTTTGAAATAAACTTATTCCTATCCCAGGGATATTCCCATCTTAAAGCCTTGGTGTAAAAACACACAAGTGATATCTCTGGTATTGCTAGCCTCCATAGGCTACGGTAACTGCTTAACATCAAGTGGGCCGTTTGCCACCCAAGTAGTATTATAAACAATCACGATTAGACCCATTGTTTCATCATCATCTCAGCCTGACGACGTCCACTGCTGAACGTAGGCCTCCCCCATTAGTCTCCAAAATGGCCGACCCTGAGCTGCCTGCATCCAGTGCTTTCCTGCAGCTCTGATGATGTCATCTGTCCACCAAGTAGTAGGTCGTCCCACACTGCGTTTTCCTGTACGTGGTCGACACTCGAAAACCTTTCTCCTATTGTCTATTATAGTAATAATAACTGCTTAACATCAGGCGGGCCGTATACTTATGCCAGCCAAGTAGTATAAAAATAAACATGACAACTCCCGCGCTAGGGAACTAGACATGTCAGAAAGAAAGAAAGAAACATATTTATTTCGCACTTAAACAAAATAACAAATAAAATAACTTTTCTGTAGGTAATTAATATACTTAAGTAACCTAAATAATGTTGAGGTTAATAATTTTGTTTAAGAACAAAACTTACACAGAGTGCTTTGAGTGAGCCAGTATCAGAATTAGCCCGGGCATTCTACAAATTGGTGACGCAGATCGAGCACCGACCCCCTATATAGTATTAGATATTAAGAGTAAGTTATTGTTTTGAGTACAATGGGTTTGATATTGTGGAGGCTGTCACACACCTCCAACGAAAAGGGAGGATCCTCCGACCAGGCTGGGTGATCGTGCCTGGCGGGCCGCGGCCCAACGGTTAGTTGTTGGGCGTTGTATATATACTGAGTGTCTGTGTAAACTTCGATAGCGCGATTCAGCATCTCGAACATTTGTTCTGCGGTTGCGTGTTTCTCGGTATAGTGACATCTGTGTTTTCTATGATGAACTTCGTTGCTTGTTGTAGCGTTATTCTATTGGCCTGATAGATGACGCTACAATATGCTTCCATTGAAGGAAAAAACCTAAATTAAATTAAATAAAAAATAAAAAATGGTCTTAGCTCAGCTAGTTGCTTAGCCGAATGGCGAAGTAGCACTGATATTCTGCTAATACCAACAGTGACATACACGGGCAAAAAGCATGTGTCGCGGGGGACTTTACAAACATACAATTAACGGACACAAATTTAACAAACAATATTGTGTAAATTGGGGCAGAAAAGTTCTAGAGTGGCGACCACGAACTGGTAGACGAAGCGTGGGCGGGCCTCCAACAAGGTGTACCGACGACCTGGTAAAGGTCGCGGGCAACCGATGGACAAGGTCAGCTCAGGACCGAATGATGTGGAAGACCTTAGGGGAGACCTATGTCCAGCAGTGGACGTCTTGTGGCTGAGATGGATTGTGTAAATAAAGTTTTGTCCCGTGTGAGAATCGAACTCACGTTCTAGGCTCTAGACCAACAGGCAAGTCAAAGTAAAGTGTATATTTAATTGCAGGTCCCTAATAACTTCAATAACGATCATGGCTCGCATGATCGGTACATGTCCGATGAGCGCCGCCTTCTTCATCAGCACCAACGCGTGTGTGTACACTGTTCTGCTTCTCAGCAATCAGCTGGTAAGTCTACCTATACCTACTAATATTATAATGGTAAAGCTAAAGTTAAAGTCAAACTTATTCATTTAGATCAAATACATGATACTTATGAACGTCATAAAAACAAATGCCAGCATACTTTTTTCCTACGGCCAATTCGCTGACTATGGTTGGGCCTCGAGAAGAATTGGCAAGAAACTCGGGTCACTTTTTTTAATCGCCAGAATATAACATTTACAATTTGGTATAAGTTACAATATTAGTGGTAACGAAAAGAAACGGAAACCAATATCTAGCTAGCTGTTTGGACTCGGCTCCGCCCGCGAGAATAAAAGTAGCCTAAGTTACTCCTTATTACATCAGCTATCTGCTAGTGAAGTCCTGTCTTCTTTTTCTTATCGTTTGGTTAGTGGCCAACCTGGTGACAAGAGTTATTTAGATCGCCCATATTTAGGTCTCTGTCGTGATCTAACGACTGTTACCAGTCGGGACCGACTTTAACGTGCCCTCCGAAGCACGGAGAGGCTCAGATGAAATACCACTATGCGGTCACCCATCTATAAGGTTACCGCGCCCTTGATAGCTTAACCCGCTGATCGTCCGCCGAACAGCGAGTGCATTTGGCTATGAGCGTCCTGTCAAAATC
Source organism: Trisateles emortualis (assembly GCA_947095525.1). NCBI lineage: Eukaryota > Metazoa > Arthropoda > Insecta > Lepidoptera > Erebidae > Trisateles > Trisateles emortualis. The sequence goes on along the minus strand of OX352753.1, from coordinate 1,170,174 downwards.
GGTACAGCCGTTTCAGCGATTAGCCGAAAAAAACAGGCAGACAGACAATGGTAAAAAAAATATTTTGGTATATGTACCGTGTATACGTCCATATTATTTATTTGTATAAATTATGTCTTTGTTAAAATACCATAATCCAAAGGAGTACGTCATATATCGATTTCTTTATTACTCCTGCACTAGGGAACAAGCTCTGTATCGCGGGGGAATTTACAAACATCAAATTCACGCCCACATATTATATCCAAACTTGGAAGAAATATTTATGGATCACATAAAGTTTTGTCCCGTGTGGTAATCGAACCCACGATCTCCGGCTTAGCTTCAGGATCTCTAACCACTACATCAACAAGCCAGTCAATTTAGAAGTATTCTTTCAAATACTTAATCCATATCCAATCGTCCATCATTTCATAATTCCTGGAATATGTTAAAAACGCCATCTATGAATTTGTTTTGGTTTTAGATACTCATTGCTTTTAGCTGGATATGAGAATTTGTTGAAACTGTAATTCACAGATGGCGTTGCGTGTTTCATATTTTTGGATTGTTACTTTAAAATGTTTTTTTTTTGTTAAATAGCTATGAGGGATTTTAATACAATTTGTCCTAAAAGATATATGACCTCTAAATTAATTCAATACAATATAAACTAAATTTAAATTTTATATAAATTTCAATATTATAAATGTGAAAGTTTGTGAGGATGTATGGATGGATGTTTGTTACTCTTTCACGTAAAACCAACTGAACGGGTCTGGATGAAATTTGGCGTAGATATAGATAGTCTGGAATAGCGAATATGCTACTTTTTATCACGATTACCAACATCCACGCGGGCGGAGTCGCGGGAATTAAGTAGTTGGTCATTCTTAATTTATACATAGTCATAATAATGCCTATGATTGCACGTGTAGTCTATTGGTGAAAGTGATCACCACTAACACCGCACCGAGTGTTGTGGGTTCGATTCCCGCACGGAACTTGTGATTAATAAACGTTTGTTCTGGGTCTGGGTGTAGGTACCTACTTCGTGTCCGTGTTTTTTTGTGTTGATTTTGCAACATATCTTACTACTGCTCCGCTCTGATTGATTATAGCGTGATGTTATATAGCCTATAGCCTTCCTGGATAAATGCACTATTCAACAAAAAAAGATAAAATTATGAACATACCTATCTCAAATTTATACGTAATTACATTACTTTACCAAATCATTGCGCACTGCTTATCCCCTTACCCCTTTCATAATCATAACTTTTACCTAAAAACTATTCCCCAAAGAGGATTACGAGAATTAGCCGAGCACTTTCCTAGATTACATCAAAAAACTTCGGACGTAAGCATAAAAAAAGAACAACCCTTCGCTTCTGGGGGTTGTACTTTCTGCTCTATTAATTTTGATGGTTTTCCGAACGGAGAGTTTTGCTAGATTTGGTTTATGGTAAACGTTTTAGGTAAGTTTTGACGGGGTTAAGTTGAAAGTTTGTGATTAAATCAATCTTAAGTCGAAGTTGTGACAGATGGTGAGTTTGTCCACGTGGTTTCCCTTGATTAGTCATTGTTGTGTCACATATTTATAATGATTCACCACCTACGTGAAGGAAGGAATATCATCGTGAGGAAACCCACATGTATTAAAAGAAATTCTAAAGATATGTCTGATTCACCAACCCGCATTACGCCAGCGTGTGTGAGTTAAAGCCTAAACCCTCTCTCTCTTGATAGAGGAGAGGAAACCCGTGCCCAGCAGTGGAACATATATGGGTTGCTATTATTATATTATTATTATACTAGCTGTTGCCCGCGGCTGCGCCCGAGTGGATGTCGGTTATCGCTGCAAAAAGTAGCCTATGTGTTATTTCAGACCATAATCTATCTCTGTGCCAAATTTCATCCAGATCCGTTCAGTAGTTTTTACGTGAAAGAGTGACAAACATCCATCCATGCATCTATCCATCCATCCATCCATCCATCCATCCATCCGTTCTCACAAACTTTCACATTTATAAGAATAGAATAGAATAGAATTCATCCAGATCCGTTCAGTAGTTTTTACGTGAAAGAGTAACAAACATCCATCCATCCATCTATCCATCCAACCATCCATCCATCCATCCATACTCACAAACTTTCACATTTATAATATTAGTAAGGATGACCCAAAAGGAGCACCAGTATGACAGTAACAATAAAAGCGACAAGGGTCGAAATTCAAATTAAACACAGGTGAAACTACGGGGGACAGTTAGTATATCTACATATAAGTTTAGCTGTAGGTATGTTGTCTATATATAGGTAAGTAAAGTGCGGCGCGGCGTTGTTGGTGCTACACTGTGCCGTGAGACGAATGACGCGCGGCCATTTAGGGCTGTCATGTAAGATATATTGAACGAGAGTCTTTTGAAAAGTTTTAACCAAATTTATAGTGCACAAAATTCTGCGGCGAATAGTAATGAATTTGACTGTCTTTTGTTTAATCGTAGCTCAAAAAAGGACTAAAGTGTATGTTGCGTATTTTGTGTATGATTGTAAAAGGATGGTTTAAAAAAAAGGAATTCGTCGCAATGCCTGAGTGAAACATTATACGCTTATCTACGACTTGAAAATACAGGCTCTCATTGAGGTCAATAGTTCATAATTTGTAAATATTTTTTTCAATATTGATTTTGATCAAGATTATCTTAATATATAAATTTCTTGTGTGCGTGTGTATGTGACTGAACTCCTCCTAGACGGGTGGACCGATTTTGATGAAATTTTGTGTGTGTGTTCGGGTAGGGCCCTGGATGGTTTAGATTCACAATTGGACCCGGTAGGTGGCGCTGCTGTCGGTATTTCAGCTTTTTCCGGCAGGACGACGTCTGCCAGGTCCACTAGTAATATATGTATAATTATATCGATCGATACGTTCATAATTTAATGGTAGAACTTTTTTTTTGAGCGAAGCTGTGGGCAGAATTATTATGTAAATAATTAGTTTAGGTAGTGACACCCCTGTGCGCTACTGTCGGTAGCGCGGTGAGTGGGTGGGCGCCCTAAAAGCGCCGCTAATGCATCTCGCGAGCGCGTTCACACTTGCCAGTGTACTTGCTCCAGTAGTTGTTCATTATGCTAGTAGATCAATGAGTCCAAATATAAAATTATTACGACTTCCTAACTGAAAAGGTACTTATTTTATATTTGCTCCAAAAATGCTAGGTTATTAGTTATGTGAGAATTTTGTTACAACTAATATTTAAAAAATGTGTAAGGTAGTTAGCTAATCATGTATAAAATATCCACCAATAAGATCGTTTGATTCCAATAGCGGAAGATAGATAGGCACTGTACTCGCTTCAGCGGGGAAGGATGTCTACCTAATAGAAGACCACAGCTAAATATAGGATAGTAGTAGTAGCGAAGTATACAGGTTTATAATGTATCTATATATTACATTGTGCGCCGTAACCAAAATTGGTCTAGAGCAGGGGTCTTCAACCTTTTGAGACGAAAGAGTCTTTAAAAACCTCTTCGTCTCAATACTAAAGTCTACTAGCGACCTGTAAGGAACTAGAGAGCCACAATTTTACAGCGAAAGAGCCGCATGCGGCTCGCGAGCCGCAGGTTGCCGGCTTCTGCTCTAGAAGACTTTATTCGTCGGTTATTTGGTTGGAAGCAACTTCCAACCTGCACAGTAAAGCACGAAGGTACTTAGATGAGATACAACTACACAATCGTCTATCCTTAAGATAACTGCGCTTTGGGTAGCTTAACCCGCTGCTCTGAGCGCCTCCTATGTACTGCAAACTGCAAACAAGTAACCTTAAAGATTACGTGTACTCTTCATTGGACGTTAGGTCTATGCGTCAAAATTTGAAGCCTCCACAGGTCAACGTGCTTCCGCACAGGTATCCTCGGGAACAAAGAGACATACAATTTTTTTAAACTATAAAGATCTTATCTCAACAATTGGCTACCGTGTATTGAAAATAAAACCGGTATACTTATACCACAGTTTAGGAGAGTACAGCTAGTTTAATAAAATATTGCTGTCGGCAGAAATTTACTCTAATTTTGACTCATTTTGAAAGTTTGCAAGCGAAAGCACTCATCTACGATGATGATTCTTGGTTTTAGTCGCGGATATGTTTAAACACGTTGCCACATTCGTTTGGGAGAAATTCATATTATTGCGATCATAAAGCATAGGTAGTAAAAAAGCACGCGGGGTATAACCTTCCATGGTCACTCAATCGACTTCGGATCCAAGTAGGAAGATGCATATACAATCTGGTTAAGTGGGGCTATACCGCCGAGGTGACAAAAGTCTGGGGCTTGTACAATTTAATTTATTGTACCATCGACACGAAGAAGAAGAAGGTACTTCTCTGCCCTATGGATTAATATGTAATACTGAATATTCGCGAAGCGGAGAACTCTTTGTCTATCAGTATTCATGTAGTCATTTATTCTTTAAGTAACACTTACGCAGCTCATTAGTTGTAAATGTAACAGAAAGCCAGACAGACAATGAGACTTGAAGTAAGTCTATTTCATTACGGGCATTAACAATTGTATGGTCATGAGATGAACTAGCAAAAAGCTCAGGCTAACCCTTTCTACTGTTGCTCCATTTGCTTTCTTTATTAGCCTGATAGCTGTTTTTGTTTCAACTGTGTACATACCGTAAGCTTTTATTGTAACAATAAAATAAAATAAAAATAATATAAAAAATGTTCTTGGACTTCTAATTAGGCAGTTACCGGCTCTTTGATACAAATTCTGCGATCATTATATGAATAAAATCCGGTTTTTTTTAGCTCCAGTTTATCTTTTAGGGTCTAAGAAATGGATGGTTGTTCAAACGAATAAATTGGGCTTTTTAGATTATTAGGGACATTTTATTTTTATCGATTTAAAACTTAAGGCAAGATTGTTGCAATGTTGACTGCAGGTGTATTGAGTACATGGTCACTGATATTTATTCATTTGATTCCCATCGGAAAAGACAAGTTACATCTGGACTCACGTGCTTTGACCACGTAAGTCCAGGTGTGCTTGAACTACTACAGAATTGTCTTCTACGATACAGGATTACAGGGATATATTCGCGTTAAGAAAATAGTGAGTCATCGCTAAACTAAGCCACGCCCCTTGACCAATTACATCATAGTAAATTAGAGAGACGCGTGCGTACTGTCTGATGGGCTTTCTTCAACTGGTTATACTAAATAATATATTATAGACTTTCTACTAATATTATAAATGCGAAAGTTTATAAGTATGGACGGATGGATAGACGTTTGTTTGTTACTCTTTCACGTAAAAACTACTGAACGGATCTGAATGAAATTTGGCACAGAGATATGTAGATTATGGTCTGGAATAACACATAGGGTACTTTTTGTAGCGATAATCGACATCCACTCGGGCGGAGGTAATATATAATAAGCAGTTATAGACGCTTGTTATATCTGGAGCATAATTCGCCAGGTTAATAATGTCACCAGGTTTTAAGTATAGGATAACGTTTCTATAAAGACGCAGTCCTAAATGAGCTCTGGAGACCTCACTTTTGTGAACACTATCGTGGAAGCATAAAAATTCTCAATTTAATTTTTATATCAAAAAATGCAACAGGTTGGTGATATTTTAATATTTTTTTTATTACACAAAATTGCATTGAAGCTGGGAAGTCGTAAAGTTGGATATTAAAATTAATCCGTTGATACGATGCAAATTATTTGTACTTTGTAATTGGTTTTTGAAGCTTGAGTTTTGTGGGTCTCTAGCTTTACGATTCGAATGTTCAAGTCAATTATTTATACATATATAAACAATAAATTGTCCTGACTGACTGATTCATCAAAGCCTAAACCGCCGAGGCTACAAACTTGAAATTTAGCAAACAATAGACGAAACTGAGTAAGACGTAAAGGGATTTTTGGAATATTCCATCCACATATTTGGAGTGCAATGAGCACTGGAGATCTGTTCTTTTGAAAGAAACGTATTCCTATCCCAGGGATACTCCATCTAAAAGCCCTGGTGTCAATAAAAGGGTTGGCAACACGCAAGTGATACCTCTAGGCCGTATGCTTGTTTGCCACCCAAGTAGTAGATATTAAAAAAGAAAAAAACGTAAAAAAAATTGTTTAACCTGGATGAATGCCGCTAGTTACAATATATTAACCATTCGTATGGATAAATCTTAATCTGCCACGGAGCTGTCCTGAATACTTGTCACCACCGGGCGGATTCTAGGGCTTTTATAAAGTTGTGATTAACAATGCCTAATTAGGACTTTCTGACTTCGCACTGGATAATTTTTGTGTTCTCATTTTGTTTTCTATGTGTTGTCCTGTGTATGTTCGAATCAATGTTTTTTCTTTCTTTCTTCTTAGTACCTAACACTGCTTATAAATTAGTAGTGTGTTACCTACACTCTCAATTAAGTCAGCTGAGATTTGCTTGTGTAATTAAGCGCATGCGTTTATATTGCGTTCATTGACTGCATCAAATAAATTATTCTTTCTTTCTGGTCGGAAGCCGATAGACGCAGTAGTATGACTACTATTATTTATAATTACATTAAAGCCAATAGACAAGTGGCATTCGTTACGCCTTTTTTGCCTTTTAAACGTACGTAATTAGCTATTAATTTACTAAAGCAACTATGTTATTATACCCAGTAGGTGGTCTAGCTATTATTTAGCCATAAAATATTAGAAAAAGTTCTATTTAATTCGCTATATCATCCTCTTATCTGCAGGAAACGGTTATTCACTGGTTAGTTTCATTACTTTGTAGGTTATGACATGCGAAATGACTTTTATTGGATATAAAATTAATATTTTTTACTCATTATTATGTTTTTATATGGGTATTAGAGCAATTAGTTAATTTAGTGCCCTGTTAAACTGTATCCCCGGTAATTAATGCCTGGCTTTCCTCTATGATGTTGTCGGTAAAGTTCGTTCGTTGTGCATTGCAATTAATGCGTTGCAGACTATAACGATCGGTGTTAATGCGCAGGTGTTAAGCCAAATTTAGCTATATTTTTAATATTGGAGATAAAATGTAATGAGAGCGCTCTTTGAAGAAATGGAGATGTAGTGACAACGATTGATTAAAATGACATATCTGCTTGGTAATAAAAGTACGAGTTATAACGTTCTGTAATTATGGGGTTCTTCAAGAAAGGAGTTATAAGGTTTTTAAAGGGTCGGCAACGCGTGAGTGACACCCCTGGTATTGCAAACGTCCATAGGCTACGGTAACTGCTTACCATCAGGCGGGCCGTATGCTTGTTTGCCACCTTGGTAGTTTAAAAAAAAAAAAGTTCTTGATTCACTGACTGACAAAGCATAGCTTAAACCGATTAACAGAAATTTTAAAGTGCACGTGAGTAGCTCGAACGTAAGTGAGAATTTCCCGAAATTCCCACAGGAATATCCCACCTAGCACACGACTAGTCGGCTAAAGCTATGGCCAAATACGTCGAAAATTTGGATCCTACGGTCTTGCCCTTGATATTATCTCAACGCATCTCATGTATATGAATAAATTTTTCTTTTTTGGGATTTCTACACTTTTGGGCTATCTGGGGCAATTAAATCCCGGTGTACTTACTTAATTAATGTGAGCACAAACTTATCTTAATTTTACGCAAACTTATTGTTATGGTCTTGAGGTTTCGGCGCCTGATCAGCCATCGTTATTGAAATAATAAATTTAACTGTTGATATGTTCCACAAACCGTGAAGTTTATAATGATTTTTAATCATACAGACATATAAACGTTACCTTAACCCATTTGAGACTGCCGTGCCCATATGGGCACGGCCATATAAGTGAAGTTATTTTTTCGATGATGAGGGTAGTTGTGAATTTTATCACAGCAATTAAAACGTCAGTGTAGTAACTATTAGAAAATAAGCTGCTGTTCTTAAATTAGCTCCAAAATTTATTGATTTTTCGGTTGTGATTTTTGTTTTTACATATTGCATCGTCACCAAAAACGTAAGTACATTTATTTTTTTATTGAATATAATAATAAATACAGTTGAGGTTAAATTTTACTTGCCGTTTATTCAAATGTAGATTTACACGAAAAAACTAACCATTTTTACATTGTAATTTAGTAAAATTTTCGTTTTTTAGTCGGTGTCCCCAAATGGGGACAACGGGCACATAGCAGTACTAATTATTGTTGATTCTTTTCAGGAATTATTTGCTAATAGACATGTCGAAACGAGTGTTCACGAAGTCTGACGACTACAAAGGGCTAGAAGATGCTCTCGCGGCATTGGTAAGTGACTCTGATGATGACGAGGAGTACGAATTAGTCACTATTCCACCTGAACCAAGCTGTCTTACCGATGAAGAAGAGGGGGATGAGGATGAGCTGGTACAAAATGATTTACCACGAGACGTTCCAGGGCGAATAGAGGTTTTCGTACGTGAAAGTGTAGACCACTCTCTGCAGTGGGATGAGGATGATGACGAACCTTTGTCTACATTACAAAGAAAGCGCCCGCGTGTAGAAGATCAAGAACCTCGTTGGCTCAAGTGCCAACCAACCTATGATGCCTTTCATGGTGCAGAAGGTGTTACACAAAGACAGGAAAATGTAAAGTCAGCATTGAAAAATCTGAACCCTGTTCAAATATTTGAGAAATTATTTGATGAAAATATTTTAGAAATGATTGTACATAATTCTCAGCTTTACTCTTCACAAAATAACAGACACGATTTTTATACAACTCCTCAAGAAATAAAGACATTTTTTGGCATACTGATACTTAGTGGGTACCATCATCTACCTCGAGAGAAATTATACTGGTCGCTTGATGAAGATTGTCAGGTAAACATTGTTGCTAATGCTATGTCTCGTAATCGATATCTACAAATAAAAAAGAACCTTCATTTTTGCGATAACATTGCATCCGAGGGTACTACTGATAAAATGTATAAAGTCAGACCGTTGGCTGATATGCTGCAAGAAAGATTTTTGCAGTGGGGTACTTTTCATGTAGACCTATCAATAGATGAGTCTATGATAAAATACTTCGGCCGTAATCCAGCAAAACAATTCATAAGAGGCAAACCTGTGCGTTTTGGGTACAAAAACTGGATGTTGGCGAGTTCTTGTGGCTATTGTTACGTTTTCGATATTTACTGTGGCAAATCTACAGGAGTACTAAGTAAAGAACCTCTAGGCTCAAGAGTAGTCAAAACGCTTCTTGAGAAATTGAATACAGATCCAACGGATCATATAACCTACTTTGACAATTATTTTACAAGCCACGGGTTACTGAAAGAGTTGCGGGATGCAGGATATCGTGCTACAGGAACTGTCCGGGAAGGTCGTACAAAGCGATGTCCTCTAACCAACGTGAAAGAGATGAAGAAGAAGAATCGAGCCGATTATGATTATCGTTTTGATAAAAACAATAAAATATTATTTGTAAGATGGTTAGATAACAGCGTATGTACGATGGGGACTAATTTTGATAGTGTGGAACCCCTTGGTAAGGTGAAGCGATGGTGTTCAACCAGGCGCCAGAAGGTGGATGTCGATATTCCACATGTTTTTCAAAGTTACAACGCTGGTATGGGTGGAGTAGATCAAGCGGACCAGTCCATTTCTCTCTACCGAGTTTCACTACGTGGTAAGAAATGGTGGTGGGTTTTATTCACCTACATGCTGGATGTAACTATATCAAATGCCTGGCGCTTACATATTATGAGTTCGCAAAAAGATGATCGAATGGATCAACTCCAATTTCGTCGGTACATAGCTCGGCATTATTTGCGCCATACACAAAAGAAAGCTCGTCCATCAGCTTCAAATTTACCGAGTCTGCAATACCAAAGCGGTGGCCATTTTCCTCAAAAACTTGCAAAACAATTACGATGCACCGTGTGTCACGCCAAAGCTCGCTGGCAATGTAAATTATGTTTGAAGACCCTATGTGTAGAAAAAATATGTTTTGAAAGTTTTCATACCGCATGATACCGTTGTCCCCATATGAGGACGCCTTTTTTTTTCATATTCAAATATGTTTTTTTCAGATTTTTTTTTCACAATTTTCTTTTGTACTCTAAAGATATTCAAATAATAAAAGTTGCATTCAATTATCTTCTGTAGTTTTATTTTGGTCCCAAATGGGTTAAATTGAATGTAACTGTGCATGGTGGAGATCTGAACAAATGTATGTTTAATAAATGTAGATCTGTTTAATCTTAAAGTGAACATACGCACCGCATCTAAATGACCATTTTATAATTCGTTATTGCTGATATGTTGAATTTTTACTATACATGACTACGATATATCAATTTTGAAGGTTGCGATAACCTGCTAAAATAAGAAGTAGCGATAAGGCATTGTACATAAGTTTGTTAATATATTTTGTAAGAAATATCTGACTTTTTGGGGAAATCCTCGAGGAAGCAGTGTACGTCTTTTGGCTGAAATATATGGAATGATGGATGCGAATTATTATTCTTTTTTACTATTAGTTTATTGTGTTCTTCTGCAAAGACTCTTCTCTTTTCAAATCTTTCTCTGACTTGTGCGCTTTTTGGGCACGTTTGCCCTGCAGGTTGATCTTCCCCGAGGCTCAAGGGTGTAATTTCTTGTTCCCTTGAACTTCTGGTGTAACTTCTTGTTCCCGTGAAGAAGAAGTTACACCCTTGTGCCTGCTATGCTAAAAATTTTGTAACAGCAAAACCCAATAACTGGTAGAAAATCTCTTAAGGCTGTAAGTCTGCTGTTGTGCAATTTTATTATGTGCAAAAGGTTAAATAAATATTAAAAAAAAATCGAATTAGGTAATTGAACACGTGGCCTCACGATCGGCCACAAACAGAAGCGTTAACTTATGCCATGGAACCTACTAGGTAGTTTCTGCTTTCCGCTCCAAACTCCGCTTTACAACCACGTTCCGCTTAATGCGCCGCGCCGCCCGTTTAAAACAGCAGCTTAAATCAATTCCAAATTAAAATTATTCGGACGAAAATATTTCCTTTATTAGCCGCAATTAAAACCAGCTTATTGAATCGTACGCTGAATTGAATCGGCCATGTTAATTGGCCTTTATCGCTGACGCCATCTTGTTTTTTGTTTGAATGTTATTTTTTTTCGTTCGTAAATCTAGTTGTTTATGAGGGTCGATACGAAGATTGCTGATAGGATCTTTGGCCGATATTTGGTGCGATTTTTGAACTGTTTCTTTTTGAATGAAGATTTTTACTCTTTTCTATAAAAATACCTATATTAGTCAGGAGTATTTTATGTGAAAACATCAATCTGATACGACCAGCGATAGCTGACGCGACTATCGTTTTATTTCGCTTTTCAAGACACTGAGTGTCTCTGTGTTTTTGCAAAATTGGTCACCCATCTACGGATCGCCTGTGGCAAGGCCCTTTGTACATTTATCGATCCGCGCAGTTACTACTTAGCTACGCTAGCCACGTAATAAAAGTTACCAAAAAGAAATGAGAATTAATATATAATTCAAAAAATATTAACTTACCTAACCTAATATAGTTTTATTAAGGACTAGCAGTTGCCCGCGGCTCCGCCCGCGTGGATGTTGGTTATCTCTGCAAAAAGTAGCCTATGTGTTATTCCAGACCATAATATATCTCTGTGCCAAATTTCATCCAGATCTGTTCAGTAGTTTTTACGTGAAAGAGTAACAAACATCCGTCCATCCATTCTCACAAAGTTTCACATTTATAATATTAGTATTATTAAGGATATTCAAAATTCAAATTACGAGTGCGAGTACGGCGCCAGTACTGGAGCGAGTGGACTGTCTCGTATCAAACGCAGCACACTATAATGTCCCTGTCTACTATAACAAACAAGTGTCGTACATTACTGGTGTCGCTTTTACGCCGATCCTTCACTACACCGTTGAGGAAAAATGTTTTGTTATTATACCTACATCTAACTATAACTAGTGTATCACTTTTGGGTGTATTAAAACTTACGAGACTAGGTACTGGCCTTTAAAGTTAAATTAGAAATGTACGCTGGCCTAGTGCGAGTCGATTCTCGCTCTATTAGGGTTCCATATACACTACACTAATATTTTTGTATGTAACGAATAAACTCAAAAACTTCTGGACGGATTTTAAAAATTCTTTCACCACTAAAAAGCTAAATTATCAGCGGGTAATATAAGCTATATTTTATTCAAAAGAAATTACGGGATCCATAAGATAAGATAAGATATTTATTCGCTCAGAACATGGTACAAAAGATGACAGAATACAGAAGTGGCCCGACATATTCACCTTTGGAAGGCATGCGAATTTTTAAATTACACAAAGCAATACATAATTACAATATATTATACACAATTCATGTCTTACACTTAAAAAACTCATCTAAAAGTAAATATATGTCCATGAAACCGGCACGTGCCGTTAGTATAATTATAATAAGAAAGAATTCGTGCACTATTTGTTTAAGAGAGGTAAGGCAGCATACCTGCTGCAGCTAAATAATTAGTCACAGTGGTGTAGTTGTGTTCCTGTGTGTGAGTACAGGTCTCCAGCGCTCATTTAGGGATGCGTTTTGAAAGGAACGTTTTCCTATCCCAGGTTATATACTTTTTATACTACTAAGGAGGCAAAAAAGCATGCGGCCCGCTGCATGATAAGCAGTTATCGTAGCCTATGGACGCTTGCAACACCGGGGGCATCAGTCGCGCGTCGACGACACTTTTTTTACACTACCTAAAGAAATGCATAGGAATAAAATACCACTATAAAGGGGAAAATCCTACCCTAATATGGCTTACTTATTTCTATCTTCTACCTTTTTTAAAAATATATTCTTTGTCTCCAGGAAAAAGAGATCCAAAGAGACCAGAAAGAGATGGAGCTAACCAAACAGCTGAGCGACTGTCTCTCTATAGCCCTGGACTCGGTGCTGTGCTCCACAAGGATGTATGAACAGAGCAAGAATGTGGAGGGAGAAGAGATAGAGATACTCGCGTCTCTACGTGGCAGAGCTCATACATTGATCAGGTAAGTGCATTATTCTTGTTGGGCGTCTTTTTCTACATAGTGAAGGTTCGGAACCAGAATAATTTAGTGAATTACTAAGTGTACAGTTTTGGTCTTATATTTAAGTAGCACATGACTACAGCGCCCTTTTCAGGCGTCGCAAAGTGGGTTCTTAGATTTAGACTAGATATTCTTAGTTTTTTTTTAAATAATATTACCAAGGTGGCAAACATGCATACGGCCCGCTTGATGGTAAGCAGTTAACGTAGCCTATGGACGTTTGCAAAACCAGGGCTGTCACTCACGCCTTGAATAGGTATCCTAACTGTAAGAAGCGAATTGTTTGTAGATCGTCACATTATTAAACCTAACCTTACTTGATACAAAGCCTTTCGGGAAATCTCCCATATCTCTTTGTAGTCTTCTATCTACCTATCTATACGTCGGACGTCGGATCTAGACCTTCCCCAAATATTTCCACAGCATTAAATTCTGATCTCGGGAAATCCCACCCACATGCCCACCGCTGTGACTCCTGTGAGCTAGGATTAATAGCGGAGTAACCAACTGACACACCGAGCTTTGACACTCGTGCGTCCCGTGGACAACTAAACCTACTGTCTTGGACTTGGAGACAAAATAAGTCTGTATAGGTTTGTAACCTATGAAAAGGAGCACCACGGAGGACCTTAAACTACGGGACCTATGTGAGCTAAGTTTGATTGTTATAATATGTATGGCAGAAACGCATGGAAATTTCCTTCAGATGAGATAAATTCTGAGCTGCCAATGCAGTGTCTTTCAGTTTGTGGTCGCCACCAACCGAGTGTCCATCGGGCGAGCTATAGTCCCTGAACTTACATAGATCTAACTTAGCCACAAGACGTTCACTGCTGGACACCATACTAGCGAGCAAGCCCGACTCGGGAAGGACCTCCACCTCACTGAAGACCACAGCCAAATAACTACACACACTGTGTTCCTGTGTGTGACTACAGGTCTCCAGCGCTCATTTAGGAATGCGTTTTGAAATAAACATTTTCCTATCCCCCCCGGGATAGGAAAATCCATCTTAATGCCCTGGTGTCAAAAAATGGGTTGGCAACATGTAAGTGATAACCTTTGGTATTGCAAGCGTCCATAGGCTACGGTTACTGCTTAACATCATGCGGGTAGTATGCTTGCCAACCTGGTGACACAGTTATTTAGATCGCTCATATATTTAGGCCTCTGTCGTGATCTAACGACTGATAACAGTCGGGACCGACTTTTTAACGTGCCCTCTGAAGCACGGAGACGCTCAGATGAAATACCACTATTGCGGTCACCCATCTATAAGGTTACCGCGCCGTTGGTAGCTTAACCCGCTGATCGTTTACCGAACAGCTAGTGCACCTGGCTATGAGCGCGCTACTTAAGTGGTATAAAAAAACACAGGTTTTGAGTGGACCTTTTGTCTGCCTATTGCCACATAATTAAGTCAACATTTGAACTATATCGGTCTCTTTGCAGTCTTACTATTAAAAAATACATTTTACAACAAAAACTATGATATTATGACGTACAAAACCGGCTCTATCCACTTAGGTGGAGTATAATCTAATTTGTCTAATGCATCGGGAGGCAAACCCCCCTGTAATTTGGAGAGGAGGGAAGCAAAAAACGGACCACGGGGGTACACTCTTGTGTTGTGTTTTTAAGGGATGATATTAAAATAGTGAAATGGTTTTGTGGGTGAAAAACTAGATGTGTTAAAAATGAAAGTTCTTTTTATTCGTAAATTACGTTATGGATTATAATAACATAATATCTATTTATAAAAATAAATCCATATTTCCCTTAGTCACGCTACAATTTGAGTACGACTTCATATTTTTTTTCAGTTTTCTAATACTTTGTAGAAGGTTCTTGCGGAAAAAAATTAAGAGGATATATTTTTACCCCGGGTGCAGTGGGGGCGAAGGACACTAGTATATTAATTAAAATTCATAATATTACAAAAAATAATATAAAGTAGTAAATCAATCCTTTTTGGTTTATATTTGGTATATTTTAATAAGCGTCAGTCGATTGTTGATGGGCTATTGTTTCTTTGAAAGCATGTGACAGCTGTCAACTGTCAAAGTGAAGGTCACTTTTCTATCCACCAATCGAAATTTCAGACCTTACCGTGAAATTTTCATACAATGAACGACTACAAAAATTATCACTTCTATTTATTTTTTATGGAAAATAAACAGCTTGTATTAATTTGATATACATATTTGTTAATCATACTAACACCTGCAGGTAGGTACAAGGGTAGTTATTCACTATTTACACACACCCATCTCTTTTAATTAAACCCCACGTACAATAAACAAGCGAGTTACCCTGTTGACGGCGACACCACGTCCATAAGAATGAATGTATGTCAGTCAGTCAGTATTGTTCTGACGCGATGCTTTTTATATTATTAAACTTGATGGTGAGTGTAGGGGTAGTGAATTGAAAATGAATTGTTGAAGGAAAAGTAAGTGCCAATGTATATGCGCATTTTTTTAAATGCAGCGCCCGCACTACTGTAAGCCATGTGTCGCAGGGGACTTTACAAATGTCACTAAGATCTTTCAAAGAGAACTCCTCCACTAGGGAAGAAGCCTTGTGTCGCAGGGGACTTTACAAACGTCACTAAGTTCTTTCAAAGAAAACTCCTCCACTAAGGAACACGCCTTGTGTCGCGGAGGACTTTACAAACATACAATTAACGGAGACAAAGTACACCCAGACTTCGGACAAATATTTATGGAGCACACAAGTTTTTGTACCATGTAGCTTAGCACACTAGCTATCTAGCCCACGACCGGGCTTAGCAGACAAGGTCACTAAGTTCTTTAAAAGAGAACTCCTCCACTAAGGAACAAGCCCTGTGTCGCGAGGGACTTTACAAACATACAAATTATCTATCGAAAGCGAGATGGCAAGACATCTGTTAATTTTCTATTCTTCGCATTCTTTTAAACTCTTTTTTTTAAACACAGCTCCTGCACTAGGCAACAAGACTTTACAGACATATAATTAACGGACACAAATTACACCCAGACTCAGAACAACTCTTTGTGGGTCACACAAAGTTTTGTCCTATGTGGGAATCGAACCACAACCTCGTAGACAGCAGGCGCGTACTGCGACCACTGGACCACCGTCAGTCAGTCATTGATCCAAGACTTCAGTCAGCCAACAAAAATGTTAAGTATTTAGATTGTTGTTTTGTCTGTCCGTCCATTGAACAGTGTCATATGAGCTGGTGCGTAATGAGTTTATCAAAACATGGGTAGGATCAGTGCTCTGCTCGCTAGCATGCACAATAGAGTGTCACTCCATTGTGTCCATATGTGAGCTTGTTCGCTTACATCTCAACGAGATGTAAGGGAGGCACAGAGTAGGAAACTGTTTGTTAGAATACGCTGGGAATTTACAAGGTTTTATTCTTGTCTTACAATTATTTACGTATGTAATTAGAAAAAGAAAAGCAAGCCACATTTTTTTTCCTATCTAGCTAAAATTTTTATTTATTTTTTAAATAACTTTAAAAGTGATACCTCTGGTATTACAAGCGTCCATAGGCTACGGTAACTGCTTAACATCAGGCAGGCTGTATGCTTGTTTGCTGCCCGAATGGTATAAAAAATATATGATAAGCAGCATATGAGGCCACTTTAGAAATTAAATTACAAACTCGTCATGTCCCATGTAGGAAAAAGGGATCCTACCATCTCTTTCCGAGTGTACCACGATGTCATTTGCCATTTAGAGGGACCTGCTTTTGCTCAAACTTATTTCGTCTACCACTATGAAAATCAATTATTTTTCATAATTTATTTTACTTTGATAATGGGTTTTCTTTTAATTCTTTTAAACTTTCACGATTTGTACACATATTATACCTATAATGGAAAACGGGTCTAAATCGCGTAATATTTTAAAGGTTTTCGTACCTTTTTGTTTCCCGACGTTTCGGTCGAATTGCACCGACCGTGGTCACGGGTTGACTGGGTTTTTTTTTTACCGGACTTATTCTCGACCTTAGGCCTCCAGCGCGCACAAGAGGGCGTTATTGCCCACTTTGTGAAACACTGGTTTAAGCCATTGATCGTCTGTTCAAGTTGCCTAAGTTTCCCGGTTCCATTTCAACATGGCAGTTTCCCAAAGCACGCGATGACGTCAATAATAGTTGTGCTGTAACATATAAAACAAACATAAAAATATTTTCCAATTAAACTATTAGAGATCACACGCCCGATCTTCAATTTCTACCATTGTTACAAAAGATAAGCCATTATTAATTAATTTAAATCACCGCCACGTGCACCCCATTATATTTTCTCTGCCGCACGCTACTCTGTACTCAAGGGTTCGCGACATCGATACTCGGTAGATTACAGCCGATTATCGATTCAATCGGATACCGTCACATCGATTATAATCAGAGGGGTAAGTAGCATTGGCGATTTTTATTGCAGTCGCCATATGGGGTTTGTAAGTTATGTATTATGGCTTATGTAACTATTTGACTTGTTGTGTTAAGGTATATTATGTTGTACTAGCTGTTGCCCGCGGCTCCGCCCGCGTGTATGTCGGTTATCGCTGCAAAAAGTAACCTATGTGTTATTCCAGACCATAATCTATCTGTGTGCCAAATTTCATCCAAATCCGTTCAGTAGTTTTTACGTGAAAGAGTAACAAACATCCATCCATCCATCCATCCATCCATTCTTACAAACTTTCACATTTATAATATTAGTAAGGATTTCTATACTGTATTTCTTTAAATAGGTTTTTTTAAAGACAGGTCTCGTGCTTGAGATCATACACTCTGTCGCGAGGCTTTTATTTTTAATACTAGTTGGGTGGCAAACAAGCATACAGAAAGAAATTACCGTAGCCTATGGACGCTTACAATACCAAAGGTATCACTTGCATGTTGCCTACCGAAAAATAAAAAATGGTGTTTATTTTTAGTAAAACCCTAGGTACACGTATTAGCCTTGCAATCCAGCGTGGAAATGTGGCCAGTCTTTTGGGCACCTTTCCTCAGAACTGCGATCTCAATCAGATATTTTATTTATAGGTAATACCTTTAAATACAATATCTGATTGTTTGTAAGTAGGTTAGGTTAGGTAACTTTAATTTTAATAACTATTCACATCTCAACCCATAAACGTCCCACTGTTGGGCACGGGTCTCCTCCATCAATTTGGAGGGATATTAGCCTACTATACCACGCTGGCCAGACGGGTTGGTATAGGGTTTTGTTTCGAGTTTTCCCTCTCTTATTGTCTCTCGATATTGTCTGCCTGACTTACTCCCTTAGTCGACTCTTACGACACCCACGGGATGGAATGGGGTGGTGAAATTTGTATTCTTAATCCGTCACCACACGGAAAAATATAAATAACTATTCATGTAATAATAAATAATATTTGTTAAACCCTAGGGTTTTATAATAGAATTTCCCTAGGATAGGAAAACGCTTTTTTCAAGCGTCTCTAAATGAGTGCTGGAGACCCGTAATCACACGTTATTACAGACTCTTACCAATATACAATGAACGGACACAAATTACACCCAGTCCCAGTCCATAGAGATATACGTGAGGCGCTAGAACAGCGTTTCAAAGCAACGCGGATCGGTCCGCATCCTTAGCACTAGCGAACCGCTCCGGACGGCTCATACGGGTCTCCCGGACAGCTGTAAAGCCAGCCTTATGTCAGTACACACATCACTGACCTGTTATGACTGGCCTGTTGGTCTAGTGGTTAGTGACTCTGACTGCTACGCCGGAGGTCGTGGTGCACATTCGTGCTCATCACACAAAGATTATTATAGATATTATAGATAAATTACACCCAGACACAGATGTCTGGGTGTAATTTATCTATAATATTTATGTATTTAGAAATATATAAGTATGTTTATCAGTTGTCTGGTTACCATAGTACAGGCTCTGCCTAGTTTGGGATCAGATAGAGATGTGTGAGTTGTCCCGAAAATATTATTATTATTCCCTTTATTAAACTTTCATCTCTTAATTACATTTTTAAATACATACCAATTATAAAAAATATACATTTAAAAATATAAAAAAGGAGGCCCACCGGTATCGGGTACAGGGACCAAGCTACCGGTGGTTAGGGCTCCAGAGACAGGAACCTCCTCACGATGCGCGCCGTGTTATTATTATTATTATTATTATTTTTTTTTTTTTATACTACTTGGGTGGCAAACAAGCATACGGCCCACCTGATGTTAAGCAGTATCCGTAGCCTATAGACGCTTGCATTACCAGAGGTATCACTTGCTTGTTGCCAACCCATTTTTTTACACCAGGGTTTTAAGATGTAAGTAACCCTGGGATAGGAATACGTATCTTTCAAAACGCATTCCTAAATGAGCGCTGGAGACCTGTACTCACGCACAGGAACACAACTACACCGCTTTGTGTAGTCATTTGGCTGTGGTCTTCTGTAAGGTGGAGGTCCTTCCCCAGTCGGGCTTGCTCGCTAGTATGGTGCCCTACCTCTCTTATCAACCAATTTTCCATCAAACACTTAGAAATACTTCTCAACATTAAAATCTTGAACTAAATCACGTTAAAACATTCTCGAGATGCTCTATGAAGAACATAATAACATTATCGAGTGCTCTACGAGTGTTTAATTCGATTCGACTAACAAAGAGTTCTCGATAGCGAGTGGCACAACTCGAAATTCAATCAGACCCTTTCGTGAAGGGGTTATAGCGTTTTAAGGGTAGTGATGGTATTTGAGGGGTAAGGTGACCCACCAATTCCATACGTAATAATATTAAGAGTAATGATAGGATACGCCAAAATTAATTTAATAATTGTAAAAAATGGCTCCTGCATTAGGGATCAAGTCTATCGCGATGGCTTTATAAAACATACAATTTGTGGTAGTACACCTAGACTAGGAATAAAGCATTTTTGGGTCCCAAAATCGAACCTAAGCGGTGGTAGCCGAGCGGCGGAGCAAGAGGACTGCGTTCAATCTCGGGTGGTAGTACCAATGTAAATTCTATTCGTGAAATTTATATAATTTTAGAATTTATTATTTTATACTACTCGTGTGGCAAACAAGCATGCGGCCAGTTTGATGTTAAGCAGTTGCCGTAGCCTATGGACGCTTGCAATTTATTTCAAAACGTATCCCTAAATGAGCGTTGTAGAACTGCTTTATCGCTAAAAGCAATTTCACACAGGCATCTCTTAGACCTAAGTCACCTCCGTTAATAATTAATTACTCAAAGCTTCGGCTAATATTTTCTGTTCTATAATTTGTCACGGTAAGCTTCTATCAATCTCGTGCCAATTCGCCAGTAAGCCGCTTTATAATTAGACGGTATGTCGCCGGTGGTCGTCCACGCCCACCAATTGGCGTGGAAGTCGTGTTGTTAATTCATAAAATGAAAAACTGACTCGTGTCCCGCCGTGTGAGGGTATGGTGCTAGTGATAGCGGGTGCGAGAGCGGATATAGCTATCGATGATCTTTTTATACTAATAAAAAAGGCATCAATAAACACCACAGCCCGCCTGATTGTGAATAGTTACCGTAGCCTATGGACGTTTGAAACTTCACTTCTATCTCTATCTGTTAATTCTAAAGTTGCCTGTAAGAAATTGCTCTTAGCGATAAAACAGCCCAACTTGGTGTAATAAAGTTATCTATTTTGCGCGTTGCAGACTTTGTAAAGTCCTTTTAACTCCTTTCTTGGAAAAATCTTCATACTCCCCCTATATACAAATTTATTTATAATTATTAATTTATAACGTCGTTAGAATACCGACATAGTTTAAAACTATACTAAAGGCATGTCTGATCCACCCACCCGCATTGGGCTAGAGCGTGGATTAAGGCCTAAACTATCTCAATTCTATAGTCTTCTATAGAACTGAGATGGTTAAGGCCTTAATCCCGTGGAGGAATGGAATAGGAGACCCGTGCCCAGCACTTTGACATATATGAGTTGCTATTACTATAAAAACTATTATTTATTAGTTACAAACTCGCTAGCACTGCGGCCCCACCCTTGTCCTATAATGTCGCGGGGACATTTTTAATTTATTAAAATACTCGATCCCCAATCATTGTTTGTTATCCAAAGTCAATATTTATTTTTTATTAGCCACCGCTTTGTTTGCATCTGGACGTTCAACATTTAAACTCTCTCGTTTTTCTTTTATATATATAGATAGATAGAACTCTTTATTGTACACCAAAATACATATTGCTTACATAGTTTTGCTTAAATAGTAATGCACAATGGGCGGCCTTATCGCTAAAACCAATTTCTTACAGGCAACCTTAGGATGGACAGAAATGATAGATAAAGATATTTGTAGAGTGAGCAGTTTGGTGTTGCTAGTAAAGGGAAATATATATTTACATAGGTATCTAATACCTACCTATAACTAATATACTAATACTCATAAGTACTTACATAAATAAATTATATACAACTATATAAATATATTTTATTGATACATATAATATATAATGTAATTATATACAAACACAGCAAGTTAATATATATACAGTAGGTACTCAAGAAGGTGGAGGACATAAAAACTACTGAGAAAGGTAATGTCTGTAAACCATACTTTTAAAAGTAGCTAAACTCTTTGCCTGCCTAATGGAAATAGGCAATGCATTCCACAGCCGGGCAGCCTGGACAGTAAAAGATTTGTCGTAGACATTTGTGGAATGCATTGGTATTTCCAGTCTCAAAGTTTCCGCCGACCTTAGGGATCTCACATGTGTGTCATTTAAAAACCTAAAACGTTTCTTTAAATAAGTGGGAGTGGCAGGATTAAACAAAATGTTATAAAGTAAAGAGAGAATATGAGTATTCCGACGAAGGCGAATAGGAAGCCACTTGAGCATGTTTCGATATTCTGATACGTGATCATATTTGCGTAAACCAAATATAAATCTTATGCAAAAATTTTGAAGTCGCTCAAGTTTATCAAGTTGTTCCTAATTTCTTTTCGATTATTGGTAGAGCTATATATATCTCATTTCTTTTCGATTATTGGTAGAGCTTACGATTGCCGCACTTACGAATGTTTTAGGTTTGATTGCTGTGTTATATAAAGCTGTATTAGGCTTAAGGTGAGTATAGACTAGAGCATTTACTAGTAACAGAACAACGAGCCGCTCTATGATATGTTCTAGTGTATCACCCTCACGAACCAGACGTCGAGCACGCTCGCCGTTTTGTTACAAACTAAATTGTACAAACCAACGAGCGTATTGGTGTAACATTTCGTCGAGAATTAGCGCGAGCGCGGGTGAAAGAGTGAACGCAAAATACAAGTATGTTCAACGAAATGTCACTCGCTGTGAGCATTTACGCCGAACAGAGTGCCGAGCATTCGCAGGAACGTTACATTACATGGAAATGCTTTTGAAACTAAGCATTTAGCGGTATTGTACCTTTTTTTAAAACGTTACATTATATAGAAATGCTCGAGAAAATGCTCTAGTGTATATATCCATCTTTAAAATCTGACGGCCATGACTGAAATTGCATAACCTAAGCTTCTAAATAACTGAGTGTGCAATTTCAATTGTATGTACAAACAAGAAATTTTACTAAAGCAGTGCAAGATAGTGCCGAAGTTTGAAATTAACGCGAGACTCGTCCGGGTTATGTGATGCGGTATACTGGAATAGGATAACGTTTCTTTCAAAACGCATCCACGTACTAATGCACAGAAAAAAAAGTCTTTAGTTATTTAGCGATGGTCTTTTATAAGATATCCTTCTGTCGTTCAGCTGGCTTGCTTATATAATATTGCTTTCTTTTTAAAACTCATTTTTCTTACAACGTGGTCTCTTAATTTTTTAATATACGTCTAGTATATACATAATATCATCAGGTCCCTTTCCCATTGGGGTAGGCTCAGAGTATGGAACCCCAATCTATACTATAATAGGTACTAAAAGCTAAAGTTTACTTGTTTCGTTAAAAAACTTTTTTTGTTGAATAGTGCATTTATCCAGGAAGGCTATAGGCTATGTAACATCACGCTATGATCAATAGGAGCGGAGCAGTAGTGAGATATGTTCCAAATCCGGGAAAATATTCCAAATTACAGCGCGGACGAAGTCGCGGGCGACCCCTAGTTATTTAATTCTTTCGCTTCCTCTACATTCATCAACCTCTTGATGCAGGAACGTCAATTCTGGGTTCTTTTAATTTGGCCTCTTTTTCCTAGTACTCATAGTACCTATGAACATGTGCAAGTGATACAAACAAGTGGCCAACTGTCACTTACAGCTTTATCAATCTGCACTGTGTATATGTCAATTTATTTGTACAATATTTATTTAATAACGAAAAGGGACTGTGGTATGTTAGGGGGTAAAAAAAATATTTAATTTTGTGTTTTTTTTTTTGTGATAGTTTACTTCCTTAATGGTAAAACAGTGGAAGTGTGTAAATTCACAAATTATCTGGGTTATAGGAAACACAAAAGAAGTGATACAAGTAACAGGAAAGCCAAACTTTGACTGCCTTCGTGGTCCAGTGGCCGCAGTATGCGCCTACTGTGCACGAGGTAGTAGGTTCGATTCCCACACAGGACAAAACTTTGTGTGACCCACAAAGAGTTGTTCTGTGTCTGGGTGTAATTTGTGTCCGTTAATTCTATGTTTGTAAAGTCCCCCGCGACATAGAGTTTGTTCTCTAGTGCGGGAGTTGTCTTTTTAAACAAAAAAAAACAAAACAAAACAAAAAGATCAGCAAATTTACCTACGGTTAGTTTGTTGTCAAGTAAATGGCTTTAGAAGTCTGAAATGATCTTGAAAGACACTCAAACCACTCTTTCTAATCGCCAAATAGTTACCATAGTTACAATCTAATGTTGTATATGTTTAGCTAATTAAAATTATGTTGTGAAATAAATGCATATTAGGCGTAGTAGTGGTTAAGGTATTCACATCAACAAATACCTACGGGATCACATTTTATGTGATAAATAAATGTTTGTTTCGAGCCTATAAAGTCGCCCGCTACCACAGACAAAAATTTAATAACAATTCAAGGAACAATTTTTTATACCACTTAGGTGGCAAACGAGCATGCGGCTCGCCTGATGTTAAGCAGTTACCGAAGCCTATGGATGCTTGCAATACCAGAATTATCATTTGCGTGTTGCCAGTTTCCTTATCACCAGGCCTTCTTTGTTTATTTTAATTACTTAAATTGGTATGGCGTGTCGGTTTTGTCACCTACCTTTTTGTTACCTACCTCAAATTGTAAATATTATACTCTGGCGATTGAAAAGAGTGGCCAGAGTGTCTTCCCAATTCTTCTCTTGGCCCTACCCATGTCAGCGACTTGGCTGTAGGAAAAAAATATTCTGACTTTTCTTTTGACGTTCATAAGTATTATGGATTAGATCTAAATGAATAAATGACTTTGAGTTTGAGTTTGCTAGTCTGTGCACTGGCCGAATTTTCGCTTGTACTTCTCATAGTCCATAACAATATATATTCCATAACGATGGGGTGCCATATTACACGACACACAACTACATTAAAGTAGGGTATGTTAGGGTCGCTTTCAATTTGTGTGTTGTCAATGATGCGCGCTCGATTTAATAGCAGGTGACGTTTGTAGAGTGCGCGGGCCCTCGACGTTTATTTGTTATGTGTACGTACGACATATTATATGCAGTGGGTGAGGGCATTTATTAATTTTATTTAAGCATTATTTTTTTTAGTGTATAATGATAGTGGTACCTACTCAAGTTTTCCGAATTCGATCGGTTATTTTAATTAGATGTTGGCATATTTTATTACGTTATACCTGAAGTTAATTTTTGGCTAACACATTATATTTTTATTTCAATATAACGTTAACAGGGCAACTGTTATTTGTGTCAAATCGGGTTTATTACATTTCACGGAGAACAAAATTTTTTATAAAAAAAAATTAAACCGACTTCAAAAAGCTAAAAATAACTGAATACAGATTGAAGTGCCAAGCTTAATATTGGGTGACAGGATAAGCCTAGCACTGACTTCAATCTTAATTTCTCATTAAATGTTTATTTTTCTATTTTTAGTGATAAAATAAAAGTAAAAAATATATGAAAATCATTGTAAATAACATTTGTAAATAACATTGAGAATTGCGCTTTCGTTTTTAAAAAAAAATAAGTATGTAAATATGTGTCTTGTATTTATGATACTGATAAAAAACTGACAACGAAAAGGGATGTAAATTATAAATGCTACAGTTAAAACCGTCAGTTAAACTAAATTACCTATACAAAGTAGAAAAGCTTTTGCTAGACTACCTATAGGTACACCGATGCCTGTATATTCGACATTTATGCAAATTATACGCTATAACTATAATAGCAAAGCATAAAATAAATAATACTCCACGGATGGTTAAGTGAATTAATAGTTAACTCGTCATTTAATAAAGAGCGGCGTGTTTTAAGCTCGATCCTAAATTGAGACAAAAAATTGAGTGATCAACGAATAAGACTGGTCTGTTGGTCTCGTGGTTAATGACCCTGATTTGAGGTCGTAGGTTCGGTTCCCATACGGGACAAAAATTGTGTGACCAATGTTTGTTCCGAGTCTGGGTGTAATTTGTGTCCGTAAATTGTATGTTTGTAAAGTCCCAACGGCACAGGGCAAGGAACAAGTATCTCTGGGATAGGAAAACGTTTCTTTCAAAACGCATCTCGAAATGAGTCCTGTACTCACACACAGAAACATAACTACACCGCTGTATGTAGTTATTTGGCTGTGGTCTTCTGTAAGGTGGAGGTCCTTCTCCAGTCGGGTAGTTACAACTTCCTTGAATATGCTTGTTTCTTCTTCTGTCTTTAAGAGTAACGCCTGTACATCTTAGCATCCTCATCAGTGCCGTGTAGTTTTTTGACCTGGGTCTTGTTTATGGGCCAGCATTTGCTACCGTATACGGCTCGTCGGACTGCAGTTTAGACCATATGATAAAGCAATCAATACATGAATAAACCCCACTATTAGTTTGTCCCTTACAGTAGCCCTGTTTAAGTAAGGGACATAAAAACAAGTACAAGTATTAAATATGTTGAATATCGCCCCGTGGGATGAACACTGTTTATTTTGCATTATCATCTGTGCTTTTGTCCGTATGTCACGATCACTCTATTAAAATGCCATTTTGTAGGGTTAAAAAGCAAGGGGTGCTTTGTTAGGTAGTGTTTGCACGGATGGCGTACTGGTTTGATAGGTTATCTCGATAGTTAATACTGCATAGCGTGTTGTGGGTTTGAACTAATTGGAACAAAATTTGTGCGATTCATACATTTATTAGGAAGTCTTACTAACCAAAAACGATCTCAATAGAGGGTAGCTATCTGTGCTGGAGATATTCTAGTGCACATATGTGTGCGCAAGCTCAGCAGTCTCTTGCACTCTTTATTCCCTCACTCTCAGAGACCGAAGATGGCAATCTGACATTACAGGAGAGAGACCAGGTGTGTGACAAAATGCCCTCCGCACTTTACGAGGTTCACACGGCAACGGAGTTAGCTTTATGAAGATTAGTTTTTTAAGAAAACCATTGTATATATATTACTGTGGAATTAGGTAACAGTGTACAATTAGCTAACTAGAGCTACAGATAAAAAAATATTTCACACAAATTCATATATTGGTTATCCTAAAAAACTAATCTTCATATAGCGGCCCTGTACAGCTCCGTACAGGATCGAGCATCTATCGTGAATTTCTTGACAGAAAAACTCAATATCTATTTTTGACCCGACCCGGGGACTCGAACTCAGGCCCTCGTGATCAACAGTCGCATAAAAACAACCACTAGGCCGACGAGTTTACATCTTGAAATTACCGTTGACCTAATACACTCACACGCCCCACATTCCCACAAAATAATAAACAAACTTTCTTCTAAATAAAGACATAAATTATCTACACTGCAACCGTCACTAACTGTCGCGTGTCAATTCTCTCGGGTCCCAGGTTCGATACCCGAGCAAATCCCTAGCGTCAACACTGTCATATTCGACCACGTGCCG
Organism: Trisateles emortualis; assembly: GCA_947095525.1. NCBI lineage: Eukaryota > Metazoa > Arthropoda > Insecta > Lepidoptera > Erebidae > Trisateles > Trisateles emortualis. Next base: position 1,143,051 of record OX352753.1, on the reverse strand, counting down.
TGGAATTTAGACAGCTATAGAAATAAGCTACGAAAAATACACTTAATTCTTATTTTCATTGCAATAAGGTTTAAATTTGAGGGTAGTTGAATATTTTATTTGTTGTTTGAAAATGGAATAGGGCGGTTAGAATAATTTTCAGTTATTGGTTAGACGCGTGTTGGTATAATAGTGACAATTTGTTTAATTCTATTAAGCTATGCGGCCCAACGATACGGTGATTGGGTTCCATTTGAAATTGCTACTGTTAATTATATATTGTGATAATATTGGTCATAGAATTGTGGGAATTTTAGTGCAGGTTTACGTGTTTAATTTAAAGAAAAAAACCTATTCAGATTATAAGGTCCTCGAGGCTAAACGTTCTTGGTGTCAGTTAACCGCTATATAAAATGCCCTAAGAGCAAAACGTCCACAATTGAAATAGTTTATAGTTTTCGAAGCAAAAAGTTATTGTTGCTTAATGTTCGCAAAGTAAAACCTGCTTAGAGCAAAACGTTCTCAATTTGTGTCGTTCTCAAAAAGAACAAGGAGGCTGGAGTCAACCATAAGGGCTCGCACCGACTTGTTAACATCGTCAAAAGTTCCAAATATCGTAGTGTAATTATTTAATCTGAAGATAAAAATAAAGATGTCATGAAAATGTCCTTGCAAAGCTTGTATCGTGAATGTGGCGCTTTATTTATTCGTATATATTACTTACTAGGTTTTGTATTTGGTAGTCACTTATACGAGTTACTGAAATGGTTAGCCTGCAGTCTTCTGTGGCGGTGCTTCATTATAGTGCTTTTTTAATTTGTAAAGTCATTTAGATCATAAGCACGATACTAATGAACGTTAAAATAAATACAATAAATGTCGGCATATTTTTTCCTGCAGCCATTAAATATTTACAATTTGGTAAGAGTTACAATTTGTGCTAGGTAACAGAAAGGGACGGATTCTGAGCGAGATATCTTACTAGTAAAAAATATATGTTAAAAAATACATTACCCTCCTTCCCTTATCAGTCAAGTAAAAATATCCCTAATAAAACAGCAACGGATTCCACTTGAGTAATCTTTATTAATCAAATAAGTGACGTCAACACGCCATATGCGCAAGCGACGCGAGCAACTTCAATCAAAACATTGCTATGAAAGAAGTGCGTTCATTGCGTTGATTATTGCCAGTACATTGGTTCTCGCACCCTCTGTGTCCCCTAATTGTGTTAAATGCGTAGAGTCTTGTTGTAATCAGTGGTGATTTGGAATGAGTATAGTGCTGGAGTGGAGTTGAGGTTAACTGGTACAGAGTACACCTACACAATATTAAAAGTTCATTTCTACTATAAACATATGTATGTACTACCTACATGATAAAAAATATAATAGGAAAAAATTAAAAAGATACTTTGTTATGTTATCAGCGAATCACTAAACGGTTTTTGTTTACAAATACACAGAAGTAGATATGTATGGTGGAATACACCATTGCCTTAACTTATCATAATACATGTTTTCTATATACATATATGTTTGATTCGCCGATAGCAACATCGGCAGAATTAGCAAATAGCTGTAAGATATTTTAATAGGCATGTTTTTATGTAAGGCTTTTATGTATGTATAGGTAAATTATCTTAGAGAGATTTTTGTATTTGTAGTAGTGTTCGTATATGTAAACTGATTCAAAATTTGAAATTTGAATTCCACTATACGGTCAGCAAATAAGGTCTGTCACATTTTTATTATTTAAGTATTTATTTTGTGTAATATTTTTTGATCAATATTTTATTATTTTAACATTGTTAAATAAAAATGTTCCGATGATGATATATGCCCGAGGTAAACTTTGGCATCGTATGGTAAAATTAGTTTCGAGAGATTTATGCAGCTGTAGTAGTATTTGTTTATGTTTATTAACAGGGATTCTAAATTTAATTGTTTTGAATTTCATTGTACGACCAAAAAAGGTTCGGCACAATTTTAAGAAGAATATAATATTGACTGTCAAAAGTCAAAAAGTCAGTGAATGTCAAATTTTACCTAAATAATTATATTGTTCAGGTTCTTAAAATGGTTCCCATGTTGAAACATGGTCGAGGTAAGCCTTTGACTTCCCAAACTAAAGAAGTTTTGTATAATTTGTACAACTATTTCAAAAATGAATGCAATAATAATCCGAACAGTACTGTGACGCCTGCTGAATTAGTTTCTGTATCAAGCGGAATATCCTTGTCTTCTGTCAGAAGAGTCATAACAGAAAGCAAGTGTCATTCTACAGACCAGATACCAACCTTTAAAGCACCCAAAAAGAAACGAAACCGAAATCCTGCAATTATAATAGATGATTTTGATCAACAAGTAATCCGGAGAACGATACACAACTTTCACATTACCAATAAAGAAATTCCGACAATGAAAATACTAAAAAAAATACTAACACGCAAAATTTAAAGATCAAATAGATTATAAGGGTTGTGTAAGCACGTTACGAAAGCACGTCATTGCATTAGGTTTTAAATGGAAGCCGACAGAAGATAACCGCAAAGTGCTCATGGAAAAGCACGAAATTCGATACTTGCGAATTAACTATCTGATAAAAATTGCAGAATATCGTGAACAAAATTGACCAATAGTATATACTGACGAAACATATATACATACATCACATACCCTGTCAAAGTCTTGGTCTGATGCTAGTACTTCTGATATTAATAATGTAATGATTGTTAACTATTTTAGTCTCTAGCTTATCATTGTTTAATGTTATTTGATGCAGTTGGTGTAACTAAAAAATATAAAAAGTATAAAAAATATAAAAGTTCTCAATTATTTATTTCCTTATGTGCTGACCGTACACAACTACAAATGCAAAAATCTCTCTAAGATAATTTACCTATATGCGCTGCAAGTGAGCCCATGTACACAGATAAACCACAAGGTTTGCGTTGTACAATTTTTGCAATGTGATTATACTATGTTAAGATATCAATAAATAAAAAAAAAAAAAAAAAAAAAATATGTATAAAATCGTTTTTCCAAACTATTAATGCAACGCCAAAACTACTAAGGCTAGAAAACTTAAATATGGAACACATGTTTTTTTTTAACGTAAGCATCCGCTAAGAAATGATTAATTAAAAAAAAGTAGGTACATATAATTTATTTATTTATTTATTTAAAACTTTTTGCACATAAATTGTGTACAAAGGCGGACTTAATGCCAGAGGCATTCTCTACCAGTCAACCTTTGGGTGATGCAGAGAGAAAACTAGGTAGGTGCATTTAACCATAGTAGGTACTTAATAAAATTATTTTTCCTTGCTCTCAGAAACTCATTCATTCTGACAAAAGCTTTCTTCTGTAACTGGCAAACACAAGTGTCCAAGAATCGGTTTAAAACATGATGAGAACCAGGCAAGATAATTTACTCTAACTGTGATATACAAATTAAACAATGCTTACGATTTTGAGAGTAGTTAATAAGAGGAAAATTGTATATTTCGTTACCGGCCTTACCGTAACTTCTAAATGCCGTAGCTTTCCTGCCGTGACTCCATGTGACCATAGCCGAAGACGCTTGCAATGCTCGTGTGTTACCTACCGACCTAAAAAACGTCCCACGAATTGAGTGATGGTGTATCTATCCTTAGAATGGAAAAACGTGTCATTGACAGCGTATCCCTTAATAAACACTGTTATATCATATATGTGTAGAGAAAATTTAAAAAGCAAGCTTTAATTGTTATTTTTTTTCTTTCTTTCTTTTTCTTTTTTTCAAATCCAAATTTGAATTACAATCTTTCTTGTATACATCTAGGTCGATACGCCAGTGTTTTCTAGACCTGCCTTTATTTTTAACAAAATAATAATATGCGAACATTTCCATATAACAGTCACGCAGCTATAAAATACATACAAATGCGGTTTCTATGTATCCCCCACGGGCATGAGTCGTGTGTCGCAACTCCCTCGCGTCTTCTGTCCATCATTCGACACTGACACCTCGGCTCTATGTCACATGCCCGCTAAATTTATAAAAATAGAAAGTTCTGGCCATCTGTCTGTTAATATGTATCGTATTGATATGGGATGTGCTTTCTTTATCTGCATCTGTGCTTTGCGAATTTTGTTTCAGTCGCCATATGACTAGGTTTGATTTGTTTTTTCTATAAATCTATACTAATATTATAAAGCTGAAGAGTTTGTTTGTTTGGTTGAACGCGCTAATCTCAGAAAGTACTGGTTCGATTAAAAAAAAACTTTTCTTATTGAATAGTGCATTTAACAAGGAAGGCTATAGGCTATATAACATCACTCTATGATCAATAGGAGCGGAGCAGTAGTGAGATATGTTGCAAAATCGATCCTAGGTCACCATTGGGCTTTAAGATGAACTGTTCCTAGGATAGGAAAACGTTTCTTTCAAAAAACAATATGCACGCAAAATGAGCGCTGGAGACCTGTACTCACACACAGGAACACAACTATACCTACGCTGTGTGGCGGTTCTTTCCCAGTTGGGTGCGCTCGCCATTATGGTGCTCCTCCTGTCTTAATGTTATAAGTTTGGAAATTAACGGTGTTTACACCCCCGTGCCTCGGAAAGCACTTAAAGCCGTTTCGCCCGATCTCTCTCCGGCCGTGACGGATTGCCGTCCTATCCGACAATTAGAATAGGGAAGAATAAATATACAGAATGTACTATATTGGTACTACCGATCGATATTTAACTCACGCCTTGTATTGTTAGTTACAACTCGGTTACTTTCCCACCCATCTACCATCGCTTATAAAAACAGTACAAACAGTACCTAAATTAAAATGAGAAGTAATAATTCCACAATTAATATTCATTATTGCCAAAGTTACCCCTAACCCTGCCACTGCCTCATGGGGTACAATTCGTACAATATATCAAAGCTATAGGCGTAGTGTAGTAGTGATTATTGGCACAACAGCCCAGCGGGCGGCGCCGCGGGACGTCGATAGAGATGTTAGATCGTGTGTGTTCTATCCATAATGCTTGTTTAAATAAGGATTTGTAAAGAATTGAGGGTTAAAGAATTAATTGACAGTGGTCGTTTAGACCATGGCCATTGTGTTTTTGTCTCAAAAGGGAGTTATTGTTCCTCGCAGTGGCTAGTTCCATATTGGATGGAAAATGATCAGCCCAGTATATATTTTATCATGTACTCTTTAGGCCAACACGCACACGGCCCGCCTGACGGTAAGCTGTTACCGTAGCCACAGATAATATAATACTAGTACAGATACCCCATCCCATACAAAGAATTGGTTCCCTGCTAACTCGGGCTAACCGTGGGGCTAAATTTTTACTATCTATACGACACTAGATGTCTATATCCAACAGATTACTTGCATACACATAAAATCAACAGATGGCGACACTTTATAACTGAATTTATTTATGTTAAAGAAATTATATTTTTCCCAAAAAATAGTAGGCATCTACACCGACCATAAAGGGTAGGTATCGCTTATTGTATCGGGCTCGGGCCACGTTTACTCGCTCAAGGTCACGCGCTTTACGTACGAAATATACACTTATTTTGAATGTTTGCTTCCGTATTTAACTAGCGCTCCGCCCCGGTTTCGCCCCGGCCTAAACAATTTTTTTCCCGTACCTTAACAGAAGTTTACGGTATAGTGTTAAGTTTTTTGTTGATGGCTTTTATTAGGTAAACCTACAAAATAAATTGTTTTTTTTTTAAATTATTCATTAAACTATAATAAACATTTTTTTGGTTTTGTCAGTTCAAATTAACAAATAAGTATATTATACCTTCCAAGCATCTATCAATTCAGTACCTACGAGATAAGTCGAATGAGGGTAATAATAATATTTTCTGACAATTCACATACCATCTGAAACCAAACTTGGCACAGCCTGTACGGTAATCAGACAACAAACAGAGCTCATCACACAAAGATTTGTCCTGAATGGTAATCGAACCAATGACCCCCCAACTTAGTAGTTAAGAGTCACTAACCACTAGACCAACAGGCCAGTCAGGAGTAAGTATAGCATTCTGTGGTATTCGTCCAACAGTCCCATGGGTTCGAATCACAGATTCATGTCCAATTTTTGAAATTTGTTTTTTGTAGATGGTTTTAATATCAGATAATATTTGTTTTAATTATTAGGAAAAATATAATAAAACTGTAATTATTAAGTATCAGTTTGAATTCACAAATAGGTAATTCCTTCACAGTACGATACCTTAGCACCGTACGGAGGTACCCGTATCCGGCCGAACCGGGTTCGAATCCCAACATCGGATACACTTTTTGTATCTTGTATTTGTTTAGTTTTTAAAATATTTATAATAATAAATCTTAAATGTCACATTTTTGTTCATAATTTTGATAACGTAAGACATTTTTAAAGTTTTTTTGTTGAGAGAAAAAATATATATACCAGTATTATTTATTTTTAACCTAACTTTATATATTTTTATACCTAGTATGACCCAACAGTAAACTTCAAAACCAGGTAGGTATTTTAATTTATAAAAATCTGAAAATGCATACAGTGCCAGCGCCATTACTCACAAGTCACTCGCAAGTTTCAACTTCTTAGTAGTACAAAATACTGCCGCCAGGACTACGGCGACATTATTGAATTTTGTAAATATATAATTATAATGTTGTTTTATGAGCCCTTTATTTCATTTTCCTATGCTAGTAGGATTTTTTAAAAATGTACGTATATGTTTAAGGCTATATTTCATCCAGATTTGAATTTTACATAAACGTAAATAACAAATTGATATATGTAACTCCATCTATTGGTATTTATTCGTACTAATTTTGATTTGTTCCTGATGAGACCCCATGCCGTAGCCTATGGACCTTTGTTATTTAGCACAACACTAGCGTGTTCCGACCGTGTGTGATGGGGTATCCTGAGATAGGTTAACGTAAAGCGTTAAAGACCTGTTCCCAAGCACAGAAGACAACTCCCGCACTAGAGAACAAGCTTTGTATCGCGGGGGACTTTAAAAATATACAATTAACGGACATAAATAAACCCAGACTGAGAACAACGCTTTGTGGGTCACACAAAGTGTTGTCCTGCTTTTTTTTGACTGTGGTCATCTCTAAGCTAGAGTCCTTCCCCAGGCGGGTTACTAGCTTATAAGGTAACCTACCTCTCTTATTAGACTCTTGATATAGGGACACGTTTTTTTACCATGAAGCAATTCCCATTTTTTTTTTCCAAAAGAGTTTTAGCCTCAGATTTCCGATCTAGTATGATCAAATTTTAATCAACCCTCCGAAATTCTTAGCCGGGTCTTATCGACCCAGTTAAGTGCCGTGAGAAATGCCAGGTGTCTCTCTCACCACCCCCAATCACCCACGTGAGATATGTCACACTTGCGGGGTAAATTGGGGATGAAATGCAAACTGCTGTTTTGATTTTGAGATTATTTCGTTAGACCCTCTGCAAAATATGGGAGTATTGGGAAACAATGGCTATGGTCAGTTGGTTTATTGTTATTTTAATTTGTATGGATGCATATTTAGATTGACTTGACTCGGAGTTAGGTTATTAAGATCTGGGTTTGATATTTTGTTGTTTGTTTGGCGTGCACGTGTTCGAGATCGTAATTGCTTTTTACTTGATTGTGGATTAGTAAAATGTTGTGTTTAGCGGTTGTATATTTTGTAGTGCAACGAAAAATGCTTCAATGTCTTAATCAAAAATAAATCTTATAGGTTGAAAAGATTAGATTGACTTAAGTTTCTTACTGGTTATTTTCTTCGCATCTACAGCTGTCTGTTCAGTCAACAAATCCGGCATTATTTAAATTAGCTGACGTCTCATTTGGCATTTTTAATCAAGCTGCATAAATGTATTTTTAATCTTACTTTTACTTATTAGATTTGCATCAGCACAGACAAGTGGCATAAGCTGAAGTCGAATTGAATTTAATAGAATAGAAAACAAATATTACCGTTTATGCCACTTTTCTAGAGGGTCTCTTCACATAGTTTTAGAGCCACCCGAAGAACTGGCAAGTATTCGGTATCTTAAGTTGTGAACTCACACCAATAAATAAGTTATAATTTCACTTATAAAGTAAATTTTCAAAGTTTTTACTTTGACATCTGTTTTTAATCCCGTCTCAAATTCGCTTCCATCATTTCATTTTCACTGATCATTCTAACAAAATCACATCACGCCTTTCCTTTCATAACGAATGATTTGTAATCGAATAATAGTAACTCGAGTATATTGTTTTTTTAAGCGAATAATCGAATCGGACGGAACAATCCAATACATCGAAACAGACGATTATCGCTGCGCCATCGCTAAGTAGTTGCGACAGCGAGTGAGTGGGGGTTATTTGCGACTAGGGCGTGTGAAAGAGACGGACATAGTGTTGGTTGTGTGAAGGATAGAGAGGTCAGATGTGCTTGAAGTGCATTCGCGTAACAGCGACAGATTGGTGCGCACATGTCGAGTTGCGATGTTCTTTTTGCAAAGTGTGTTTAGTGAGGGGATTGTTGTCGATATAATGATAACTATTGCGAGAAACTCTTACCTTACCTTGTTCGTTATTGTTGATGCTGATTTTGTTAAGGGATGGAAAAAAGAAAAATAAAGCAGTTTCAAAACATATGAAAGGAACAATAACAATATGTATATTTTATTTTTTATATGAAAGCATTGCTTTTTGTTAACGTACTTTAAGATACCCTACGTTCGTTATAAAATTTATTTTGAAAATTGTCGGAACTCTATTCGTCACAAATCTTCTTGTTTATTTTACACCATTATATTTCAGCCTTACTATCATCGATATATTATCTTCGGTCTTCTCCTTTAATCTCAATTATATAAATTATAGTCAAATATCGATAAGTTACCCACAGCACATCCTTAACTACGCTTTCAAGAGGACACATGAAAGGGGAACAGCGGCTCGTACGGCAACGCTTGTTTGTGCGATTTAATTTCATTTATCAACGCATTACTTACCGGGAGGGAATTACTTATCCGGATTACCCTTATATCCCCCGCCCTTTTACCCTTGGTTATGTAAATACGGAGGCTGAATTTTTAAGTTGGATACTTGAACATCTTGTTTGCTTAGGTGGGCAAGTGATGGCGAATTTTGCGTTTTGATAATCCAAGACGTGTTTTTATTTATACTACTTGGGTGTCTACAAGCATATGGCCTGCCTGATGTTACGCAGTTACCGTAAACTATGGACGCTTGCAATACCAGAGGTATCATTTGCGTATTGCTAAACCATTTTTTTTACACCAGGGCTTTAAGATGAGAGTATCCCTGGGATAGGAATACGTTTCTTTCAAAACGCATCCCTAAATGAGCGCTGGTAACCAGTACTCACACACAGGAACACCACTACACCGCTGTGTGTAGTTATTTGGCTGTGGTCTTCTGTAAGGTATTTTGCGTGCGGGTGGTTGGCAGCAGGGGTTACTCTATCCACCCCAGCTCGTCCCAAAAGTCCAGCAGCCAGGCAGCAGTCTCAGTTATGCCACAGGACTACCGAACCCTAGTATTGCTACCGAACCCAAATTGAACGTTTGCCAAATCAAAATACCTTTCCCACAAATATTCGTTAAAAGCACATAATTTTCATTCAAATTAGTCCAAAACATCTCTTTAATTGGTTGTTAATTGACAATAATAATTAGGAATAGTCGCTTAGATAGTGTTAATGACAAATAAATAGTTTTAAGTGTACTTTGGAAAGAATTTGATCTTAGTAGCCACTTAGTGTTGTGTCTAAAGAGGTTATGGGAGAGTTTGGCGTTTTTAACATATTTGCCTATTTGTTTGTTTAAGAGTTAAAATATATCAAGGGATTTTTTAAATTCGGTATGTTAGAAACATATCGGCCGCATGTCAGACGATCAATGGGCCAAACTCTCAACCCAGTGAGTGCTTATCAATGGCAAGCAACATTGCGGTAGACCCAGTATTGCTATCTCTTGTTGTGAAATGAGCTTCCTGCCGAGGTTTTCCCGAGAGACTATAGCGTGGGGTTCTTCAACAAAGGAGTTATAAGGTTTCTTAAGGGTCGGCAACGCACGAGTGATACCCCTGGTGTTGCAAGCGTCCATACGCTACGGTAACTGCTTACCATCAGGCGGGCCGTATGCTTGTTTACAGTGTATCGATTGAAAGTCACGAGCCATACCTATAAATATATAAGCCTGCTGCTTGATCTTTGCAGGCTTATTTTATAGTTCAAGCCGATCAGGATATTTTTAACAAATTTCTTCAAAACAGGCATTAGTACAGCAAAACTGTCAACTACTATGACATACATACTTAAAATAATTTTGCTTCTTTTTTGTATTTACAACAACAAAATTTTGTCAGATGTTGTGTCAAAATCCAAATTCAAAATTAATTTAAAAAAAAATACTATGACACACATACTTACTTAATATTATTGCTTCTTTTTTGTTTTCACAACATCAAAATGTAGTCAAACATTGTGTCAAAATCCAAATTAAAAATTAATTAAAAAAAACACTTTGACACACATACTTAATATAATTTTGCTTCTTTTTTGTTTTTACAACAACAAAATGTAGTCAAATATTGTGTCAAAATCCAAATTCAAAATTAATAAAAAAAAAATGTAATAGGGTAGTCACAAAGACGATGTTAGCTTATTTACCTTTAGCTAGTTTGCTTACAGGTGTAATGACATGGGTTAAGACTAGCAATAAACAAGAAAATGCAATTAAATAATGGTTTAACATAAACCATTATTGATTGACAAAATGATATTCATTTTACCTACCCCACTATTTAGACAGTTGTAATTGAAGTATGAGGACAGGTTTAGAATTATTTATTTTGTAAATATGGTGCAGTTGCCCCTAAATTTTGTAATCGTGTTTAATGTACTGTTCGTCTGCTTATCATAATAACTGCTGAAATGCGCTCTTAGCCCGGTGGACTCGGTGTTCGGTGAACGATCGTTTTTTTTTAAATTTTTAATTTAATTTAGGGTTTTTCTTCAAAGGAAGCCATTATCAAACCCATTGTACACAAAACAATAACTTGCTCTTAATATCTAATACTATATAGGGGGTCGGTGCTGGATCTGCGTCACCAATTTGTAGAATGCCCGGGCTAATTCTGATACTGGCTCACTCAAAGTACTCTGTGTAAGTCCTAACTCCCAGCGATCAACGCCATGCGTTCGCAGCAACGACTCCCTCGATCATCAATCTTTAGTGATTATAATAATAATCATTGTGCCGATAGTTGTATCAGTCAATGGACTGATCGCCAAGAGCCTTCATCAACACCTTAGGAGGCTCTCGTTAGACGGTTGGATTGTGGGCCTGATGCAGAAGGCGGTTCTCTTGGACACGGCGCGCATCGTGAGGAGGTTCCTGTCTCTGGAGCCCTAACCACCGGTAGCTTGGTCCCTGTACCCGATACCGGTGGGCCTCCTTTTTTTATATTTTTAAATGTATATTTTTTATAATTGGTATGTATTTAAAAATGTAATTAAGAGATGAAAGTTTAATAAAGGGAATAATAATAATAGATCATATGAGGGAAACTGTTTTTAAAACAACTTTTTCCTTAACCAAGGTTTGTCCATAACACAAAACTCTGGTGATAGAACATGTACGTTCGACACCATACGAGTTATGGTACTGGTATTGTACTGTACTGTATCCCGGTGTATAGGCTACGGTAATAACATTGGCTCTTATACTCCTTCTGGCTGGCTGATAAACCAATTTTGTGAATTATAGTCTGGAAAAGCACATAGGCGCTTTTGTACCGAAAAAAAAGGCTATTTCATAATAAGAAATTGCTTTTATAAATAAGTGCGCCCATTGGATTTATAGGTCGTTTCGCCCCGGGCCAAACGACCAAATTACAAAATTTATAATATTTGAATGGGCGTTTCGCCCGATGGAGGTTTTATTACTTTTCATGTACAGACAGATTTTGATGCTGTCGGGCGAAACGCCCAATCAAATATTATGTGAGTTTAAATCATGTTTTTATCACACTGTTATTGGTGTACAATAAAGATTTTTCTATCTATCCATCTTCTATATCCGTGGGATTGTACGCGCAGGCGAAGCCATTGACTCGAACTAGTACTTTATAAACCTATCCCTTGTTAACTTTTAGAGTTACGCAACAATTATTCGGCTTCCATTACTAGTAATAGTTTAACTTCAATTAAACTTTGAGTCGTGTGTAATTATCTGTTAATGTCTCTTAGATAGTATGTCTGTTAATTGCACGAACACATTTGTGTAATTAATTATTGAATTGCATTAAAATTGTTGAAACTAGAGTGAAATCCTTAACATTGTCTGTTGGTGAAATCTTTTAAGTGTTTAGATTACTCTTTATTGTATACCAAGTTGGACTACAAACTAGCTTTCGTAGGCAGCTTTGCTTGCATTAGTAAGCCTTTTTGTAAAAGACTTCAAAATTTTTATTATTTTTAGAGATGATACATCTTTATAACCTTCTAATTTATAATATTGTTTTCAGTTTTCATTGGATTTTAATTGCTATTTACCTCTTCATTTTGCTTGTCTGAGAAAAGTTTCATAACGCTGACCCTGGAAGTGAACTTAGGGCCTTTAAATGTTGCTAACATAAGCGCAAACTTATGTAACGATGCCAAAAAAACTAAGTCAAGTCAAACTCATTTATTCATTTAGATCAAATACATGATACTTATGTATGTCATTAAAACAAATGCCAGCATACCTTTTTCTTACGGCCAATTCGCTGACTAGGGTAGGGCCTCGAAACCTCAAAAACTACTTACACATCATCATCTTCATCATCCTATCGCAAACCACTGCTGGGCATAGGCCTCTTCAAGTGTAAGCCACCTAGCACTATCCTCAGCTTCTCGCATCCAGCTACTTCCAGCCACTTTGCGAAGATAGTCGCTCCACCTTGCCTGAGGGCGTCCTACATTACGTTTACCGAGACGTGGTCTCCACTCAAGAACACGTCTACTCCAACGGTTATCAGTTCTTCGGCAAATGTGACTAGGCCATTGCCACCATTGCCGGCTAAATCTTTGGGGTATGTCGATAACTTTAGTTCTCTATCGGATCACGTCGTTGCGAATTCGATCTTTCTGAGAGGCACCGAGCTTAGCCCTCTCCATAGATTATACACAAAAAGGCCCATCAAACATGTAGTTCAAAATTTAAACATAAGTATTGCGACTCCCATTCACATCTCAATCCAGGATTACGACTTAATATTTTTATTGGCACTAGACCCTCTATCAGCCTCACATCACAATTCTATTCACGCACAACTACACAAATAATAGATGACTGAGACAACACTATCGTTAGTACAGTCAATCTACGAGTGAGAATGAGAGAGAGCATACGGAACAGATGTAGGGGGCGCGTCGACGAATTTGTATAAATAGAATTTGCATACATATTTGCGTTTATTAAAGCGATATAAATAATTTTGATGTCTCTATGCCGCTATTTAGTTTCACGATTAATATGGTTTTTATGGTGCTTCCATTTTATGTTTCTGACACCTGTTATAGTTTGTTACTGATTGTGAAATAACCCTTTTTGGATTATTGGACATCTGTACATTAGTTTTTTTTTATATAGCCAGGTTTAAAACAAGCAAAAGGCCGCTTATTGGTTCCGTAGACTACCTTGCAGTACCAGAGGTATCAAATGCGTCTTGTCGACCCAACATTTTAACACCAGGGTTTTATGATAGGATTTCCCTGGGATAGGAAAACGTTTCGTGTTCTTTGTTATGAGCTTTGTGTCCGTCAATTGTATGTTTATAAAGTCTCCCTCCTCTCAGAGCCTGTTAGAAAAACGACCATTTACTAATTTACTGCAGCATATGAGCCAATCTCGTTTTGTGACAATTTGGTCCGTATGATGTTCATTGCTAACACATCAAAGAGCACTTTAATATTAATACCTCAAAAACATTACACTGAGACAATTTCTACAACATCATAATCAAAATACAATAAATTGGTCAACACGTACATGAAATAATTTTGATATAAAAACGCCACAATAAAATACCAGAGTGTATTGAGCGGCAAAGCTTCCTTTCATTGCCGACTTCCTTCAATTAAAATAAATCCACACACAAAATTAACATACCTCACGCACTTAAAATGCCGCAACGATTTTAACGTCAGCCATTTTAACAAGATCCCTTTTCAACTTTAATATTCAAAGACAATGTTCTATAAATGAAGTTGTCGGTTTGTAGGTGAGAGTTCGTGTTATGTTGGACGTTTTAACTCTCAAAGAAGTATCAAAGGCGACACAGTGTTCTTAATGGGTATACGTATTTCACCTTGTAAAGACGCCGAAATGCGCCAGAGTCGTTTATCTAACTGAAATTAAGAACGAAAACATTTTAAACGAGCCATAAATTTTTCTTAGGTGAGTGCTTTCTTTCTGTGTTGCCAGTTTATTCGTGAAATTTTGCAATTATTTTATTTGTTGTGATTATTTATTTTATTTTTATAGGGTATATATAACTTTTATTTTAATAACTATTCTTGTAAATTTCTTATGAAATAAGAATATAAATATTTGTTGTTATTTTATGTTCGGGGAATTAAATTTACTCGCAAATTTCTGAAACGCCATACTATATTGTTAATGTTATTTTCATAGAGTTTTCCATTCGATCTTTATTTATATAATGACAAGTCTCTGACTCCGAATTAAGGTTTAATGATTAAACTATCGAGAGTAGGTAGAGTATGTTTTTTTTTTGTATCTTTCAATCTCTAAAAAGTATTTTTAGAATATTACTTATTTAGTTTATTACATACATATGTATGTGTGTACGCATTTTATTCTGTAATACAAAAATACAGATGTTTATATAATAAACTTTCTTTTTTTAATATGACAGTATTCGTCAATGTCTATGATCTTAAAATATTCTGATATCCTCCAAGCATCTTACCCTAAATTTAATCAAGCTGTCACGTACTGGCAACACCGATCGGGATAGATGCGCAGGCGCCTCTTGTATGCTCGCCTTCCATTAGCGCGTTTGAATTTAGAACGCTACGCGATTGGACGGCGGAGGCAATGAATCATGGCGCCGGCGCTGTCCGTCATACAGGGTGTGCATGTTTAGATTTTAGATAATTTTGTAATGTTTTTGTTTATAGGAAAATGTTTAGGTTTCGTGTGTATAAAGGTTTACCACACATGTAGTATAATAGTTAATGGGATTTTTACGGTAGGCAGCGTCTTGGCTGTATATCTGGCATTGTTGAAGTAGTAAGCAGTTACCGTAGTCTATAGACGCTTTCAATAGGTACTTGGGGCAATACTCACGTAGAGAGAGACTTTGTAATACTAGGCTCTTGTAAGGTAGAACTAGAATAAGAAAACGTAATAATAAAAATAGTTTTGTTTAACTAACTCAATTACAAATTACTAACAAAAAATCCTTTTACACCCCACAAAAGAGACCGTAGCTACAGACACCGGCCAACCAATCTTTATTAGCTCTCTTACGTTGACGTTGGCAGAATCATCGGTATAACAAAACAGATAAAGCCATAAATACAATTGAGGACCTGACTATTTATTACGTACGTTGCCATTTATCCGCATTCTTCATAAAGTGAAGGCCCTTTTTAGTCAGGGTTGTTCCCTTATAACGTGCCCTACATACCTTAATACACTTTTTCCAATGTATACTAATATTATAAAGCTGAAGAGTTTGTTTGTTTGGTTGAACGCGTTAAGCGCTGGTTCGATTAGAAAAAAATCTTCTTTTGTTTAATAGTGCATTTATCCAGGAAGGCTATATGCTATACCTATAACATCACGCTATGATCAATAGGAGCGGAGCAGTAGTGAGATATGTTGCAAAATCGAGGAAAATATTTAAAATGACCACGCGGACGAAGTTGCGGGCTACCCCTAGTAAAATTATATGGCGAAAGTATTATTCATTACATAAAATCCCTTTACTGTTTCATCCGGCGTGGCCCAAGGTTCCATAATTGGTCCTTTACTTTTTATTATATTTATAAACGACATTAAAAGTTGCTTCATTAACTCTAACTTCATAATGTACGCTGATGATATTAAGATCTACAAGACCTGTTCTAATATTCAAGACTGTTATCTTTTACAGGATGACCTTGATCGACTGTCCTCATATTGTTCAAATAATAAACTTCAACTCAATCTGTCTAAGTGTAATGTTATATCTTTCACTAAAAAAAGAAACATTATTTCACATAATTATACCTTACAAGGCACTAATTTGCAAAGCGTAGACCGCGTCCGTGACCTCGGAGTTTTTCTCGACTCTGAACTTCACCTGGATTCACATATTGACTATATTATTAACAGGGCCTACAAAATGTTCGGTTTTGTTAAGAGATCCTCGCGTGATTTTAAAAGACCGACCACATATCTAACTCTATTCAATACTCTTGTTCGTTCTCAACTTGAATACGCGGTACAGATTTGGAATCCTCTTTACGACAAATACAACAATAAACTTGAAATGGTTCAGAAAAAGTTTTTACGAAGCATGAATTATAGATGTCATTACAACAAATTGTCGTACAAGGACTTACTAGTAAAGTACAGATTATTAAGCCTGGAGTCCAGACGAGTCCTACTTATGGCTGTAACGCTGCATGGCCTATGTAACAACAAGTTCGATTGCAGTGCTATCACGAACCAGTTATGCTACATTGTGCCAAGAACTGTGCATCGAGGGGTCCGCACGAACCGCGTGTTTTACACAGTTAAATGCAACACCAACGCTGGTGTGCGCGCTCCTCTTCGCCAACTTGTTCAAGCGTACAACACACACTTCACAAATATTGACATATTTGCTCTCTCGGACTTTAAATTTAAGACACAAGCACGCGAGATACTAGTAAATAAATAATTTAATTTAATGATTCACTTCCTACTATAATAACTTACTACTTTATTAAATTTTATATCTTTCACGCGCACTTTCAATCTTCTGCCCTTTACTTCTGCTGAGGACAATAGTGTGGGTTGTACGTTTGATCTAGATTAAGCTAGCTTTATACTGTGGGTAATATTGTAATGTGCAACCGTTTTTTGTCCCAATAAAGAAAAATAAAATAAAATAAAAATAAAATACAACAGCCTGTGTTTGTAGTATGAAAATAGTATTTAATATTCACGCTTGTAAATCAATGACGTCGCATTATATCATATGTGCCACAGATATTGTGCATCTATCATTTATAGGTGTTCACTCGTGCAGCCGTGCCAAAATACTGTAACTGTGTTAGTTTATTTAGATTTATGGACGTTTCTTTGCTCTTTTATTGGCAATGCTGGTGGGTAAGGCAGTTGCCCATCAAGTCATAAGTAAATAAAAGGATATCCAGTAATACTGTTTAAGATCCTCTGCGGTGCTCCTTTTCATAGGTTACAAACCTACATATACAGATTTATTTTGTCTCCCGCTTCGCTATGGAGGAAAGTGGAAACTTTTCTTTCTAACTCCTCCAATTTACTTATGATCAAATTCTTTGCGGGGTCCAAGACAGTGGGTTTAGTTGTCCACGGGACGCACGACAAAGCTCGGTGTATCAGTTGGTTACACCGCTGTTAATCTTGGCTCACAAGAGTCACAGCGGTGGACATGTGAGTGGGATTACCCCGAAATCTATGAGAACTCGCAAAAAAATTGTGGTAGCATAATATGTTATCTAATAACTTTTCCCTACTTATATTATAAATTACCTTTTAACGAATAAACAGCTGAACTTTTAGTAATGAAATTTGGCTAGGAAATAGAAGTTAACCTGGGGACAGAGATAGGGTTAACCGACATACACGCGGGCGGAGCGGGCAATATTTAAGATCGCTAAAGCATATAAGTAGTTCATGACTGTTCTATCTCTGTCTCGGGGGACTTTACAAAAATAAAATTGATTACTTAATTAAAGATAAAGACTCGGGACAAATATTTAAAGATCACACAATTTTTTTTGTCCTATGTAGAGATCGAAACCACAACACGCCGCGCATTGGTAAATTAGCGAGGTAATCACTTATGCCACTAAACCAACCAAACAGTCATGTTCGCATAGGAACACGTCATAAAACCCATAACATTGATGGCGGTAGGAGAACACTACGTTCTCCTGCCGTCAGTGTGTCGAAGTCGACTGTATTGTACTCTTTACAGATCCGAAATCCCCACAGAGCGACCAGTTCGCTGCTATCAATCTTCGGCCATTTAACATAACTGCCATACTTGAAATGCAACCTTTAAAGTCTCACAAATATTTAAGATTACATTATCTTAACCCGTCTCTACGAGGAGGTCTGACATTATCAAAAACTTTATTGTTACACACACATTTACAACAATATTATACTTTATTACAATATTATGAAGCTCTATTATCATTTAAACTAGTAGTAAAAAAGATTTTGTATAAACTATTATGGTGGCGTCTGAGTGACCAATCACAGCTTGGTATTCGGATTCCAAATTTGAAATTTAAAGGCGCCATGTTTTTATGTTTATTTGAGTCTGGAAAGGAGATGTAGGTAGTTGTGATTGTTTGATTAGTTATAATGAGTTGTAAATTTTTATTGGATGTTTTTTTAACTGTTCTATTATAAGATATATTTCATGCTATGTATATATTCGTAATAAACGGGTCCGTGTGGTGACGGATTAAGAATACAAATGCCACTATCCCGTTCCATCCCGAGGGTGTCATCTCAGTCATCCTCTGCAAAAGAAGGAAAACTCGAAACAAATCCTATACCAACCCGTCTGACCAGTTTGGTAGTAGGCTAATATCCATATGTATCAAGACCCGTGCACAGCAGTGGGACGTTTATGGGCTAAGATGATGATATACAGTGGTTCCGCCCACGTAGATGTGGGTTATTACGATAAAAAGACCATGTGCCCTTCCTCAGAATACCTCATCTATCTCATTGCAAAATTTTCATTATAACTCGTTTAGTCGTGAAAAGGCAACGAGAACGAGTTACTTTCGCATTCATATTATGAGTAGCTATAAGGATAGCAACCCTCATACTGTAATTTATGTACTTAAAAATTTATTTACACCGAAAACCTCACGGCATTGTAATTAAACGCAGCTAACGGAGCGTCAGCCAAAGTAAACCAACATCGACACGTATTAGTCTGAATCGAATCCAGATAAAACCGGTAAAGTACATTTTCGAGAACGTAATTAAACTTATAAAGAAAGAAACTTTGTAATAGGTAATTAATTTTAATTAAGCAAACTTACAAACGACTCACAATATTAAAGAAATACGTCGGTATGTGTTCCAGGCATCTGAGTATAGGTGTTACCAGTTTACGCGTGTAAAAGGATTGCAATTCGGTGTCATTAATTTAGATCGTTGCAATTCGGAACCAATAGAGATTGCCGATTCTGGTATGTAGTTTTAGTATACAACAAGCAAGCCCGAATAGGGAAGACTAGCTGTTGCCCGCGGCTCCGCCCGCGTGGATGTCGGTTATCGCTGTAAAAAGTAGCCTATGTGTTATTCCAGATCATAATATATCTCTGTGCCAAATTTCATCCAGATCCATTCGTCCATCCATCCATCTATCAATACTTACAAACTTTCGCGTTTATAATATTAATGTATCCTTATGGTAATCGGTTACGCGGTCTTAATGGTTGATACAGATTGAAACACCACAGTTTTTTTTACTACGAAGAATATTCTTTATGCTTTAAGTAGGTAGACGTTATTTTAAAAACCGTTTTTCTTAATATGTGCACTGGAGATCTATACTTACATATAAGAACACAACTACATCATAATGTAGTTATTTCAAACTCTCAAACTCAAATTCATTTATTCATTTAGATCAAATACATGATACTTATGAACGTCAAAATAAACAAAAGTCAGCATATTTTTTCCTACGGCCAATTCGCTGACATGGGTAGGGCCTAGAGAAGAATTGGCAAGAAACTCTGGCTACTCTTTTTATTCGCCAAGGTATAATATTTACAATTTCGTATGAGTTACAATTTGTATTTAGCCGTAGTCTTAAGGTGAGGTCGGACGGCGGTCCTTTCCCCGGACTTGCCTAGCTTCTAATATGTCTTGCCGCTCTTGAAATTGATAAATTTATAAATAATCCGAGCTTTAAGATGGAATATTTCGTATAAACGTTTCTTTCAAAACTCATCCCCAAATGAGCGCTGGAAACCTATACTCACACACAGAAACACCGCTTTGTGTAGTTATTTGGCTGTGGACTTCTGTAAGGTCCCTCCCCAGTCAGGCTTGCTCGCTAGTATAGTGATCTACCTATCTTAAATTACTTAAAAAAAATTACAACTATTAAGGCAGCATTTCATAAATGTCTGAGTCTTTATGATTGATATAGACCTTCAATCTCGTTGTCTAACAGCGCTTACGCCGAAGATTAAATCCGTGCCCAGTAAAATCCGTGAATTCAAACTGTACTTCCGAGTAACCCTCGCGAGAATCGACTGCGTCAAACTTTCTCAAAGTTTTCAGCCGACGCACACTGGGGCAAGGTATATGGAGGCGTTACCCAAAATGCATAAATTGTAAAATTACCTATCTATTCTTCTTCTAACATCTTTATAACTATAGGGTCGAAGGGTTTTTGGTGAATTTTGGGTATTTTCCGCATCAGGCTTAGGATGGGGTCTGACGAGATGTACATACGATTAATGATGTCTGTCAAATTTTCAACTCTAGAAGTTTTTCGGCTAAAACGTTCTCTGTATGACTTGAAATCTTTATTTCTGGACTCCTGAGCTTCTTCACTAAGTTGACCGATCGGCAACAAAGCGTGATTAATGATTTCGGGGCCATGTATTAAAATTTTGTGAACTGTTGGAGTCATAGGCATCCAGAGATATAGGTCTACATAAAGTGTAGCAGTGTCTTGACAAAATGTTCGAAATTTATCTGAATTTATCTTATATCCGCTAGATATAGTTTGCAGAAGTATATAGAAACATTTTATTAGCCGTGCCTCAATCTGTGTTATGATGGCTGATGTCTCAAAATTTTGAAAAAAAAAATGCGTGCTACGTTACCATCATTACTATTACCGAAACCTGGTTTAGGTTTATCTACGATAAGAGACAATTGTTTTTTAAACTCAGTTTGTATGCGTTTTTTATTTTGTTCATTTATCTCTTTATTATTTTTATTCACACGCCACTCCTGAATGGGTAATTTATATGATAGGTGTAAAAGAGATTCATATAATCGAATTCAGCAATGTAATATTGATAGACCAAACAATAAATAATCAGTCGTGATAGGTTTCTGCAAAACAGCATCTAGGTTGTTGTCTAAAGTTACGTAGTTGGATAATTAAATCATTGCGGGATTGCGCAGGACAAGTGGTCTTAGAAGCAAAAAAATCCAAAAGTTCTTTAAATTTGCGATCATATGATTTGTATTTGCTCTTAAACAGTACTTCTCATAAAGATTTTCTCTTAATAATGATTTTCGGTGGCATATCTGGAAGTAGTTATAAAACTACCTAAGTACCCGTCAGCAAAAAATATATAAAAAAAAATAGCGCAACGTTCTTTTGGTATTGCTTTTAGTTTCTTAATAAGGAAGGTTCACGGTATCTAAAACATGAATTCATTTCAAAAGAACTTTGTGCCAAATTCAGATTTTATGTATTTTGTTATAAAACTCAATACTACAATTTAATAATTTTTTTTTTATTTAACGCAACATATTTATTGAATCTTATGATCACTTTTAATTGTACTAACCTTGATCTTGACCCGCCATTTTTTAGTTTTTATTTAACTTAAATTAAACTGAAGTAACAGCCACTTAAATACACCAACACAAATACTGCAAATGCAACAACTACGAAGATTATGAACTTCACGGCAGTATGTGAGCAAAACGATAACCTTTGGGTAGATAAAATGTACACTTACTAGTGTGACATTTGTCTAACTATCATTTTTAAACATAATTTTCTCAAAGTACCCACATTTTAGAAATGTGATTTTGGGTATCGCCTTCATATACCTTACCCCAGTGTGCGACGCCTCGTTTTCTACAAATGTATTTGATTTAGTTTGGTGATTTGATTGAGTGTTATGTTTGCATATTTGAGTCAATTATGGTCTGATTTACATACATATCATCACGCCCGTCTCCAATTGGGATAGGTAGAGACTATGATACGCCAATTGCTTCGACCCAAACATACTTTCTTTCGCTTTCTCTACATTTATCAACCTTTTCTTGCATGAATGTCGATTTTGGGTACTTTTAATTTGGTCCTTTTTTAGCAAATACTTAGTCGCTGTATGTTCTCCTAGGGCAGCTCTCGGCGCAAATCCCCTACTGATGTGATTTATTAGTTAAATATTGGTTATACCGGTAAAAAATTGAATATCTTACAAATATTATAAACGCGAAAATTTTTGGATGCCTTCATGTAAAAACTACTGGACGGTGGTGAAAGAGGGTTTTTTTTTTAAAGCAAAGAGTTGCGAAAAGAAGCTAGTTTTGTTGTGACATTATACTCATCATCTATTAGGGAAGCTATAGTTTGGATTTAA
The DNA here is from genome assembly GCA_947095525.1 of Trisateles emortualis. Taxonomy (NCBI): domain Eukaryota; kingdom Metazoa; phylum Arthropoda; class Insecta; order Lepidoptera; family Erebidae; genus Trisateles; species Trisateles emortualis. The sequence continues at coordinate 1,120,417 of OX352753.1, read as the reverse complement.
TTAATGATTGTTCCAGTGTTACGTAAGCTGAGTATTTGCTATTCCTAACACTGCCTTACTTCCTTTTGATCAGCAAAGCCAGTAGAAATTATTTAAAAAATCTGTCAAACAATTGACACTGCCAATTGTTTTACGTTACAAAAATAAGTTTATTCTAACTAAAGTTTGAGCACCACACACCACGGCGGTACAACCAGCGCAAACATTTACGTAAGTTATAATTGGATGTACCGAGGAAGATGCTTGCTAAGCAACATTGAGATTTTTTCCCCATTCTACCCACCCTTTAGTCACGGTACGTAGACGAGAGATAATTGGTTATAACAAATATTGGTACTCAAAAGAAATCATTTATGATGGAGAATGAAGATTTTGCAAATGCAATCAAAGTTTTTTTATGAGAACCAAAGTTTGTGCGTGTGCCTTTGCATACTATGTTAGACCATAATGGCAAAGATAAAGATATGTATTTTTCTTCAGTTGTGCACAAAGGTAACATGAAAATCGACAAAAATTTGGTCAACTTCGTCACCTTCGTCATAATGTCAATTTGCATGCTATTTTACCTTAAATCTCTTAAAAAGACTACTTCCGCACTAAGGAACAAGCCCTGTGACGCGAAGGAAGACAAACATACAATTAACGGACACAAAGTACACCTAGACTTGGAACAAGCATTTGTAGATCACATTTTTGTCCCGTGAAGATCGAACCAACCATTCAGTCAAAGTTAACTCTAGTTGTAAAATGTAAAACCAAGTTCATTTTTACATATACACTAAAGCGAGGAAATGCGAGCTCAGCCTTTGCTTATAACTAACAAATCATCGTACATCTCGGAAAGTCAGAGTAAAAAACACAAAAACTTAGCTTTAGTAGCAAAATGTCACTTCGTTTTCTAGCTAGCTTTACAAACGTTTTGAACAAATTTATTCCGTGGGATAGGAATACATTTCTTTCAAAACGCATCCCTAAATGAGCGCTGGAGCCCTATACTCACACAGCTACATCACTGTGTGAAGTCTTCTGTACGATGGAGGTCCTTCCCCAGTCGGACTTGCTCGCTAGTAATGGTGCCCTACCTCTCTTAAAATTTACCTTGTTGTCGGTTGCCTTATACGATAGACATTTCACTGCCAACAAAAATATAACACGATTATACGCGACCCGCAAGAGCAGCAAAACATGTACACCCTGGGGCAAGATGACCACAACACTTGGGCCATATATTTTTGTTAGAAGCTTAAAATATCCTTTGTTATGTTTCAATTCGGATTTAGCGACGACCTGTCAAGGGTTACTGTTTTGCGTATACCGCCTGAGGGTTTGGTCGCGTGGATAGAATTAATCTATCGGAAGCGTTTTATAATTTTCACTATAAATTAGTTTGTTGGATTAGATTAGTATAGAATCTTTATGGCGTAAGATGAAGATGGTACATTTTACGCGCTAATGTCTGAAATTCCAAGCAAGATTTGAAAAAATCTTTTTGCATTTGATATCTCAATTCTTGGGAAAGTTTTTAGGCTATATATCAATATACTAAGACCTAAGGAGAGCATGACAGTAACAATATACTTGATAAGAGACGAAATCCAAGTTTAACGTGGAAGAAACCGTGGGAACAGCCGGTTAGGTTAGTCGCCGCGTGGATGTTGTTTTTTTTAATAAAATGTAGGCTATCCTTTTGGAAAAGCTATCATCATCATCATCATCATCTCAGCCTGAAGACTTCCACTCTTGAACGTACGCCACCCTTATATGCCTCCACAATAGACGATCCTGAGCTGCCTGCATCCATTGCTTTCTTGCAGCTCTGATGATATCATCTGTCCACCTAGTGGGAGGTCGTCCAAAAGCTATAACTTAATAAAAATTCGTCCAGTAGTTTTTGCGTGAAATATCAAACATACATCCTCACAATTATTTGTACTATTAATAATAGATACAAACAACGCAGTTTCCTACGTTATACTCTCATTTAAAACAATATTTCTCTTTGTTCCAGTTTCTTTTGCCTCTGCGGATGTATTGCTCGCGCTGAGAAGGCTGGCGAAGCGAGGGAGAGTATACAAACACTCCTCACTGTGTGCGCAGATCTCTGTCAACCCTGCGAAGTTGATGTGGTTAGTATTTATTGTGTTCTAAAAATGTTTGTGGTTAGGCCGAGCGCATAGACTTCATTAATATGCATTGTGGCTTTGCGTTTTATGTGGCAATGTGAAATCAGAACTTAGGATGTCCAGCGGCGGTAAATCATTTTACAATTAATGCAATTGTGGTTTAGTAACGCTAATTGTGGTAGGAGCGCCCCCTACAGAAGACCTCAGCCACATAACTAAACACAGTGGTATATATTATAACTTTGAAAAGTTTAAAAGGATTTATTTCTTTTGAAAGTTTAAAAGAATTTGTCACAGTGGTATAGTTGTGTCTGTGCATGAGTACAGGCTCTGGTGCTATAAACAGGAGCTAAAAGAGTTCACATATTTTGATCTGCCTAAGTCTATAATGCGGCGCAGCGTGGTGGACAAACAACAAGGTGGACCGACGACCTAGTGAAGGTTGCCGGCAACCGATGGACAAGCTCAAGACCGAGTGCTGTGGAAAGACTTGGGGAGGCCTATGTGCAGCAGTGGACGTCTTTTGGCTGAGATGGAAGTTTATAATCTTTATCCCACATGGGTCAGCCCTCTTCGTGTACTTCTTCCACATCAGTATTACAAACCAAATCATTTTATTTCTCCAGGGCTCCGAACGCGCATCGGCAACACAATCCCTCCGTTGCGCTTTAGGCACTGGTGTTTGTGGTTCTCGCGGAGAGTTCTGCATGCTATTCGCCCAAGGAGCCGGCCTGGAACACAGTGGTGGATTTGTTCGAGCTGCTCGCACCGCTCATCTACTGCGAGCGTTGGCTGAGCTCGACCATCAGATCGTACAAGTAAGTTTACTTAGACCTAATCCTTGTTATTCTGGTATTGCCTGCTGCAATTCTAGTGATTGGTTTGAGTAAGACGTTTTCTCCACATTATTATCTGTTGAACATGAGAATATATAATATAATAATAATAATAAAATCGTTTATTTCTATCCAAAACCGAAATACAATGTACAAATAACTAAGAGCTAAGGTATAGGTACAAAATTCCTGTTTTAGATTGCTGGTGCCTGAAGTAGGTACAAATTACCTGTGTTACAGGTCACCAGGTCTCTACTCGAAACCACGTAGTACAATGTCAATATCTTAGCTATAGAAGAACGAACGAAGTAATTAAAGGAAATAATTCTTTCTCCCAGGAGTTCCAAGGAGTACTCCAAAAAGTGTCCCCAAACTACTCCATAAAATGTGAAATTTTAATATTAAAATGTTATCAAAGTGACAAAATAATAAGTATTTTTAAATAATAATAATTCCTTGGGCTAACTTGGGAATGAATGTATGCGATCTTTTTAGTTTTTTTTGGAATAATGTTGTTGGGAATAATCCAAATTAAAATCCAGCAAAATAGGTATCCATCACAGCATTGTGTCAGGCTACCGGAATATCGGATAACATTCACATGAGGTATTCTCTCTGGGATGTGTTTATTATGATGACTTTTACTTCTCATATCAATCAGATCAACGTTAAAATTTAAACATTTTCTATGGGACCCAAAATAAATCCAAATGGTGTATGATGACTATGTGGAACTGTGTCAAACGCTTATGTAATATCGTTATCTTTTCATTATCGAAACTCACTGTGTTTAAAATCAAAAAATACCCACATTTACTTATAAAGCCAAAGAGAAAGCTATTAAAAAAGACCAGTACCAACAAATTAGTGGAAGGTAATAAAATATTCGGATCGCATCTCGTTAGACGGCATATTTGCTGTGGCTCCTTAATTAACTGGAGTATCATTGCGGCTGTTTGTGGAGAGCAAACAGGGTGCTAAACGATGAGTGCGGCGCGCGGTAGCTGAAACCTGCATTACTCGAATTGGGGAGAATGGATGTGGTATATTGATATTTAAAGTTTTATCACCGACTTTTATTTGACTGACATTTTCATCACTTAGTTATTTAAGTGCTGCTACTTTATTTTCTTTTTTATAAGAAATTATAAATTTGAATGTTATTTAAACAGAAAACAGGGCCTGGGCAATATAATTAATTCTTTTCGTTTGTTTTAGAAAGTACTTTTTTATCTTATGTAACTCTATATCTATCAATATCAATTTCAAATTGCTAAATGTCTTAAATATGCAAAATATCAAAAATGCTACTGAGATTCAATTGAGCGATCCATAAATTTGTAGAATTGGGACCCTGATTGTAGGCAAATTTATATCTTTACTTGTTAAAAATACTACTTCTGTATCAATATTTTCACGCGAGTGATGCCCTGAATTACAAGTGTCCTTAGGCCCTAATTCCATCCTCCAGATGAAAGTCAGCCTGATGGGATGAAATTAGCCATCCCATTAGGTTGACTTTAAGCTTGTTTTCACCTAGAGACAAGAAAGTGGCGAAAGTTATGCTCCCGGCATTATAAGCGTTCATAAGTTACCAGCAATCGGGCAGTTGTTTATTTATTTATTTAAACTTTCGCACATAAAATGATTGTACAACAGCGGACTTAATGCCTGAGGCATTATCTACCAGTCAACTTTTGTTTTTTTGCCGTATCCAAAAAAGCCATGACTCGTGAGTACCGCATCCAATTTTCTTAAACATCTATATTGAGTCGGTTTCACCGTTTCAAGTTACCTCGTAGTAAAGTCCGTTGGGTGTTTGTACGTTCTGCTACCGACTCGTGCTTGACTGTTAATATGCTAGCGACCAGTCGAGTGAACACTGTTGGTTCTGTAAGGTTAGATGAGGGCTTTGGAGACGGACAGCGGGCTTTCGTTACATGAGTGGAGTACTATCAAATGAGTAGGCTGGTGACTGTTATGAAAAAAAAAAAATACTCGACTATAAAAAAAAAGATTTTTTTTTATCGCAAAGTCAAATATGCGTTGATGGATTTGATCTTATTAGATTTTGCTTCTCGGCCTGCGAGGTTGTCACCTTCGCAATCAAAAGTACCTAATGTATTTACCCAAGATATCGTCTATTTTATTGACAATTTACTCGTTAAAAACCCGTTTACTCGTTAAAGGGCACAGACAAACGGTAACACAGATTTACTTTAGCATCCTTACTTATATTATAAATGTGAAAGTTTGTAAGAATGGATGGATGGATGTTTGTTACTCTTTCACGTAAAAACTTACTGAACGGATCTGGATGAAATTTGGCACAGACGTAGATTATGGTCTGGAATAACACATAGGCTACTTTTTGCAGCGATAACCGACATCCACGCGGGCGGAGCCGCGGGCAACAGCTAGTTTATAATATTAATAGGAATACGTCATAGACATTACTTCAAATAATTGCACACGTACCCTGAACAGATCAGTCGCCATTGTCACCAAGTCGCGTGCCGATATTGTCAATGTCCCGCTTCGATAAATATTGACAGTCACTGGTAGTGATATGTCATGACAGGCGACGACGGGTGAAGCGATTACTAATCTTATATATAAAATTCTCGTGTCACAATGTTCGTTCCCGTACTCCTCCGAAACGGCTTCACCGATTCTCATGAAATTTTGTGAGCATATTGAGAATCGGCCAACATCTATTTAAAAAAATACATACAACCCTTAATTTTCCCCCCTCTACGATCAACCCCAATTTTTTAATAGCGATATTACTATTTTAGTAGCAAAACAACGTTTGCTGGGTCAACTAGTAGTAATATATAAATACATATCATGAGAACTGTACAGACAGACAAGTGCGTCGCCCGCTGCATAAGCAAGCGCTTATGTTTGCTTTGATAGTGATGTTCTACTGATCTGTTGTGTAGCATTTTCTTTTTTAATTTTGTCCTGCACCTTAAAAATCTTAAGGGAGACTTTAATCTTGACATTTGAATACTCTGAACAACTTTGTGGTTCACACAAAGTTTTGTCCTGGGAATCGAACCCCCGGCCACTGGACCACCAAGGCAGTCAAACATTTTACATTCGTAACAAAGATACCGCATTAGTAGCAACTCAAATAAACTGAACGCAGCAAAAATGGATTCTTTACTCTCTTTTCATTTCTCAATATTCCCAATACATTTTTCATTCGTATAAAAGACTAAGTGATGAGTAAGCCGTCAATACCGGGAGCTTTGCCACGTGTCATTTCATTACTACACGACTAAATGCATCTTTATAAAAATTAGCAAGGAGATTTTAATTTACAAAGGGTTGGTACCTTTTACCAGATAACCGACATTTTTTTTTTCTTCTCTCTTTTCTTTTTATATTTAAAAAGACTATGTGCCGCGGGAGACTTTACAAACATGCAATTAACGGACATAAATTACACCCAGACTCAGAACAACTCTTTGTGGTTCACACAAAGTTTTGTCCTGTGTGGGAATCGAACCCACGAACTCATGCACAGCAAGCGCATACTGCGGCCACTGGACCACCAAGGCAGTCAAACATTTTGCATTCGTAACAAAGATACCGCATTAGTAGCAACTCAAATAAACTCAACGCAGCAAAAATGGATTCTTTACTTTCATTTCTCAATATTTCCAATACATTTTTCATTCGTATAAAAGACTAAGTGATGAGTAAGCCGTCAATACCGGGAGCTTTGCCCGATATATTGACAGTGGAGAGGCGGTGCAAGCTAACAATACCACGTAATGCAGTACAAACAAATTGTTTAAACTATTGTTGGTAACAGGGAGACGGTCGGGAGTACCTACTGCACACAGGGGACCACCACTTGATAGAATTGTATAGAAAACATTATAAACTATATTGTAGAAATGTAATAGCATGATTCCGTATAAAAATCATAATCTATACTAATATTATAAAGCTGAAGAGTTTGTTTGTTTGCTTGAACGCACTAATCTCAGAAAGGATTTTATCACTCACGAATTTATTCAAATTCCTGTCGAAGATGTGGCGGGCGGCTAGTTATTAATATTGTTGAAATGTCAAAACACGATTCCGTCGAAAACGTGCCACGTATTCACTATGACAAAAGTCAAACAAAACTAATTGAAACTATACTTCTATCATTTACGTGCAAAAAGCAAATGTATGGGATTTGACGTAAGTTTACGACATTATATCATATTCTTACGTCAAATCATTTGTTTTTTTGACTATTCGATTCGACTACCGTTTATGCCACTTGTCTAGGGGCTTTGTTTTTTAAGGTACAGGGTCACTACGCCACCAATGGCCATCACTGTGTGTGTTTCAGTTTTGGCTGTAGTCTTCAGTTAGTAAGGTGTCCTACCTTTCTTGAAAGAAGGTACAACTGTAATCGATGTATGTCACAATTTAAGAATATTTAAAGCTACATATAATCAAAATGCCAGCTATAAAGACGTTAACTAAACGCAGTGTTTAACGTGGTCAAAACGATTACACCAGTCGCCGTTTCGTCATAAAGACGACAGTCTCAACTAAAATTGGTCGCAAATAAATGCCGATATAAACATTGATATACAAAAAGTGCAATATACACATTCTCGAATAAAAGAAATACTCGAAACTGTTGCCAGGTGGACATTTGTTGGCGAGACATTCGATTGCGAAAAGGGGACGGGGCTATACACGCTATATAGCTCCGTCTTCCTTCTTTTTGTCGAACAACTCACATTTTAACACGTCATTGTTACCCCCAGTAGTTATAGTAATAACTAGCGGCCCATCCCGGCTTCGTACGGGGTGGTCATTTATTTAGTTTTAAAATATTATATTATATGTTACTCGCTGATAATGTAGCAGTTCAATGGTGTTTTTGTTTTAAATCGTTTCAAAAGTTTTTGATTTAAATCGTAATAAACAATTAATTAAATATATATAAATTTAAATAAAAATATACCTATTTTTTTGAAGTTCAACCTTACGCGCATTATATGAGGTTGAATTTATAGTGTAGTGTAGTTAATCGACCGACGCGATACTATTTGAAATAGACGCAATACTTTATGCGGACGGTTTTGAGATGATGATTGTGTATCTCGGCTTTTTTGTATATCAATGGATGAAATGTAAAATTCCCTTATTTACATAATTACAAAACGTGTAACGGGTCCCCACATAATTATGGCGAATATTTTTTTATGGATTCACAAAATTGTGCCGTGTAGTGGTTGTAAAACAATTCGCTTGGTTTGATCTCACTTTAAACATATTTGTGGCGAGATATTTATGTTCTACGGTGTCGTTAAGTAAGCTTGATACTTGGTGTTATTTTTTTATAGTTATAATTTCAATAAATGTGGTAATCAAAATTAAAGAGATTTTGTTTTGATATCAGTATTTATCAAGGCTGTAGTTTAGTAGGCAGTAGTTCCTTACCACTGCTAAGGCTGTATAGCTTTATTTATATGATGAATAGAAACATGTCTTAGAAGAAATTCTTAAGATATGTTTGACATTACGCGTGTGAATTAAGTCAAAGAAACTCTTTTATTCATTTAGATCAAATACATGATACTTATGAACGTCATAAAAACAAATGCCAGCATACTTTTTTTCCTACGGCCAATACGCTGACTAGAGTTGGGCCTCGAGAAGGATTGGCAAGAAACTCGGGCCACTCTTTTTAATTGCCAGAGTATAACATTTACAATTTGGTATGAGTTATAATATTAGTGTTGACAAAAAGGGACGGAGCCCAATATTAACATACAAAATTAAATTTAAGTAAAAATGTTTTTAATAGGGAAACAATGAAAGGAAAAAAAGGCTTAAATCCTGTCTATCTTGATAGAGAGAGGACACCTGTGCCCAGCAGTGAGACATATCCCATAAATGTCCCACTGCTGGGTACGGGTCAGACATGTCTTGAGCATTTCTTCTAAGACATCTGGGTTTCCTTAACCTTTAGCAGATGGTAAATTCCACAAAGTAAAATTCGCATTGGATCCCACACGGGATTGAACTCGCATATCTTGCGTGCAAGTCGGTTATTTTCCCTCTCGGCCACCACCGCTATATTTATACAACAGCGGCTAAAAAACAAAACTCAATTATCTCGTTACTCCTGAGAGAATATCGCGATACTTCACAAACTGGTTCAAAAACCCTTAAAACAAACAAACCCTTGTACAATGACTAGTTACGCGGCCACGTGTCTGTATCGCGGGGGTGGCAGTAATCGCGCAATTCGATTACTGCTAACGTTTCAGTTATTGGTGTTATTTTTGGACGTGCTTTTAACCATCCGATGTCATTATTTTCTGAGTCTTTGTGCAACTCGATTGGAAAAAATTATATGTTTAATATATTGCCTAGGTCGCTTTCAATATCTGAAACATCGCTCCAAACATTAGAGATTTGTGTTATGAAAAACCCGGTGATAGGAAAACGTTCCATTCAAAAACAGAATACTAAAAGAGGACTGAGAACTGTACTCATGCATAGAAAATACACTTTTACCGCTGTGTGGTTTTTGACTTTCTGACAGGCGACTGTGAGATGGTAGTCAGGCTTGATCATTTGTATGGTGCCCTACCTCTCCTAATTAATAAAAATGATATCGCTGTACTAAATAGAAAGAATGAAAACCAGACATTCAAAGGACAACAAGAAAAATAAAAACAGATCACACACAATTTTGCCCCGTTTGGCATAACCACGTAAGCTACTGAAACTTAGTAGTTTATAGTTGTACTATTCAGTAAAAAAAAGTTAAATATTCGCATTTGAATTCAATCAACAACGATCATCATCTCACGATCCTAAGGCTGGCCTTTACTTGGGTCAACATATTAGCCTTGCGATCCAGCGTGGCAATGTGGTCAATCTTTTGGGCACCTTTCCTCAGAACTGCGACCTCAATCAGATATTTTATTTATAGGTAAATACAATATCTGATTGTTTGTTTATTGTAATAACTATTCATGTAAATATCTTATAAATATGCTTATCAACAACTTTATTGCAACTCAATATCTTTTTATTCAACCACAAAAATATTTATACCGTAACAGAAGACAAAGAAACCCGATGCGTCGACGTCCATGTCCCCCCCTCTCTCTAAAAGCGTATAGCAGAGCCGGCCGTGCGTTGCTAATGGTCGGTCCCAGAGGTGCGGGCACTGTAATCGATATCAATGTTAATGGATTAGGTACCGCACCCATTTCGGGAGCGTGATTTGCGCCAGGAGTTGAAAGGGAAATTTCTTTGTTAGACATTGTGGAAAGCGCTGTGTTTAGTTTGACTGAACGGTTGGTTCAGTGGCTTAAGTGGTAACCATGCCATTTACCACTGCGATGTGTATTGTAGGTTCGATCCACACGTTTCTTTCAAAACGCATTCCTAAATGAGCGATGGAGACTTGTCGTATGTTTGTTAAGTCCCCCACGGCACAGGGCTCAAACTCAAGCTCAAACAGATTCAAAATACATTTATTCATTTAGGTCACAAAGTAACACTTATGAAGGTCATAAATTATAAATAACCTAGAAAAATGATGTCAGCTAAATTTTCCATGAGAAGAACTAGCAAGAATCTCAGGCCGCTCTTTTAAATCGCCAGATAGTTACAATCTTTTGTAAAATACAAGTATAGTATAGTAGTCTTAAAAAGAAAGCTATAAAAGCTAATATAATTTTAGCTTTAAACACAGTTATCTATCTGATTTATTAATTAACCCTCTTTTCAATCATCCCAATCCCCCGTGCCACGGTCCCCACGGACTCAAAACTTTGATGTCCGCACAAATGACGCGCCAAGGGACCTCGAAGCACCATGGATGATGGGTAGACACACATAATTACAAGTTTATTAGATCATGCGGATAACTCAAGTGTTTGTTTGTGGGCTCATATTTGTTTATTGTTATTGAAGTTTGTTTTGTTTTTTGTTGTTTAGTGATGCAACGTGCTTTGTCTATTTCATATTCTATACGCATAGATAGAGCTGAAGAATTTATTTGTTTAAACGCGCTTATCTCTGTAACTACCAGTTAAATTTGAAATAAGCTTTTTGCATTTGATAGGACAATTCTTAAGAAAGGATATTTTTGCTTCCGCCCGCGGCTTCGCCCGCGCGTACAATCCCTCGGGAACAGATTTTTTCCAGGATAAAAAGTAGCCTATGTGGTATTCCAGACTGTAATCTATCTCTATGCCAAATTTCATCTAGATCCGTTCAGTAGTTCTTACGTGAAAGAGTAACAATTATACATTCTTTGTGCACCTACTTTGTTCATCTGTGTATCACCCAAGGTCGACTGGTAGAGAATGCCTATGGCATTAAGTCATAAAGTGTTTGGCTGCTATTATTGTATTTTGATTTTGTGTATATTTTGTAAAATCGATAAATAAAAAAAAAATAAAAAAAAAAAAACACAAACTTTCGCGTTTATAATAATAGTAGGATAGAATAACGCTACGACACAAGGGGAGCATTGCCTGTACCAATTAACTAGACACGGGACGAAATCATAATTTGACGCGAATATAATTTTGAACACAGCTACTTATTAGGTTATATATTATTATCTGTCCACTATTTCGCTATATAAGACATAGCGGCTCGTCCTAGCTTCGCACGGGTGGATATTTATTAAATTTTCGTAGAGATCCCGTAATAAAAAAATAAAAAATATAGCTTATGTTACCTGCTGATAATGTAGGTTTATAATGGTTAAAGAATTTTTAAAATCGGTCAAGTAGTTTTTGAGTTAAATCGTACTAAACAAACAAAAAATCAATTTTTTCCTCTTTATAATAGTAGTATAGATAACCAAACGAAAGACTAGTAAATTAAAAGAAATCTCCTTAATAATAAATATACATTTTCATTTTAAAATATACCTTACTTACTGTAACTTAAGTTAAATATTAAGTAACCAGTGAATATTAAAGAAAATGGTCTAATTTCACAAAGTAAAAATCAGATACAGTACAGTGTTTATTACCCGTGACTGAAGTGCAGAAGCTATGAAGGTCCCCTTTAGTCCGTGATTCCGTGAGGTAACTGAGAACGTCACGCGATCTGACAAAATGTGATGTGAGCACGCGACTAAACTGTGACTTTGTGTAGTCATTGTTTGGCATACCAGCCGCAAGACTTATCATAGAAAATAAATCATATTAAATAAAAAATTTAAAAGAGTATGCCGAGTTTCTTGCCAATTATTCTCGAGGCCCAACCCTAGTCAGCGAATTGGCCGTAGGAAAAAAGTATGCTGGCATTTGTTTTTATGACGTTCATAAGTATCATGTATTTGATCTAAATGAATAAATGAGTTTGACTTTGACTTTGAAATAAGTGCAATAAGAAGCAGGAGAAACGGATACAAGTAAAACAATTACATTGTTCATCTTATTACGATCTTTAAGGTAACTTACCCTTAAAGATCTATTTTTAAAGATATTCTCTTTTTTTTTCTCTTTAATAAATACCACTCCCGCGTTAGAGAACAAGCTCTGTGTTCCGGGGGACTTAACAAACATACAAATAACGGACACAAATTACACTCAGACTCAGAACAACTCTTTGTGGGTCTCATAAAGTTTTGTCCCTGTGTGGGAATCGAACCCATAACCTCGTGCACAGCAGACCCCGTGGACCACCAAAGTAGTCAAATATTATATTATTATAAATATTTTTTTATTTGTATCTGTTTCTCCTGCTTCTTATTGCACTTATTTATTTATTTTCTGATCCTAGCTAGGATGAAAATGGGATGCGTTTTGAAAAAAAAAAAAGTATTCCTTCCCCAGGGATACTCCATCTTAAAGCCCTGGTATAAAAAATGGGTTGGCAACACCCAATTCCCTCTACCTCTGGTATTGCAAGCATCTATAAGCTACGGTTACTGCTTAACATCAAGCGGGCCGTATGCCAGTTTGCTACCCAAGTAGTATATAAAAATGTGCATTGGAAAGTGATCGGTAGCTGTAGCGATTAAGAATTCTTTGTTGGACTGACAAAAACACATGAGTTCAAACATACATATTTTACCATGATAAAAAAATAATAAAAAAATGGTTAAATATGTTGGCTTAAGCAGTGACGAAATTAATATAATATACTAACTGTTGCCCGCGGCTCCGCCCGCGATGGTAACCGCTGATGTCGGTTATCGCTGTTAAAAGTAGCCTATGTGTTATTCCAGAACATAATCTATCTCTGTGCCAAATTTCATCCAGATCCGAACAGTAGTTTTTACGTGAAAGAGTAACAAACATCCATCCATACTCACAAACTTTCACATTTATAATATTATTAAGGATTATTATGAAGAAAATCTATAGTTTTTAAGAGGTATCATTAGGTTTATTAGAAGTATACACTACATGACGCCAACCTATAAAGGGTTGTAGTCCCAGTGGACCTTTACAGCATTGTGGTTCCAAGTCAAATTATAAGCATCATACGAGGTAAAAAGTCTTAAACTGAATCAGCAATTTGCGAATCAAACGTTTAGTTTGAAAGCGTCATTAAGCTACGGCAACTGCTTACCATAAGCGCGCAGTATGTTATATCTATAGTACTGTATATAGGTAGTATAAAAATACCAGGGTTTTATTTTCCTCCAACAAAGTATCCCGTCAATCTGAACTTCAGTAACTCAATGTAATAGTTACGCAGGGGTCGATGCTGGGGCCACAACTACAGAGCGGTGAATCCGTGCGGTGAGTCCACACACGCGAACTGATCGAGTTAAATCTGACCTGAGACGGACACGCAACGAATCTTTAACTTAGAAAAGTGAACAGTACATATTGAATGAAGATTGATTTATATGGGAAGGAATTTCTTGTTGAGAAAATACATGGGCTTGACTTGGGCGAATTTGTACATTGAAGAACAATATTAGTTGGAATTTATCTAGTTTAGTGGGACTTTATGAACAGCTAAATGGATTTTTATAGAGGTTATAATAATCTGATTTACTTAGATCTTAATAATTATTACAATTATATCAAGTTAAAGTTCGATCTTTCGCAGAATGTTCGTTGTCACTTTAACCCTATCCTCCTTTATTCTCTTTAATGCCTATCCTTGTGTTTGCTTTATTGCCAGATAAAAATGATCTATCTTTCTTTATCAACGTCATTTAAACGACCTTTTATCGGTGGCCTAAAGCGCTCCTAGCTGATCCTCAATACCTTGTAGTTAAATATTTTAATTAAGTAATCAAATTGTATTTTTAGATAATCCTCTTTGTAAACAGGATGCGTTTGGAGAAGGTGGTTGGCCGCTCGAATTCAGGGCAGCTGTCGCAAGGCTGCTCACTCAACATGCACCCAATGATAAGGATCCACCCAGAGGTACAGTTCTGCTTCAGATTTGAATATTAATTAATTGTTGGGATATAAATAAAAAGACATGTGGGCAGGCTTCTGAAAAGGTGGACCGACAATTTAGTTGGACAATGTCAGCTTAAGACCGCATGCTGTGGAAATCCTTGTAGGAAACCTGTGTCCAGTAGTGACTTCTTTTGTCAGAGATGATGATGATGACGAGTTAAGTTAAGACTGCAACTAGAAGCAAAAGATAGAAAATATAGTCAATCAATCAACATTTTTAGTCCTTTTGTCCTAATTTTGAGCTATAAGACCCAGTCCGGTCAAGTTATCAACTTAGCTCTACAATGGCAATGCGCTGTGGCTATATCTGACCAAGGACTGCTGGCGGGAGCAAACGAGTCTGGTGGAGACAGTGACTGGTAAATTGTAGGACGACCCACGTCTAGATGAACTGACAACCTTAAGAAGCTTAGGTTAGACTGGAGGCAGAAGGCGAAGGATAATATAATAGTAATTTAGTTCAACAACTAAAATTCGTTCTCTACTAGACATAGCCTACCTTGGGATGTCTCTTAAGTCATATTTCTTGTTAACAGGTGGTAACGTCCAGCGCCTAGACCAAAAATTATCAGAAACAATGGTGTTGGACCTAATTGTTCTAATTGGCTTCGTTGTAGTCAACAATCCGAACCTGCAGGTGAGTCTTTATCTTATAAATACTTAATTAGTTACGTACGAGAGAAGTTTAGCAACTAGAAAGAATATGCAAAAAAGACTTTATTACTTAAGTTTTACAGAGAGAAATCACAAAATTTTGGCTTATTCCCGCCCGCTCCACGATTTTGTTCCCAAACGCTCCAAGACTAAAATTAAATATTATTATTATTTTATAAAATCGTTCTCAAGGGCTCCAAAAACTTATGAAAGGTTTTTTCTTCAAAACTTCTTATCTCCATACATCAATTCCCAGGAGCTCCAAAATATACTACATTAATCAAAAAGACCCACATAATACTGTTTTCCCAACAGCTCCAAAACAAAGTGTACGGTTAGCAGAATTAAAACATTTAATACTATAATATTACTTTTTTATTAGGTAACGGTAAACATGGTTAAATATAGAAAGTAGTTAATAAAGAGATTATGTTTTCTTTTATAAATAATACTAACATATTATTTGCTTTAAATTATGTATTAAATCCAAATGATTTAATACATAATTCATAGTCAATAAGTCAATTATAGTATTGAAACTATACCTGTTTTGTATGAATAGTATCAATAAAAAAAACGGTTTGAGGTTATCACAATCAGTCATAAGCTATTCCTTATAAAATCTAAGTTCACAAATATTAAAACATCTCAGTTTTTTAAATAATGTAAATATTATTTTTTAATAATGTAAATATTATTTTTTAATATTATATTTTTAAATAATGTAAATGTTTTCAATTAAAGTTTAAAAAAATAATAAACAATAAAAATCACAGTTTATGTACTAACTATCAGTCATAGCTATTCCTACAACAAACAAAACAGAAACTTAAAAAATCTAAATTCACAAATATTAAAACAATTTGTTTAGATAATAAAGTATCTATCAAAAGTTTTTCAATTAAAGTTTTAAAAAATAACAAATAATAAAAAAAGCAGTTTCTGCAGTTTAAGTAACAAAGTATCTATCAAAAGTTTTTCAATCAAAGTTAAAAAAAGTAACAAATAATAAAAACATATAATCCTTTACAAAATCTTGCCAAGCCGAACAGGCCATATTTTAAAATCTTGTTTACAAAACGAATTCTTATGCGCAAGAAGATTTAAAATAAGTAAAATTCCGAGTTGAAAAAGAAAAGTTATTTTTCATTATTTATTTAGGTATCTACTATACTATACTTGCGTGTACAATATAATAACGCTTTCAGGATGCTGTTGGGCTGCCGTGGTATTGCAGTGCGTCACAAATGTTTGCTCACACGCGTGTGGATGGCTTCCACGCTATTATGCGTAAGAAGGTGGCGTCACTGTTTCAAAGATTGCGTGACAGCTCTAACAGCATTCTGGAAATGATAGCTTCCCGCAGCGATTGCCCAATACAAGCTCACTGGGTTGGGATCGTTACGGGGAGAATATAAATAAATAATTGATTATTATATTATTATAATTACCAAGTCGTATATTCGTAATGCAACTTATCCAGGTTGTCAATTTCTGAAATTATTTGAATGGCAAAATAACCCAAAAAAGGCATGATCTAAAAAAATACATCTTTAGTCCAGAAGTATATCTCTTAAAATCCTTATTCTTAATCTATGCTCAAGTGTGGGCGTCAAATTAAATCTTTCAAATCAATCTATAAGCTCTTTTTCTGGCTATTTGCTCAGATGTAGGACTGAGATAGCTGTATGTGTGTTAAAGGGCCGCTCTTAGTTATATCTGTATACTGACATATAATTATTGTATCTCTCTTATAAACATTAAATGTACTTACCATCTCCAACAACGAAATCAAATTGTTTAGGTGTGGAGGGACCGGCAACTGCGTTATTTTGATTGTCACACATCGTGCACGACTCACTTAAAATTATTATTTGTGAAAGATGGACGTACGCATTGCAAGGGTGCAACGTCAACTATTTGTTTTGCACATCATTCGGCAAAGTTAGATTGCAAGGAAAAAGTGCGGGGTGGAGGTGACGCTACAACGCTGAGTGGACGCACTGATAGATTTCGTACTTTACTATTACGTTCGGGATTGTTTTGCCTACGTTACTTTAAAATCTTTGGAGCTCGTGGGAACGATTTTTATATTGAAAAATTGTATTTTTTCTTGGAGCTGCTGGGAATAAAATCTCAAAGTACCTAGACAATGTTTTGGAGCTCTAGGGAATGAAAGTGGTAAATATGGCTTTGTTTATTATTTTAATACAAACATCCTTGGAGCTCCTGGTAATCAATGTATGAAAATATGAATTTTAGAGAACAATAGATTTGGAGCGCACGGGAATAAGCCAAAATTTTACATTAAGCAAAATGTCTTCACTTGATATGCCACACTAGCAAAATTACAAATTTGCAAATTGTCTTTTCTCAAAACGCCATACCAGTGCCCTTATACAAAATAATAGATTCACGACGAATTAGTTTAAAAGATTACATTGCCAAACGACCAGAAGCGATTAGCATAGTTCACCGGCGTTACCAGAAAATCTCATCAGGATAGTACAATGGCCTATATTATTGAGTGAAAAAAAAAAAAAAAAAGATTTTGTTCAGTTGTTCCAAGATAACGCTGCGATACAGGTCTTGTGAAGCAGCAGTAGTCTTAAAAAACTAAATTGAAACACACAATTGGTTCCATACCGAGGCACAAGATTTAACACAATGTTTATATACTTTTGTAAAATAAACAACAGAGACGCTAGGCTATAACAATGTCAAGTAGGTACCTATCTACCATTTTTTATTGGACTAGAATTTATTGGGCAAGAAATTCAACGGTAATAATAAAAAGTAGAGGTCGCCTGGTGGTCAAAATTCGACCTTAATAGCTTTCTACAGTCCTTTTCTTATGGACCTTAACCATGCAAAAACACACACTCCTCCAAGTGCGCAATATGCTTTAAATAGGAAACAAAGATTTTCCTTCACGTATTACTCGTAATATATAGATTTAAGAAACTTTTTAGAGTCGTAAGGCATCACACTAATTGTCATTTCGCGCAATCATATTAATGTGGTATGGGTTACTGTAGTTAATATTAGCGTATGTTGAACCAACATGTAGAGGAAATTTTATGTAACAGCAAAGCTAAGAAGTATAAAAAGAACAAAATTTGCTAAACTTTTTGTAAGGATTTACTAATATTTTAAATGTGAAAGTTTGTGAGTATGGATGGATGGATGTTTGCTACCCTTTCACGTAAAAACTACTGAACGGATCTGTATGAAATTTGGCACAGAGATAGATTATGGTCTGGAATAACACATAAGCTACAGGCTTACAGCGATAACCGACGATAATCCACGCGGGCGGAGCCGCGGGCAACAGCTAGTTGTCTATAAAATAACAGGTATAAGTGAACGTTGAACACGATGACCGTTTCGTTTCTCATGCGGGCTGCACCTGCATCTACACGTGTTTAGCTATTCTACTCATTAACTTTACACCCCATTGACCAATGTTTTACTTCGATGACATATTCATCGTTTTTGTTACCTTGTCCTTTCGTATCTTTAAATGTCGATGGTCAACGTTATCTATGCATTTCGTTCACGGCTGCTAATCTTGACGGAGAGTAATGAGAGATAAACAAAAGTGTACTTTTTATTCCCTCACTCTCATAGTCCGATGGGACGGCAATCCGACACGACCGGTGAAATATCGGTCGTAATATCAACGTACGTACGTAACGTGATGATCAAAGGCTTTAAATGCTTGCCAAGGCACTGAGGTGTTACACTACCTCGGTGTTCCGGTGGCCGCAGTATGCGCCTGCTGTGCACGAGGTTGTGGGTTTGATTCCCACACAGGACAAAACTTTGTGCGACCCACAAAGAATTGTTCTGAGTCTGGGTGTAATTTGTGTCCGTTAATTGTATGTTTGTAAAGTCCCCCGCGACACAGAGCTTGTTCTCTAGTGCGGGAGTTGCCTTTTAAAAAAAAAAACAGGAAAACTACCAATTATCAAACTCTAGGCATCTATTGTAAAATACTTATCAGAAAAGTCCAATGTTTATTTTTGGCTACACCCAGGAATTGAACCCGGGAATTCGTGATCAGCAGTTGCACTAAACGACCACAAGATCAAAGAGACAGTAATTGATCAGATACATAAATTGGCACCTGCTTTTACTATTGTATCTTTTTGTATAAAAAAATATTAATGACCCACTTTCTATTCCTTACTTAATTTGTTAACATAATACATTTAAAGCTATTAAACAATATACTCGAGCTAAGTTCCCACGGGCACAGGTGTCGTAGGACGCAGTTGTGCAAGGAACCATCCTGGGCCCATTACTAGACAATATATTCCAGTGTCGGCCATTACATGAATTGTTGATGTTTTCACTTCCTACATTATTGATGTTATGTCTTTTTGTACTCGCCATTAGGGTGGTAAAGAAGGGATGGTTCTTTGTGATGATGGTGATTATATAAGCGATTGTTGGTAATTGTTTTTAAAGTTCTTGTTTAGACTGTTTTGCTCTGTCAATCAGTTACAAAACTACCTTTTATATTTCACATAATATTGAAGGAGTAGGCAGAGGTGTATAAGAATAATAATGTTTCGGAAAAACTCACACACGACTCTAGTTTACTACGTCAACCAGACGATGGGTGAACATACCTAAATATATTTATAAATATAATAGATTATATATTTTATATATAAATTGGACACAGATCATTTCTTTTTGTACCACTTAGGTGGCAAACAAGCATACGGCCCGCTTGATGGTAAGCAGTTACCGTAGCCCATGGACGCTTGCAATAGAAGTATCACTTGCGTGTTGCCAACCCATTTTTTTACACCAGGGCTTTATGATGGGACTATCCCTGGGATAGGAATACGTTTCTTTCAAAACGCACACAGGAACACAACTACACCACTGTGTGTAGTTATTAGGCTGTGGTCTTCTGTAAAGTGGAGGTCCTTCCCCAGTCGGGCTTGATCGCTAATACGGTGCACTACGTCTTTTAAAAATCTTGCTTATCACACAATTTTAAGTACCGTATGGGAATTGAACCCACAACGTTATTGACCAACTTAACCACTATGGTAAGTAGTTACCGTACCCTATGGTCGCAGGCAATCCGGAGCCAAGAGACCAAAAATGTAACACCAGTGTTTTATAATGGAGTATCCCAGGGATAGGAAAATGTTTTGTTAAAAACGCATCCCTAAATTAGCATTGAAAACCTACTTACAAATGGGAACACGGTTACACCGCTGTGTCTAGTCATTTGGCTGTGGTCTTCTGTAAGGTAGAGGTCATTCAATAGTCGGGCTTGCTCACTAGTATAGTGTCCTACCGCCCTTAATTTTATAATGTATACTAGGGGTCGCCTGCGACTTTGTCCGCGTGGTAATTTGCAACGTACATTTCCCCGATTTTGCAATATATCTCACTACTGCTCCGCTCCTATTGATCATAGCGTGATGTTATATAGCCTATAGCCTTGCTGGATAAATGCACTATTTAATTCTTTAATGTACACAAAATAAAATAAAGGATAGATAACACACATATAACATTATTATGTACAAAGGCGCTATTCAACAAAAAAAGTTTTTTTCTAATCGAACCAGTACTTTTTGAGATTAGCGCGTTCAACCAAACAAACAAACTCTTCAGCTTTATAATATTAGTATAGATTAACGCTTTTTTAACTTATATTTATTTATGTAAGAATTGACACTTGGTGGTGGAGGTCCTTTTCAACCTCTCTTAAAACGGTTTCTTAATGAGCTTCCTTTGTTAATAGGACATGATATGTGAAGGATGGACCGTGATGAAGACGCTCTGCACCCTGCCAGCTAACTGGCTGGTCTCCAAGGTGCACTGCTACGCGCTGCTGCCCACTTTAGTGGCGCTCACCGAGAACAGTGCTGCGGCCGCTGCAATAGCCGCTGAGCTTAGTATTCCGGTAAGTATCATCATCATTTCAACTCATAAACATGCCACTGCTGGGCACGGGTCTCCGAGCGTGCTTTGCAAGGCACGGAGTTTAATGAGCAACAGATTCGTAACCAAACAAAATAACATTAAAAGGAAAATTAAAATTCCAGTTGTGAAGAGATATAAGAAGTGTACGAAAGCCAAGGATTGGAAGATAAAGTAGTGCGAAGGACGGGACAAGTCACAACACTTCGGGCATCTATATTGAATCACTTGACAGAAAGATCTAATATCTTTTTTTGGATTGACCCGGGAATCTAACCTGGTATCTCGTGATCAGTAGTTACACTCAGCTTACGGGGCAGTTCTATATAATCATTTATCTAAATAGTTAATTTTTAACCGACTTGACCGCCTTTGACAATGAAATAATTTTGGACTTCAATAATATAAATTATAATTATGTTTGCCCTCAAAACACTAAGAAGAATTTCGTCTGTTGGTTAGTGACCCTCACTGCTACCCCGGTCATGAGTTCGACTCCCACACGAGACAAAACTGTGTGATTCATAAATTTTTGTTGTCTGTTGGTTAGTGACCCTGACTGCTACCCCCGGTCATAAGTTCGATTCCCATACGAAACAATACTGTTTGATTCATTAATGTTTGTTTCGAGTCTGGGTATCATTAGTGTCCGCGATTGTATGCTTAAAAAGTCCTCCGCGGTAAAAAAAAAGTGCGACTATATAAATCGACCAATACCAACTTATACCAAGCTAAAAACAACGAAATACCGTGTCCCTATAAAGGAAGTAACAAACCCAATTTGTAGTAGTGAATATTTGATGATATTTCGCTTTCAACTTGTTCGTGGCGCAGCTGGGACTCGCTTAGTTAATGTAGCCCGAGGTACAGGTGTCTACTAAGTCGTAGGGTTGTCACACAAAAGTTATAGTGCAGTGAGCTTGGATAATTACCTAATTGGTGACTGCCTCGGTGGTGGGTTCGATTCCCACACAGGACTAAATTTCGTGTGATCCACATTGTTCTGAGTCTGTGTGTAATTTGTGTCTTTTAATTGTATGTTAAGTCCCGGGCGATGCAGAGCTTGTTCTCTAGTGCGGGAGTAGCTTTTAAAAAAAAGTAGAAAAAAACATTGTAAATAAAAAAAGATTCCAGACATACTGCCTTCGTTATTAGGTATTTCTGTTAGAAATATGTCAGTAGTATACGTAAGTATACGGAGTCTTGAGCTAGGTTCACTATTTGACAATTACGATTAGGTTGTGAAATGAGCTCCTTGCCGAGAGACTAAAGCATGGGCTGCTTCAAGAATTGAGTTATAAGGTTTTTAAAGGGTCGACAACGCGCGAGTGTTACACCCGGTGTTGCAAGCGTCCATAGGCTACGGTAACTGCTTACCATCAGGCGGTCCGTATGCTTGTTATGTCCTCGATATAAAAATTGTATAAACATATCCATCGGATATCGATATACTTAATATTATAAACGCGAAAGTTTGTAAGAATGGAAGTTTGTTACTCTTTCAGGCAAAAACTACTGAACGGATCTGTATGAAATTTGGCACAGAGATGGATTATAGTGTGGAATAGCATAATGGCTACTTTTTATCGCGATAACCGACATCTACGCGGGCGGAGCCGCGGGCAATAACTAGTATTTCCTAATATTATTTTCCTCTTGTGTAGCAATCAGGGTCACTAACCACTTTACCAACAGACCAGTCGGACTACAAGTGACAGCCCTATTATTCTCTTGTATATTTTCGGTCGCCGCGTACCAATATTTTTGATGCTATAGACTATTATTAATTCCTTTATTTTAAAACTTCTGATGTTTAATTGACTCTATAAAAGTTAATTAGTTTTATAATATAATTGGCATGTTCTACGATTAGTCGCGAAAATAATATAAAATAAAAATAAAAAATAAAAAAGCCTTTTTATTTCCAGTAAATTTTACATTTCTTAAAATCTATGTATGTGTTAGTTTTATTTAGTTTATTCTATGTTATTTATTTTTCCTTATTTAATATAATTTTATGTGTATCCTATTTATTTTATCATAGTATTTACAGTTACTTAATATTTATTTAATCTACCGGAACCCCAGAATGGGTGAAGGCCTCCTCCAATGATGCCCATTTGACTCTGTCTTCGGCTACTTGTCTCCAGTTTTGACCAGCTATTGCTTTAATATCATCTTCCCATCTTGTAATAGGTCTACCTCTTATTCTTTTGCCTAGTGGGCCGTTCCAGAATGTTACTTTTTTGGTCCATCTATGATCTGTTAGTCGCGCAACATGTCCTGCCCACTTCCATTTTAGTTTTTGTGCGTAACTCAGAGCGTTTGTTGCTTTAGTTATTTTCCTTATTTTACTGTGTCGTATTTTATCCATCTTCCTTATTTTTAGCATACTTCGTTCGAGACCTCTCTGACATACGCTTATCTTTTTTCTTACTTCAGCAGTGAATTTCCACGTTTGGCAACCATATGTCAAACATGGCAGGAGGCTCGAGTTCATAACTTTTGTTTTGATGGCTTGTGGTAAATTACTTTTAAAAATGTCCTTGAGACCCCAGTATTTGTTCCATGTTGATTTTATTCTTTTCTCTATTTCTATATTTTTATTTTTTCTGTCGAAACTTATAGTTTTTCCCAGATAGACATATTTTTCAACGTATTCTAATGGTTTGCTATTAATTATTATTGGTCTTTTCAAGCTATTTGTCATTGTCTTAGTTTTTGTAATATTCATTTCTAGTCCCACCTTTACACTAGCTAGGTGTAGGGTTTCTACCATGTTCTGTAGTTGGAAGGAAGACTCGGATACCAGTACTAGGTCGTCCGCGAATCTCAGGTGGCTTAAGTAGGTGCCATTTATGTATAGTCCTTTTTTACTCCAGTCTAGCTTGTTAATGATCGCCTCAAGGACAGCTATAAATATTATTGGAGACAACGGATCGCCTTGTCTGACTCCTCTTTCTATTGGGAAGCTAGGGCCTAAGGATTCAAGCTTGATTTTACCTTTGTTGTTTTTATATATGGATTTGATTATGTTTACATATGTTTCCTCCACTCCTTGTTCCTTCAGGCTCTCCCAGATACTTGTATGTCTTACCGTATCAAAGGCTTTCTGGTAGTCGATGAATGTTATATAGAGTGTTCTTTGATTTTCCTGATACTTTTCCATTATCAATTCAAGAGTATGGATGTGGTCAACGGTGGAAAAACCCTTCCTGAAGCCTGCTTGCTCCACCGGTTGTTTTTTTTCCAATGTATAACTAATCCTTGTATTTATAATTGCGGAGAATAATTTGTATAGACTCGGTAGCAAGCTGATTGGTCGGTAGTTTCCGATGTCTTTCGGGTCGCCTTTTTTATATAATAATATGATGTTGGATTCGGACCATTGGGACGGTGTTTCAGAATTCTGTAGAATCATGTTAAATAGTTTAGCTAATGGTACGGCCAAAGTAATGTGTCCTTTTTTCAGTGCTTCATTCGTAATATTATCTGAACCGGGGCTTTTGTCTAGCTTCAGTTTCTTTATTGCTTCATTTATTTCTGTTACGTCTATTGGTTTAATGTTTCTTTCTTGTGTGTCATCTGTTTCTGTGTAGAAATTTATGGTTGTTGTGTCTCTGTTGCTGTATAGCTTTCTGTAAAATTCTGTTGCGGTAGCAATGATATCGCCTCTAGTGTACAGTTCTGTATCTTTTTTTCTCAGTCCTTCTATCCATGTTGCATTAGTTCTGAGTTTCTTATAGGCCTTCTTTGTACTTCCAGTGCTTTGTAGATGTTCTTTTATTGTGTCTTGTCTATATTTTGCGTAATCTGCTTTTATGTATTTATTGACTACTTTATATAGTGCGATCAATTCATTTTTCTCACTTCGTGATTTGTTTTTAGTTCTCTGTAATTCCTTTCTTCTGTTTAATAGCCTTACTGTACTTGCCGATAGTATTTTGTGTTGTTTATTTTCTTCTCTCTTTGGGCGGGCTTGTTTTAAACTAAAAGTGACAGCCTTTTCTATCCTGTCGTAGCAATATTGTACCGAGGTGTTTTCGCAGATAGTTGAAGCTGCAGATAACTGTGATATTAGGCTTTCATTGTATTTGCTTATTTCGTCTTCGTTCTTAAGTTGACTAATTTGGCTATTTGTAAATTTGGCTCTAGATATTTTTTGGTTAATTAGTGTTATTGTTGATCTGACTATTCTATGGTCCGAATGGTAGTTCAGGTTCAACGTCTCTATGTTTTGGAATATTCTTGGTTGGTTTGACAATATAAAATCTATTTCGTTTTTGTATTTTCCGTTAGGGGATCGCCAGGTCCATCTTCGACTTTGTTTTTTCTTAAAGAAAGTGTTTATTATCATTAGTTTATTTTGGAGCGCAAAGTCTACCAGTCTCTGTCCTCTTTCATTTCTCTCGCCGTATCCATGCTTTTTAGTAACCAAATATTCATCAGCTTTGGGAGTTCCAACCTTGGCGTTAAAGTCTCCCATTAGTATTGTGGTTTTGTGTGTGAAAATAATATACTCAATTTAAATTATAGTTTAACTAGCTTCCGACCGCGGGTTCGCCCGCGCGTACAATCCCTCGGGAACAGAGATTTTTTTCGGGATAAAAAGTAGCCTGTGTGTTATTCCAGACTATAATCTATCTCTATGCCAAATTTAATCCAGATCCGTTACGTAGTTTTTGCGTGAAAAAGTTGCAAATATACATTCATACATTCTTACAAACTTTCGCGTTTATAAGGATAGTTGTTTCAGAACGGTATAAAACGAAAGTGCCTTATTAGTCTAGTGGTCGTTGAGTGCGACTAGTAATAACGTGATCGTGGGTTTGATATCTAGGTAGAATCAAAGATAGATACTGGGATTTTCTATCAAGAAATTCAAAATTGATGCTGATAAATATAACCTATGTTAAGTAGTGGTTATAATTTTCTTTCTACTTTTTTTATACTACCCTGGTGGCAAACAAGCATACGGCCCGCCTGATGGTAAGCAGTTACCGTAGCCTATGGACGTTTATTATTATAACCACTTGATTAATTGAAAATAGATCTAGTTAAAGGTGAAGGAAAACATCGTGACGAAAATCACGTTTTAAAAATGATTCTAAAGACATGTCTGATTTACCAAACCATTAGGCCAGCGTGTGTGAATTAAGGCCTAAACCGCCTCTCTCTCTTGATATAAGAGCGAGGTGCCCAGCAGTGTAACATATTTGGGTTGCTATTATTATTATTATTTATTTTTATTTATTTATTTATTTATTTATTGGACCTTCAACAAAGGATATACACATATATTACAAACAATATTGCAGAATGGTTATTGGCCCGTGTACTCCTTCAATTATAGAAGGCCACAGCATGCACAATAATAACTAAGACTTAAAACTAATACCTACTAACTAATTAATTAATTAACAATTTCGTTTTCAACGATTTTTTTTCCTTTTTTATCGATCTAGTAGTTTTTGAGTTTATTTATTAAAAACATTTCTTTATAATATTATCATAGATTGGCTCTAGACTAGCCTTTCCAAGGCCAGAGAGGATTACTTCGTTACAATTTATGTAACGAATAAATTCTCTCTAGCCTTGCATTTTTCATGATTGCCTCGAGAAATCCCAAAAGATGAAAATTATTACATCGGCATTTTTGTTGATCACACAATATTTTTATTAATTGATTGTTTTTTTAACAGATGCTTGAGGATTACATAAAGAGTCCTGAAGCTCAACAGTTGAAACTAGTACAGGTGATCAAGCAGGGACGCGCGAAGAGAGGTAAGAAGTAAAGAAAAGTAGACTGAAATATCGAGATTGATAAATTAGGTATAGAAGGCCTATGTTAGTATTAGAACGATGTTGATGTTTCTCTTTTAAATAACTGAATCAATATAAATGTACTCGTATTTATATTTGTTGGTATTGCTAATTTGTGGACAAGAATAACTTTAAAAGTTTCACTTCCAACTTAGATTAGAAAGGTTAACTTATCCCTAGACTTGTTTTCGACACTTATACTGAATTTAAAAATGGTTAACCTTAACTAAATCGGATTTGAAACGTTAACTTAAAATTTAATTTAGATTTTGAAAGGGTAACTTAAATTTATTATACTAACATATTATACAAATTAATATCAGAAATTTGTATGTATTAGTGATGTCGTGTACTTAATTTTTTGTTGATCTCTCATCTATTTGACTGGCTTTGTTGCTCTAATGGTTAGTGACCCTGACTACTAAACCGAAGGTCGTGAGTTCAAATCCTGCCCTGGGCAAATCTTTGTGTGATGGGCATGATTATTTGTTCTGTGTCTGGGTGTAAATTATCTTTGATATGTGTGAAGATTTATGTATGTTTAAAAGTTGTCTGGTTGCTATAGTACAAGCTTATGTCTAATTTGGGATCAGATGGTTGTGTGCCCAAGATATCATTATTGTTATCTTCATCATCATTTGTATCATCAGCTTATTGTTCGCTCAGGGTATTTCTACTCCCTATTGTGCCATTTGTGCGTGTGCCAATTACTGCTCATATCACATGATCATATCTAACACTTCTATAAATTTAGTTTTATCGTACTACAGTATCATCTTTATAAGTTAAAAGTTCAATGGGATAATTGTGTCCATTTTAAGCCTCATTTATACCATACAACTTTACGAGGCAAGGTGACATACATGTTATAAAGTATTTGTCTAACTCGGTTTCAGTAGCTTAAGTGGTTCGTTGCTATCGACCACTGCGTGGTGTGTTGTGAGTTCGATCCCCACACAAAACTTGTGTGTTAATTGCATGAATCTGAAGTCTTTCACAATATCGTCTGTTCTGTTCAACAGCGGGACTTGGGACTGTGGGACTTTTAAAAATTGTTAGCATGAAACTTGCCTTGCAAAACATGTATCGTATATATGAAGCTTAACTCTTATAAGTAATACATGTATACCAGTGTCTATTGTTTTAATATCGTCGTCGTCTATATAACGTGTGTGGGGCCCTGTATCTTCTATATTTTTAGAAACTGTTGTAGTCTAGTACATAAATATACTGAATGTAGGTACAATTAGATACTTAGGCGTTGTATGTTTTAATATTTGTCATCTATCTTTGAAACTATTTATGAATCTAATATGTAATCTCTAGATTGAGGATAACTAACATATTTTAGAATAGATATCCGGTTCCAAAACGGAGATCATTTTGGATTTATAATATAATTAGAAGTATTTGTAAGGATCTTAAACGTTTACATTGAATTTAATGATTAGGATTTTATAATAATAGCTCACTTAATAGGTTATCAATTATCCCATTGATTAAAACTAGTTGTTATTACCGTCAATATTAGCAATACCAATGATTTCTGATAGTGTAGTGCACAGCCGTAATCGGCGCCCCACCCAATAAATTTTAATCAAACATTGTTCGGGATTATTTGTATCTAGCGTATAATTTGCTAACAGAATGTCAGTAATGAAGGAAAGAAAGAGAAAAACTAAAAATTTAATCATCCAACACATAAAAAAAGTAACGAACTGACGTGCAGAATATTCGCTAGATGTAAGCTAACCCTTCGTTTCAACGTTTACTAACACATAGACAAAATGTAGTTGGGATATTGTACACTTTTTGATGTGAGTCTATTTATCTATTTTTCTATGGTTGTAGACTAGAACTAGACAGAAAAATTGTATTTCAACAAACTTTGTTACGCATTGGTATTTAATAGGTCGAGGTTTTAAAATTTTGGCGTTTTTTTATTATATTGTAGAATATAAAGAACAACAAACGGATCAGATGCATTGCAGATCAGTTTTATTTCAGCTGCTAATTACTCTGAATCAAAATTGTAGTTGAGGTCCATTGAAATGAATTCTTTATTATTAGTCTCTAGTATTTTATTATTTGTATTATTGTTGTTGAATGTTGTATACTAGTCAAAGCTTGTAATTAATTTGTATAGATTGCTGCGAAGATTTTATTTTATTTTTATTAAAGTTAAGTATGTCTTTTTTGTTAATTTTACAGCTCTCTCGCTCATATTATGTGTAACAGACTTCGTCCATAGGCTCTTATAGTGTCACTTTCATATTTTTGTAATCACGTCAACATTTTAAAACGCCGAATCTTACTGAAATAAAAATTATGCTCTGTAAAATTACTTCATAGGAATGGTTATAAAAGGAAATGTGTGTGCTAATAGAGTGCCTTGAGGGACACTCTTGTTGAACGTTCGAAGCAGGTGTTTGAAGCGTCGTGACTATTATGAAAGTTTGGCATGCTGTGATAAAGAAACGTTTGGAATTTATACATCAAAAAAATTAAAAGTATTTCGTATCTGAAATCTTTGAGAAATGAAGGTCAATGCAGTCAAAGGCTTATGTCAGTTCGACATCTAATGTTTTCTATGTTTCCAATTTACTTTTGTGATAAATTTTCGTTTACTAACAACCCGTTTGCTTGTATTATAGTGGTTTATATATAACTGTATTCTCTTATAACCATTGTAAAGAATTCGTAAACCATATAAGTGTTAATCGTATTAGATGTGTGTGTAATAATGTTGCTTGACTATCTTGAATATAGCCAAACGAATAGTGCCATAATGAGATCGCATAAAGCCTTTGTTAATAATTAATTAATATTAATCAAACATAGTAAAAATAAAGGCAACTGAATCATTATGGTACTTGTAGTACTCTATGTGAATTCTCTGTATTATTGTGTATTAAGTGTATGAATGTTAATCTGTTGTAAAAGATAAGTCTAAGTAGCGCAGCGGGTTGATATTTCTTTGACTAAAATCTTATTTAACTATTGAAAGAAAAATATAACCTGATATTTCTTTACGAGGCTACTTGTAATTTAGCATTACTTATACCATTGGTGTTACTAAATTTATTCCATAGACTATTATATTGAAGTATACCTTTCATTCAAAAGACAAAGAATCAGTTAAGATTGAAGACAGCGGACAGAAATCAAAAGAGTTCTCTTAGTATACGGTAGTTGAAGAACTTAAAAAAAGTTAAGTAATATATATACTCCCTGCAATCAATTTTAGTATAAGCTGCTAAACAGTGAATATTTCAGGACACATTTACTTTGCTAAACATTTCAGATGCCATGCAGTAATCTGGCAATATCGTCAGCACAGGTATACCACAATGATTAGACCAGTGAACTATCAATAGTCTGAAATACAATCGTCTGCGCTCACCAAGTTTACGAATTCACAAAAAAGCAAACGGGTGTGAAACTGTGATTTTTTTTCATATATTTAAAATTAATTATAATTACTTGCAAATGTAATATATGTTTTTTTTATTTCTTAGTTAGCTACACGTGTTTAGTCTAATGTACTTTATCTGTGATTCCTTTGTTTAGTAACTTTTCGTGTAACTCATGTGTATGTGGCGAATAAATATTTGTGTAACAATGATTATGCGTTTTGTTAAGAGCTGATACCAATACCAGCTTGTTCTAGGAGACCTCTAGTAACTAAGACTGACTATCGTTTGAGTCCGTTCGCCTCATCACTCATAGGCTTGAGAAATGTCATGGTTCGATAAAATACTGCTCCCCAGGTATTACATTCAGAGACACGATGGCCACGTGGACAACGCAGGCTTACGTCATCACAGTGCACACCGGGTGTAAATATTTAATCAACACACTTTAGAGTGAGATGACTGTATACGACAAATTTGCCGCCAAAAATTCAAAGAGACAACCCAATTCTATATTGCCAGTAATGTGTAATCGAACTTCCTGACTCCCACATATTATTACCTTTTCGAATCCGATCAAACTGATAATGTATTATTAAAAACTAGCTGTTGCCCCCGGCTCCGCTTGCGTGAACGTCGGTTATCGAGATAAAAGTAGCCTATTCGCTATTCCAGACTATAATCTATGTCTATGCCAAATGTCATCCAGATCCGTTTAGTAGTTTTCACGTGAAAGATTAACAAACATCCATCCATACATCCTCACAAACTTTCACATTATTAGCATTAGTTACTACGTTCCGTTACTACGTTAAAACGTTCATTCACTGTTTTATACATTTATGTATATTCAACTTAAACTATTTCGTTTGTTATATGACTAAAAAAGATAATTTGAAATGCATTATAATATTTTTTCATGTGCTATCACACAAAACTCAAACTCAAAATTTATTTAGTTTACAAAGTAACACTTATGAAGGTCATAAATTATGAATCAGCCAGAAAGATGTCAGCTAATTTGCCAACTCGCTAATTTGGAGCCATGGGAAGAATTAGCGAGAAACTCAGGTCACTCTTTTTAATTGCCAGATAGTTACAATTTGTTGTAAAATATGTTTGGCAGTGGCTTTGTTCTTTAGTGCGGGATATCTTTTTTCTTATAGATACGTGGCCAATCTGAGACATGAACAATTTATAAACATTTTTCCGAAAACCAATTTAAATGTACAAACATAAACCCGCAAGCTGACGATCCATCCATCGTCAATCCTCATAACCGGCGCATAACATCGGAGTTATTTTAAAAAGGTTTCTAAGTGCTCCCAACACAATATCACAATTTACGAGCAAAACAAACCGAGCTCATTCATAAATTGAACTTAAAAATAAACTCGGGATATCTCTCACAAATGGATTCTTATTTATAGACTGTTTATATTTATTTTGAAGTTCACAGTTTCAAGAATCGTCTTCGTGGATGAGATTCAGTTGGTTCTTAATTGCAATAAATATAGAAAAAAATTACGGATTTTAAAAAGCGAAAAATTACTGAATACGGATTCTAGGCGGTGCCAAGCTGCTGAATATTAGGTGACAGGGAGGGTGAACCTAGCACCGACTTCAATGTGTATTTAGTTATTTTTCCCACTTTGCAAGTGTGAATAGCTACGGATTCAAGAACCAAATTTTGACTAAAATTTTGTCCATTCACTGATTCATTGTTTGGTAAATTACAAGATTTATTACGACAGAACAATGTAAACTAGTCGGACATTTTTAAGTGAGAAATTATAGTAACTGCATATTCTTCGTGTTCCTACTTATCTCATCCTTAATGATGGGTACTTAAACCATCGAACAAAACCGCCCCCTAGCGGCGGCGCGCGGCGGTCGGAAGTGTTTTTCCGCACAATTGATTCAGATCGTACGTCATTTTTGTACAAATTCTTACAGTTATTGTTGCGCATTCATGTATGCGTAATTCTTTAATATTGAGGGGTTGCAGCAAACCATTGTTCGACAATCGTGAGACGTTGAGAATTCTGTAATAGATAAAAAGACTAGACCCTGAATCTGTTTCAATTTGTCCTCACTTGATGCTTACTGAAAGCATAAAGAATCTTTAGCTATACAATTATCTACTTGTCCCGATTGCCTGATTCCATCAGGGCCGTTAGGTCCAGTTACCAATTCGTGAAGTCGGTCCGTTCCGTCCAGAGCCCAATTAGTTAAATCATCTTTCGTCCTTTTACCGTTTCGACAAAGACTTTTTTTAACCGACTTCAAAAACGAGGAGGTTATCAATTTGTGTGTATTTTTTTATGTTTGTTACCGCAGAACTCCGTTATTTATGGACCTGAGAGGACACACTTCCAGTTTGCCCCATTTTCATCTAAAGAAAGTTCTGATAATGGGATCCATGAGGAATTAGGGAACTCCTCCAAAATTATAGGCACACATAATAATATAGCAATTTCAATATTTTTAACAATACATTAAATATTTGCATTCAGAAAGTGAAATATGATGAAGTAAAACTGATAAAGAAGTACACAGATGGGCACCTGAACTTCTCAATAATAATTTTACGGATGGAGATTAGATAAATTTCCATTACGGTTGCTAAGCAACTATTTGATGATAAAGCCGGTAGCTAGGCAATGGAACTTCATAATTAAACAATGTAATTGAGCCGTGTTTAGGCTTATTTGAATGATCATGAGATGCACTAAAGCTGTAAATAATCAGATTAAAAAGAACTGTCTTTAAGGGAGGAAAAGTGAGATAAGAGTTTGCATGAAAGTTCGTTCTGTTTAAATACCTACGTTACGTTTTAAGGTTTTTGAAAATTTTGCAACTTGCCGTACTGAAGTCTTTTTTTTTTTGTTAAAATCATTTAGTATATTGCTCTATTGGTCAAATCCCCGTTAGTCAAATTTCCGTTTAGTCCAATGCCATTTAAAAGCAGGTACAGGTTCTAACATACAATCTATCTATATTCTGCCCATAATATGTATTACATTTAAGGCATTACAGAAGACTAAACTGCACGCGTGGCGTATTGCTTAAGGTGGTTACCTTGCCTCTAAGATTATATTATGGGTTCGATTCCCAAAGAGGGTGTGTTGTTGTATGTAAAATCTCCGGTGACAGGGATTCTTTCTTATTAGGTCAATGTGGTCATAATTATCTATTACTATCAACTCTACGTACCCACTTTGATTACAAACAGTTATTTATATAACATTATATTATTTAAAACCTAATGTTTCTACGTTCGACTCCATTCTTAAAACAAGGCCGCACGTTTTGCACACAGAAATATATGGAGACGACTTACATCTATATATATTGGTAAATGGAATTTTTATATTTTGTTTATTTTTATTGGTAATGCGTTTATATTGGTACGAAGAGTTTTAGAGACGTGTGCAATAATATAAAGCATTTTACATTAGGAATAACAGGTAGTGTTGCTTTTAAATTTTTATGTCTATAATAAACATTTATTTTTGACTTTACGTATAGTTTAAGTGGATACAGCTATTTACCAATGCGTAGCGTGTTGTAGGTTCGATCTCCTTAAACGATGTTATTTATGGATCACATGAAATTCGTGTGATCCATAAATATTTGTGTTGGGTCTGGGTGTACTCATCTGAGATCAATGCTTGCAAAGTCCGCCGTCGGTACAAGGATGGTTTTCTAATATGGAAGCCATCACCATCATAATTAGCCTATTATAGTCCACTGCTGGATTAGGCGTCCCCAAGTGCATGCCCCCTAGCACAAACCTCGCTTACGAAAGTAGACCAAAATTATGTTTTGACTTTAGGTGATTTGTTGTATATATAGATGTCTTGTCCTACTCCTGACTGACTGTCTAATTTATCAACGCAATAGAAAAAATAAAGATAAAAAAGGATTAAAAAAAGAAAAAGAAAGGATTAAAAAAAACGGGTAAAAAGTTACTTAACCCCGGTGAAGTTGAGGCTGGCGAATTACCTATAAAACTTACCCCAAATACTATAAAGGAGACTCTATTTATGTCAATATCCGTCCATTAGCGTCCAATACAGGCGAGTATCGACGCCGTAAACAGTAGGAATTGCTCACGAGCGTCGAGCACGACTCTGACGCTGTACTGTACTGGCTAGCCATCAGCGCCGGCACCACTTACTCACGACAGGAAAAATGATTGCCGTCACTCGGGGATAAATATTATAGACTATCTATTTTAGTTGGGTATATAGGAATACAGAGTAACAAGTTTAAAAGAAGTAGAACAACAAATAAGCGAGCAAGCCCGAATGGGGAAGGATCTCTACCTTACAGAAGACCACAGCCAAACAAGTATTTTTTATATAATACTTGGCTGGCAAACAAGCGTACGGTCCGCCTGATGTTAAGCACTGTAGCCTATGGACGCTTGTAATACCAAAGGTATCACTTGCGTGTTGCCGACCAAATATTTTTTTACACCAGGGCTTTATGATGGAGTATCCCTGGGACAAGAAAACGTTTCTTTCAAAACGTATTCCTAAATGAGCGCTGGAGACCTGAACTCACACACAGGAACTCAACTACACTGCTGTGTGTAGTTGTTTGGCTGTGGTCTTTTGTATGGAGAAGGTCCTTCCCCAGTCAGGCTTGCTCTCTAGTAAGGTGCCCTACTTCTCTATAAAACTCGCTCGTCCGAAACGATACCTTAGTATTACAAGCGTCTATAAGCTACGCTACCTGCCTGTCATCAGGCGGGCCGTATGCTTGTTTGCCACCTATCTATCTATACTATTTTATAAAGAGGTAAAGTTTGTGACGTAAGGGGTCATCTCTGGATCTACTGAACCGATTTTGAAAATACTTTTACCAATATAAAGCCACTTTATTTGTGAGTGTCATAGGTCATATTTTATTGACAAATAACATTACGGGACTCCGGGAAATACCACTCAAGCAAAGCCGCGGCGGGCGGCTAGTGTAGTATAAAAAAAAACATCAAACCCTATTACAAATAAAATAATTGCGCAGTGGCGGCATTATACAGATCAAAGTGTTGGTATGCGCCGACGCACGCTGCGCGGGCGCCGATGTTCACGCTAAAAGGTCTCGTCACTTAGTGTGGAGGTTATTTGTAGCTGATTGATGGATTTTGGGGGATAGGTAGAGTTGTAGCTTGTTGAAAGTTAGAGGACGTCAGAAGTCATGCCATCCTTTAAGCGATTTATTTTAGATCTTAATTTGAAATTCGTAAGATGGTAACTTTATTATCTAGCTTTTTTTTGTAAAGACAACTTCTTCACTAGGGAACAAGCTCTGTGTAAAAGCTGCACTGAAGTACCAAGTTTGATTTCCGATCTAGTAAAGCATAATTGATTTTTTTTTTTATTAAGAAATGTATTTACCCTTTTACATGGAACTTAACATAGTGGGCAACATAAGTGTAATTAGGATTGTCTGCCTACCCCTTCGAAATAATTGGGCGTGATTAGAATAGAATAGAATATCATTTATTCCAGTACAGGGCACACAAGAACAACTTATACAGAATAGCCAAGAAAATACACAGTAAAAACAATATAAAAAAAACATAAGAACAAAGATATAAAATTAGATATTGTGCTGCTCTGTAAGCCCATACTGGAAAGGTCACCATCAGCATAAGCTAGGCGCAAGCACCTAGCACTGGTTTTCAGTGAAGCACGGACAAGGGGTATCGAGGGAAAAATATATAAATATGATTCTGAGTAATCGGTTCACAACTCCGCTATATGATAATCTACAGGAAAAGTTAGTGATTGTACTTATTCGTCTATGCGCTGCGGTCATCGAATGCGGCAGCCGCATTCGGTTCAACCGAATCGGTTTCGGTCACGGAATACGGACTGCGACCGCATATAGCCAAATGTAAGACTGTTTACACTAGTCGGTGACCGAATACGGTTTTTTTTTATACTACTTAGATGGCAAACAAGCATACGGCCCGCTTGATGTTAAGCAGTTACCGTAGCCTGTGGACGCTTGCAATATCAGAGGTATCACTTGCGTGTTGCCAACCAATTGTATACCAGGGCTTTAAGATGGAGTATCCCCGAGATAGGAATACGTTTCTTTCAAAACGTTTCCCTAAATAAGCGCTGGAGACCTGTACTCACACACAGGAACACAACTACAATACTGTGTGTAGTTATTTGGCTGTGGTCTTCTGTAAGGTGGTCCTTCCCCAGTGCTTGCTCGTTAGTATGGTATAGGTAAATTATCTTAGAGAGATTTTTGCATTTGTAGTTGTGTACGGTCAGCACATAAGGAAATAAATAATTGAGAACTTTTATATTTTTTATACTTTTTATAGTCAGTTACACCAACTGCATCAAATAACATTAAACAATGATAAGCTAGAGACTAAAATAGTTAACAATCATTACATTATTAATCTTCTTCAACTCCAGACATTTCACTCTCGTTCTCATCCCCACTTTCATCAGATGAATCATCGTACAATGAAATTCAAATCTTAAATTTAGAATCCCTGTTAATAAACATAAACAAATACTACTACAGCTGCAAAAATCTCTCGAAACTAATTTTACCATACGATGCCAAAGTTTACCTCGGGCATATATCATCATGGGAACATTTTTATTTAACAATGTTAAAATAATAAAATATTGATCAAAAAATATTACACAAAATAAATACTTAAATAATAAAAATGAGACAGACCTTATTTGCTGACCGTATAGTGGAATTCAAATTTCAAATTTTGAATCCGTGTATATATACGAACACTACTACAAATACAAAAATCTCTCTAAGATAATTTACCTATACCTCTTTTTATATTCTTTATATTTTATTCCCGAAATGCAACCGAATACAGACGTTAAAGTCCACAGCTCAGCTACATACCTAAAAATCGACCGAAATAGTGATAGTACATATTTGTCTAAGCTTAAAGTGTATTAGCTATAAGTAACATAGAGTGTATAGATAGGCCCACGGTCGGACACGCGCCTCCAATATAAGCGTAGATAACGTTATCAGTACATTTAACTGT
Source organism: Trisateles emortualis (assembly GCA_947095525.1). Lineage (NCBI taxonomy): Eukaryota > Metazoa > Arthropoda > Insecta > Lepidoptera > Erebidae > Trisateles > Trisateles emortualis. The sequence goes on along the minus strand of OX352753.1, from coordinate 1,083,118 downwards.
TATCAGTTAACTGTATTAGGAGTTGTTTGTTCGTAGATTACATATGTATGTTGTTATGAGTACTGGCGTTTAGTGCACGAGAGAGAGAGAGAGTGAGTCAATAAATATGAGTCCTGTCATCATTCTAGGAATGATCAAGACAGGTAGAGAACCATACTTTTTTAATCTACTAAGAAAGCTAACAAGCATACGGCTTGCCTTATGGTGGGCAGCTACCACAGACTTAGGACGCTTGCAACACCAGGGGTATTACTCGTTGACGACCCTTTAAAAACCTTATAACTCCTTTCTTGAATAACCTCATGATTTATTTTTCGTTGGCTATATAGCGAACTCGACTGGACAAGAACCTTATAGAAGACCACAGCCAAATAACTATACACAGCGAAGTAGTTGTGTTTCTGTGTGTGAGTACAGTTCTCTAGCGCTCATTTACGGATGCGTTTTAAAAGAAACGTATTCCTATCCCAGGGATACTCCCGTCAGGGATAGATAGATAGATACATAGATAGATAACTCTTTATTGTACACCAAATTACAATCTTGTCTTAATGATAAATTTATAGCTATGTACAATGGGCGGCCTTATCGCCAAAAAGCAATATCTTACAGGCAACCTTAGGATGGATAGAATAGATGGGAAATAAGAAAACAATATATGTATTAACAGTGGGAAGTTTGGTGCTTATAACAGAAATAGTAGATATAGAACTTAGACAACTAAAATAAATAAATAGTGTATTGTAGTTGTATAGTATAATATTGTGGTACCTATTAGGTATAATGCATACCTATATTTAACTAAAATAAATAAACATACATAAATAATATCTATTATAAACCTACATATACATATTATAATATAAAATGTACCTATATACATATAAATTATGTAATACATATGATTAAATTATGTTACACATAAGAGAGAAAAAAAAAACAAAATAAAAAAGAGGTGATCAAAATTATAGAGAAAGGTAGTGTTCGCAGAGCATTTTTTAGAAAGAGGCTAAGGACTGTGCTTTCCTAATAGAAATAGGCAATGCATTCCACAATCGAGCAGCCTGTACTGTAAAGGATTTATCAAAGAATTTCGTGCGATGCATTGGTATCTCTAGTCTTAAATTTTCCGCTGATCTCAGGGACTTCACATGTGTGTCATTTAAAAACCGAAAACGATCTTTTAAATAAGAGGGAGTACAAGGATTAAACAAAGTGTTGTAAAGAAGAGCAAGAATATGAGTATTCCGTCGAAGGCGAATAGGAAGCCACTTGAGCATATTTCGGTATTCTGAGACGTGATCATATTTGCGCAAACCAAATATAAATCTTATGCAAAAGTTTTGAAGACGCTCAAGCTTGTCAAGTTGTTCCTCAGTGAGATCAAGATAGCTGACATCGGCATAGTCGAGAATCGGAAGAAGAAGGGATTGAGCTAACGCAACTTTAGGGATACGCCCTGGTGTATAAAAATGGGTTGGCAACACAAGTGATACCTCTGGTATTGCAAGCGTCCATAGGCTACGGTAACTGCTTAACATCAGTTGGGCCGTATGCTTGTTTGCCACCCAAGTTGCATAAAAAAATATATATATATAGATGGTGAGCAGCTTCCACAGCCTATGGACGCTTGCATCACCAGGGGTATCACTCATATGCCGACCCTTTAAAAACCTTGTAACTCCTTTCTTGAAGAACCTCATAATGTAGTCTCTTATGCTATATAGCGAGTAAGTCCGTCTGGGTAAGGATCTCCACCTTACAGAAGACCACAGCCAAATAACTACACACAGCGGTGTTGTTGTGTTCATGTGTGCGAGTACAGGTCCCACGCTCATTTAGAGATGCGTTTTAAAAGAAACGTTTTCCATCCCAGGGATACTCCATCATATACCATGGAATTAAATTATTTTAAGTCGGCTACACGCAAGCAATACCTCTAGTATCTATTGCTTACATCCATAGGCTACGGCAACTGCTTACCTGTACGGTAACTATGTTCCTGGAATTGCTGGAGCCTGAAGACAGGTCTCTGGTACGAACGTTACCAAAAAGCAGTCTTCATCACTCTTTTGACTTTTTATATTCTATTCACCATAATCTTATGACCATAGTACCATATAATTACGTACAAAGATAAAGAGATTACAACCCCCATAGCCAATGATTTTATTACTGTATCATCTAATTACTTATATATCATGTAGATTCCTATCTAACACCCATATGGCATGCTGATCTCGAAGGAAGATAACAAACAACCAGGCTTAAAGACCCCACACAACTAATAAATGTAAACGAAGTAAAGCTCATTTTATATAAGCCGTGAAATAGTGTAATGTCCAGTATACAAAGAGCTATGTCTGGACGATGATATAGTTAATTGATGGGTCAAGTTATTTTGAATTTATTTTGCATTGGTATCCAGTTTGACGTGAACTCTCGTAATGAATTAAAGATGAAGAAGTAAAGTTCTAGTTAATATGGCTATGCAATCCTTTGTCCTAGGCTTCCCAATCGCATACGGCCCTATATCTTAGCACAGAAAGCGACGCAACCAAAACTCCAAACAAAAACAATCGATGAAAAACTGGTATCATCGATGAATATGAAGTTTTGTCTGTCAATGTCAAAATACAATCTGTCATTGTCTTTGCAGGCATGCATGTGAACCCATAGCCATAGATACCAACCAACCAGTAGTCTACTCTCTCCACGCTCACTCGCTCTCCACGTTGACGTTGGCAGAATCTTCGGTACAATAAAACTGATGGAGCCTTAACAAAAAAAAAGTAAATTTCGTAACGGAGAATAATAATTTTAACAAAAAAAAACCGACTTCAGTACGGCAAGTTGTAAAATTTTCAGATATTTGTTTGTTACAATCGAATAAAATCGACTGAGCGTCGGGCTGAACACAGGTCAAGTAGGTATTAAAAGCAATATTTAATCTGTGCAATCCGCGCTCAATTCATTTACGTCATTATTTCTTATTAATAGTTGCTTAGCAACAATAACCGAAACTTATCTAATCGCCATCAGTAAAATACTTATTATTGAAAAGTTCAGATGGCCATCTGTGGTCTTCTTCATCAGTTTTACTTCACCAAATTACACTTTCTGAAAGCAAATGATTGATTAGTTGTTAAAAATATTGAAATTGCTATATGTGTGCCTATAACTTTTGAGGAGTTCCCTCAATTCCTCATGGATCACATCATCGGAACTTTCTTTTGATGATAATGGGACCAAACTGGAAGTATGTCCAGTCAGACAAAAAAAGAATTTTTCAAATCGGTCCACAAATGACGGAGTTATGCGGTAACAAACATAAAAAAAAATAAAAATACACACGAATTGATAACCTCCTCTTTTTGAAGTCGGTTAAAATTAGTAAATAGGTATATTTTTTTAACGATCCGAAATTCGAATCTGGAACCTCGTGATCAGTAGACGCACTCATCAACAACTAGACACGATGATAAAGGCAGTGATTTCCTAGCTTCGGTCTATGGGTTGCCGACTCTTAGACACAGCAAAATATAATTCATACTCAATATGCATATAATCACGCCAGAAGTTGACCATGCAAACCGATGAGTCAGTCATTACAATCAATTTACACCCCAACGCAGTCAAATAGATTAAAGTATGATAATGCGTGTGTTAGAATATTGTTATTTAGTTAACCTATTTTCACTCAATCATTGCACATTTTTGTCTATTTAAAGTTAATTTGATGCATTACATATATATGTTGTAACGTATACTATGATTTTAATGAATATTAGGTACAAACAATTATAAATGTATGGTTTATAAATCACTTTATAGATTAGACTAAAGTGAGGTTATTTTGTGAACAAAGTCGTGTTTTATTATTGTTCATAAATATTAGAATAACTATTTAAAATCATGTTTATTATTATTTGAATATTATGGAAACTATTCCAGACCTAAATATGTAATTTGATAGGTAGATAGTTAATATTTAGTTTGACTAACCTCTAAATAAACTGTCAGATGGTATGATATAAATACTGTGCCGATTTGAACATCGGTCATTCCATTTTGAGCTGCAGTACTGAACAGACGTTGTCTACAGGATATAAGTTAAGTACCTACCTTTAATAAGTTGCTTATTAACTGCTGCTGTAATTGTGTATAAATCATATTGTGTAATATGTATTGTATTATATTGTTTATTACCATACCTAATGGTAATTTATAAAGATGTAATTATAATTGTAACTACCTAGTGATTTAAAAGAGTGGCCATGAGTTTATTGCTAGTTCTTCTCATGGCTCGATGTTAGCGAACTAGCGGTAGATTCATTAACTGAAAGTCATTGATTCTACAATGCTATAAATATAAATGACTTATAACAGATGTTCTTGCTTTTATTTACATCCTATTTGCTATTGCTTATGCTACTTGATACAAGTTATAGTACATAACCAAGTATATATTGAAATATATCCATAATATATTGTTAATAACCTCCAAATTCAATTGTCTTAACGTAAATGTTTGATTAGTTGTATTTCACCACACTATTGTGGTATATAAGCTTTTACCAAATCTAACATCAGAAGTGGGATCACCTATAGCCCAAATACTAATACATTTATTTCAAGTTTCAGAATGGATTCTGCTGTCTAAGAAAGTCTCCTCAACGCGGTTCTTGATGCTGTCTCAGCATATCACCGCGCCGCTCTGATGACAACGTGGCACTTCCGATCTTCGGCCCTGCAACCAACTTATGGTGGTGCAGAGGGTTGGTGTCACAACATCAGGAAGCTGTCTAAGAAATTAAGATGGATGCTGATCCAACAGTAGCAGAAGCCGGTAAGGCTAGTGCTGTTTAATAAGGTTTGTTTTTGTAAAGATCTTAAAGATTAGTATTTAGAAAAATGGTTACACAGTGACTGATAGAATAGAATATTTATAATATAATAGAATGTAGGTATACATTAGTGTGAGATGTTACAGAGCTTGTTTGAGGCGCTATGTTTGCCAGTCTTCCTGACAGGGAACGTAGTGAGACTCAGGATGTGGTTTTAGTCTAGTTTATTGTGTAAAAAGTATAACTTATATAATTCTCGAATAGATAAGACATATACATAGATACGGCATAAGAAATCGTGTTGTTTCTAGTGTGGCAACGCTATGCTTTGCCATATGGCGTACAAATGTTTTACATGAATTAAGTTTTCTTTCTGCTGATTTGGAAATTACTAATTATACAATATTATTATAGTCAGTACTTAAGTTTACATTAATGTCAATTTCATGTTATATTAAGCATAATTTACAATTTAGATTGAATAATGTCAATAAATGTCAAATAAAAACTTAATACCAATTTTGACATAAATGAATTTTAAATATATCTGATAATAATATACTTGTAGGAGTTTGTTTTCAAAGTATATCTATGGCTATTAATAATCTGTGGTTATTTTTAGCAGAACTTATTTTTTATTTGATTTTCCTATTATTAATAATAGTAGGAATATTAATAATTCCTATTATTTTGTATCAATTAATGTCTTATAATTTAAAACATGATTTATTAAGTATCTACGAACTCCGTCTGGGCACTTATTGTAATAAAAGTGTTGCTAGTCCCGTACAAAACATGTAAACATTGGGAACGCCATTTTGACGCCATTTTGTTATCGTAACATTTTATTTCTTTTAATTATCAAATATTAGATCCTAGTAAGTAATTGAGAATGTTAGTACCTTAATTATGTTACTGATATTTTAAAAATTAACGAATATGTTTTACACTGTGCAACTCATTAGAATGAGATACCTAATTTAAATGATTTTCCAAACAGTAAACGCGTGGCGCACATTTCCGGGTGCCCATGGACAGAGTTGTCGTTGTCGTCGTTGTTGTTGTTGAGGGAAATCTTCCTATAAAAGGCCATGCATTGCCCTAGATCGGCAGTCTCTCTTCGGACTGACTCATAAGTGCTCCGGCTCCCGACAAAACTGTCTGTTTACTTGGTACAGCTTGGCTGTATATTCTGCATAGCTGTATTGCTGCGGTTCCCGCCGATACACTTCGCACTTAACTGGGTAGCTCTGTGCTACTGTGTACTGTACGAACTGTGACCAATTTACTTGGTCTGTTCGCATACATACTGGGCGGCTCCGCCGCTATACAAACTGTGACTCCCAGAGTCTGTTCGATATTAATTGGATGGCTACACACCATTATACGGACTGTGACTCCCCAGAGTCTGTTCGATATTATTGGGATGGCTATACGCCATTATACGAACTGTGACTCTCAGAGTCTGTTCGATTTATTATTGGATAAACGGCTATGCGCCATTTTGCGAGTTGTTGTGACCTTGCACTACGAGATTGTTTGATTTATGAAAATCATACCTTAGTTTGTTATTAGTTAGTTAGCCTTATATCAATAGCACTTATTGTGATTTTGTCTTTAATTGTTATTATTATTTTCTTATGATTTTAATTATTTCTTGTAATAAAACTTTGTTAGATTTCATCGTATCTATGTTTATCTTATTAAAATGGATACTTCTAACTCTGACGATAGGCCCCTCGGCACTCCTGATCCTACATACATACTACCTACATGTGATAAATAGTCAGATTGGCCGAACGTTATGTGGAAGGACCCACAATTGATCAACACAGCTATATAAAATGAATGTAATTTCTCTAAAGATAATATTTAACTACTTGGGAATTAATTTATGAAAACAAAATTACCGAAAAAGCTTTATTAAATGTAGATGTCATATTGTAATGATATTAACAAAGATAGCATTGTTATGGTGTAGGTTGTGATTATCTATATATATTATCTTAACTAAAATAAAACTAGATAAATATATTTTTTAAATACCGCTGGACGATCGTTTACTTGGTGTCAATTATCTCATCAGCAGCGGGTGAATGTGATTGACATGTCGAGGTAACCGATAAATTATGTTTTATGTTTCCGCTGGTCGGTCATTTGCTTGGTGCTAGTCTGGCCCACTTGCAGCGGGTGGATGGGGCTTGTCATGTCGAGGCAATTGGCAAAACATAAAAATAATTATATAATTATGTTTCCGCTGGTTGGTCATTTGCTTGGTGCTAGTCTGGCCCACTTGCAGCGGGTGGATAGGGCTTGTCACGTCTAGGCAATTGGCAAAACATAAGAAATTATGACAAAATGTGTTTTGTATTGAATAATATTTTTTTTTATTTGTCTTAAGAAAATAATTTACATTAATATAATCACAACTTACAGTATACAATGTACTTTTTTTGTTATGTACTTTGAGAGCAAAGTATTTGATCAGACTACATGTTTGATGGCGCAAACATCAGGCTCAATATGATGACTATACCATGACGATTATGATATGAAATTATGACTAGTTTTGTCTTAACTGTTGTCCGGTATTCACTGTCAGCGGGTGATTAAGCTTCACTGACGGCGGGTGTTTGACCGTATACAGGGAGACTGATGATGATGATGATGACGATAACGATGATGAAAATGACGATGATGACGATGATATGATGATGATGATGAAAATGACGATGATGACGATGATATGATGGTGGTGATGATGATGATGACGAATTAGCCTATTAGCTAATATTGTTGTACTTATAGCAGTAAAACATGTTATATTGTCAGGGGACTCGCTTGTTGTGGCCAGCCTTCTGGGCACGTTCCCAGTAGACAGTGATTGTTAAAAGAATATTTCGACGCTTAAACAACAGTCTTCATTTGTATTATGTTTTTCCTTTTTTTGCATTTATGATTAAATTACTTTTATGTATATAGGTAGTAAAATGTATATACATAACCGGTGTTACTATGATAAGATAAGATAAGATCATTTATTTGTGAAAACATGAGTATACATACAAAGCATGTAGGTTATACATATTATAATATTAGATCAGTCATGTTTGGCCATTGAGGCATACAAATATTATTATTGAAATTTAATTTCATACATTATAAATTACATTATTACAATATTATTTTTTTTAGTAAACGAGAGTTCTGTTCTTTCCAATTTTTTGGAAGCTTGTTGAATATTTTGGGGGCCATGCAAAAAAAACTTTTGTGCATTAGTGTAGTTTTTGAGCTATGTAGAGAGAGTGTACTATCATCGAGATTGACTACTTCTGATTGGCGTTTAAATAAGTGTGGATTAGATTTTACAAACATGGCATCTTTCAAAATATAAAGACATTATATTTTTTAAAGTAGGGTTTGCAGCTATCAGTCAAATCTACTTTAAACATTGTGCGGATGCATCGTTTTTGTGCTTTGAATGGTACCTCCTTATCTGTCGAGTTCCCCCAAAAAATTATTCCATATCTTAAATGTGACGCAACTAAACCGTAATAGCAATGTGTCAATATTAATTATTGGCACTAATTTGTACAGAGCATATGCAGAATTGCTCACTTTCTTACTGAGCTGTTCAATATGCTGTTTCCAGTCTATTTTTTTATCAATTGTCATCCCAAGAAATTTTGTGTTATCGACTTCCGTAATAATATTGTTATGATACTGAACTTGAATGTTATTTATACTGGGTAGTCGTTGACTGAAATGAACTACATTAGTTTGATTAAGATTAATTATTAAATTATTATTATTAAGCCAATTAATTATAGATGTAAGAGAATTATTTATATCATTATTATAATTATCTATATTATTACATTGAATTGTAATTGTGCTGTCATCAGCAAAGAGCGTTACTGGTTGTTCTACATGTTTGGGTAAATCATTTATGTATACGATGAAACAATATTATTATGTTACAATATTATTATTTTTTGTAATTTTATATTGAGTGATTTTGTTATATTGTGGTTTATCAATATCTACTAATTATGTGGTACTTCGAGGACGAAGTACATGTCAGTATGGCCGTGTTAGAATATTGTTATTTAGTTAACCTATTTTCACTCAATCATTGCACATTTTTGTCTATTTAAAGTTAATTTGATGCATTACATATATATGTTGTAACGTATACTATGATTTTAATGAATATTAGGTACAAACAATTATAAATGTATGGTTTATAAATCACTTTATAGATTAGACTAAAGTGAGGTTATTTTGTGAACAAAGTCGTGTTTTATTATTGTTCATAAATATTAGAATAACTATTTAAAATCATGTTTATTATTATTTGAATATTATGGAAACTATTCCAGACCTAAATATGTAATTTGATAGGTAGATAGTTAATATTTAGTTTGACTAACCTCTAAATAAACTGTCAGATGGTATGATATAAATACTGTGCCGATTTGAACATCGGTCATTCCATTTTGAGCTGCAGTACTGAACAGACGTTGTCTACAGGATATAAGTTAAGTACCTACCTTTAATAAGTTGCTTATTAACTGCTGCTGTAATTGTGTATAAATCATATTGTGTAATATGTATTGTATTATATTGTTTATTACCATACCTAATGGTAATTTATAAAGATGTAATTATAATTGTAACTACCTAGTGATTTAAAAGAGTGGCCATGAGTTTATTGCTAGTTCTTCTCATGGCTCGATGTTAGCGAACTAGCGGTAGATTCATTAACTGAAAGTCATTGATTCTACAATGCTATAAATATAAATGACTTATAACAGATGTTCTTGCTTTTATTTACATCCTATTTGCTATTGCTTATGCTACTTGATACAAGTTATAGTACATAACCAAGTATATATTGAAATATATCCATAATATATTGTTAATAACCTCCAAATTCAATTGTCTTAACGTAAATGTTTGATTAGTTGTATTTCACCACACTATTGTGGTATATAAGCTTTTACCAAATCTAACACGTGCATCGGGAACGAACCTACGTCCATCGCGCACCCCTCTCTAATTAACTAAATGTACGTAGGCAATGTTTTTTTGTAAAGGGTGTTGTTCATATGCTATATTTTATAATAATAAGCTCGTCCAGATCGTTTACATTCATGGCAACCAATTTTAACAAAGATTAAACCAATTGTGTGGGTTATATTACAGTGCTCAAGTCTGTGCGCAATCACAGGTGCTCTCATAGACCGATAGGACAGCAATCCGTCACGACCGGAGTGAGATCAGGATAGCAAAGAGAAAAAAATAACTAATTTGATTCGGTTCTAGTATCAGTCCTGAAATTTGTAGTAAATTTATTTCTTACCTTCTTTGTTATTTATAGGTTAAATACCCTATACCTCAGAGGGTTGCTAGAAGAGCCTTTTATTATTCTTTTTTTATTTTGTAAATTTTCATGACTTATGAAATGACAAAAGTAAACGTTAGGCTCTGCCTCTAGTAAATAATAGCAACCCATAATGTCCTACTGCTGGGCACGGGTCGCCTCTCCTCTATCAGGAGAGAGAGAGAGCGTTTACGCCGACCCAAGTCAGGCCAGCAAAGAGAGAGCGTTTAGGCCTTAATGCACAAAGCATTAAGGCCTAAACGCTCTCTCTTCGCTGGCCTGATTCGGGTTGGCGAATTAGACATATCTTTAGAATTTCTTCTAAGTCATGTGGGTTTCTTACGACGTTTTCCTTCACCGTTAGCAAATTGTGAATCATTTGATATGCACATATAAACTCTACAAAGTGAAACTTTGTAAGTACTGCCACCCTGGTATCGAACTCTCACCTCTTGCGTGCAAGTCGGTTACATTCCCAATCAGCCACCACGGTTTTTCTCCCTCTATTATATCATATTAATGTACCTACGTTTATAAATCTGCACATACACACATACACACACACACACATCCCCAACAGATGACGCCGAACAAACATAACACACGATACACAAGTAAACAAGTAACATAATACTAAGCATCGCCTGGCGGTGTTGTATGTCGTGGCAACAAACACCCTATAGGTACGTATTGTGGCCGCGGTAATGGCTTACACATACGGATGGGTAGAATTGTTAACTTAGAATACGACTTCTTGCTATCAACACCTTTTTTTTGGAGAGGGGAACTTGAGGTCGGACTTGCCGGCTCAAAGATGGTAGGCTGCCGGCATACCGACTAAAACCACCCTGTGCACCAACACCCGCCTTCACGGGTGGACCACTGGAACTTGATATGACGTCAGTGGTCCACCTAGCGGCTATCCCCAGTGACAGCGTCCGGGCTTACCGGGGACACTATCCCTCCGAGGAAGGGTGCGGGTGAGACTCTGCTGCCTCAGTCTCCCCGCAGCCTCACTATGGCGGCATCGGACGCTCGTCTTGCTATCAAAACTGCGCTAACTGTTGTGGTTTCGATTCCTACACAGGGCAAAAAATATCTAAACTAATATAATAAAGAGGAAAGATTTTGTTTGTTGTTTGTTTGTTACGATTTAAGTCAAATACTACTGTGTTCCTGTGTGTGAGTACAGGTCTCCAGCGCTCATTTAGGAATGCGTTTTAAAAAAAACGTGTTCTTATCCCAGGGATACCTACTTAATTTAAAAGCCATGGTGTAAAAAAATGGGTTGGCAACACGCAAGTGATACGGTTGGTATTGCAATTGCAAGCATGCATCCATAGGCTACGGTAATTGCTTAACATCAGGTGGGCCCTATGCTTGTATGCCATCCAAGTTTTTTTTTTGTTTTTTTTTTTTTTTTTTAGTTCCACGCCCTACCCGAGTTGTAGGTGGCACTCCAGTGAGTGACACCATATTATGTTAAGAATTTAAATTCTTTCATCTAAGTCCAGTATCCAAGTTGTATAAAAAAAAACCTATGTAGTGATTCTTACCTATGCCAATGATGTTGACCGCTGTTTAACCCCGTATGTAGTCCACTAACACCTGGTGTTCAACCCCCACACCGGACAATCACAATTATATGAAGATTAACTTTTAAACACCCGTCACGCGGTTATTTATGAGTAACTTCGTGGGTGTGGCGATTATTGATCATCGCTTGTTTAAAATTTGACTTCTTAATGTCAGTTCTTGCCTGCTGGTTAGTTCAGTGGCTTAAGTGATTACGTCGCCTTACACGCGGCGTGTTGTGGGTTAGATCCTCATTCGTGGATGAGTGGGAATTCTTCCATCCAGCTCATCAAAGGCTAAAAATAGAATTAAGAGTAAATTTTTGGCGAAACGTTTATCTATACGTCTACTTACCTCTTCTGATTAACAAAGCGTGATGATATGATTGACAAACCTGTTGGTTTAGTGGCTGCTGACTTACTGCTACACCGGTGGTCGTGGGTTCGATTCCCACCCAGGACAAATTTTTGTGTGATGAGCACGAATGTTCAGTCTGTGTCTGGGTGTAATTTATTTATACTATGTATGTATTTAGAAATATATAAGTATACAAACGGACCTGGCAGACGTCGTCCTACCCGGAAAAAGTGATATACCGTCAGCAGCGCCACCTACCGGGTCCAATTGCGAATCTTAAACATCTGGAGCCCTATCCGAAGTTCCGAACACACACACAAAATTTCATTAAAATCGGTCCAGCCGTTTAGTAGATGGTCAGTGACATACACACGTAGGTACAGAAGAATTATATATAAGTATAAAGATTTATCAGTTGTCTGGTTACCATGGCTTTGCCTAGTTTGGGATCAGATAGCGATGTGTTAGTTGTCCCGAAAATATTAATATACATGTATGTATTATCTATAAGTAGGTACATCAGTTTGTTACGGCAATCAATCATAAAACTACTTCTATAAAAAGGAAGGAAAATTTATACCGCCATGGAAATAAAACATAACACGGGGAAAGCCTTCACTCAATAAAAGGTACTTACCTACTTACTCGTAGGTAGGTATAACAAAAAACTAGTTCAATGTCAATACTATTATTTTGTACTAAGAACTGTAACTATAATAGTGTAGGCAGCTTCACAGTTTAAATTAGAACAGCTAGCCTGTTCGTCTAGCGGTTAGTGACTGACTGCTAAGTCAGAGGTTGTGGGTTCGATTCCATCACGAGACAAAATCGTGAAATTATTTGTTTGTAAAATATGTATCTCGCGACACAGACTGACTCATCTCTTAATAAGACTGCTTTGGTGGTCCAGTGGCCGCAGTACTGCGCCTGCTGTGCACGATTGTGGGTTCGATTCCCACACAGGACAAAACTTTGTGTGACCCGCAAAGAGTTGTTCTGAGTCTGGGTGTAATATTTTACCGTTAATTGTATGTTTGTAAAGTCCCCCGCGACACAGAGCTTGTTTTCTAGTGCGGGAGTTGTCTTTAAAAAAAATGTTTTTTCAGAGAGGCAGGGCACCAAGCTTGATTAGGGAAGGACCTCTACCTTATAAAAGACCACAGCCAAGTACCTATACACACAGCGGTATAGTTTTTTTTAATACTGTCTGGATGGCAAGCTAGCATATGACCCGCCTGATTTTAAGCAGTTATCGTTGCCTATGGACGCTTGCAATAACAGAGGTATTACTTGTGTGTTGCTGACCCATTTTTTACACCAGGGCTTTAAGATGTACTTAGTATTTCTCGCGTAGGAAAACGTTTCTTTCAAAACGCATCCATTTTTTCGGGACAACCCACTCACATGCCCACCGCTGTGACTCCTGTGAGCCAGGATTAACAGCGGAGTTACTAACTGATACACCGAGCTTTGACACTCATGCGTCCCGTGGACAACTAAACCTACTATTTGGACCCCGCAACGAATTTAAACAGAAGTAAATAGGAGGAGTTAGAAAGAAAAGTTTCCACTTCCCTCCATAGCAAAACGGGAGACAAAATAAATCTGTATAGGTTTGTAACCTATGAAAAGGAGCACCACGGAGGACCTTAAACTACGGGACCTATGTGAGCTAAGTTTGATTGTTATAATATGTATGGCAGAAACGTTTAAACGCACGGTAATTCCCTCCAGATCTATCTAATTAATTGGCTGTCGTCTTCTGTAAGGTCCTTGCCCAGTCGGGCTTGCTCGCTAGTATGGTGCCCTACCTCTCTTTCTTTTATTTTTGATTGTTCCTGGGTATGAATATAGTTTTCAGTATCGTCTTGTTAGTTAGTTAGTTCTGACGAATGTCATCTCGATCTAAGTTGAATCAAAATGAATTCTACTTTGTGGCATAATATATCCTTACTAATATTATAAATTTGAAAGTTTGTGAGAATGGATGGATGGATGTTTGTTACACTTTCACGTAAAAACTACTAAACGGATTTGAATGAAATTTGGCACAGAGATAGATTATGGTCTGGAATAACACATAGGCTACTTTTTGCTGCGATAACCGACATCCAAGCGGGCGGAGCCACGGGTAACAGCTAGTACATAATAATAAAGATTTCCACACAGAAAATCGCCACTTTATCCGACCATTTAGCGCACTGAGACAAGGGCATAGCTGTTATTTATTTTATCTGTGATGGAATTATGGTGATGCATGCATGTCTATATTAACTACTATAATAATTATCTAACCATAGTATAGAGAATAATATCTATACTATGAATTTACCTTTACTTAAGTTATTTTTACGACGTTCTCTACAATAGTTGCGGTCCGCCTGATGTTAAGCAGTTACCGTAGGCTATGAACGCATGCAATACCATACCAAAGGTATTACTTGCGTGTTGCCGACCATTTTTTTACACCACTGTTTAGGAGTTAAAAACGATTTTTTGAATGAGCACTGGCAATATTTATAAACATACTAGGTGTCACCCGCGATTTCGTCCGCGTGGTAATTTGGAATATTTTCCCCGATTTTGCAAACATATCTCACTACTGCTCCGCTCCTATTGATCATAGCGTGATGTTATATAGCCTATAGCCTTCCTGAATAAATGCACTATTCAACAAAAAAACGTTTTTTCTAATGGAACCAGTACTTTCTGAGATTAGCGCGTTCAACCAAACAAACGAAAAACTCTTCAGGTTTATAATTTATTAACATAATATACTCGCTACTCGCACACAGGAACACAACTATACCGCTATATGTATTTATTTGGCTGTGGTCTTCTGTAAGATGACTTACCTTCCCCAGTTGGGCTTGCCCGCTTGCATGTATAGTTCATAATACAAGTCGGTAGCTCTTCCGCTGGACTATCACTGTTAAAATACGCGACACAATTATAACCAAATATTCGTTTGCTTACTGATCCACTAGAGGCTGCGTCACCCCTCACAGAGAGGTACTCTGTACCCTGTACCCTCCGAGACGGAGTAGAGGGTGGTAAAAGCATATTTATGTTAGTTTCTGATTGACGATGATGGCGCCCCTTTCGGTTAGATACGGTGCGGCTCGTAGAGACGAATTTTTGATACGTTACTGAAGAAAAAAGAACAGGGGCCAAAACATGTGGCGATAGCGATTTATTTTTAATTTTAGTTTGAAATTCGAAAAAAAATATATAAAGGCGGGTAAATATTGACGTCATAGCTGCCTCGTGAGGAATGCTGCGCGAGGAAGCTTGATGTGGAGACCCGTTTGCTTCGCGAGCCAATTTAACTGACTGACTGACAACGACTTAAATATTAAAGCAATGTGGAAAAAGACGAGCCCGGAGCAGGACTCGAAACTGCGCCTACCAACTGTGCCATCCGAGCTCCTACTCCAGAGTTCGAATTTGTCCACCGCTTGTTTACGTCTTGGAGTGATGTAAACAAGCGGTCCACACTGCTTTAATATTTAAGTATATTTGAGCTGATTGCTTAGCAAAAATGGTAAAAATATTTAATGACTGTCTGCTCAATGCGAGCACCAGATGAGCTGCCTCGCGAGGCAACCTTACAATGTTGATACCCAACTTAAGATAATAAATGCTGTTATGTATATTTCGAACCATATTGGTGGAAAAGAGGCATAAGTTGAGAAATACCATTTGACGACGAAAGTTTTAAGTAAAAGACGTAAGTTCTAATACGTCAGTTCCACAGTTTGTCATATTACTATTGTGCGAGTAATGCCTCTGGTATTGCAAGCGTCTATAGGCTACGGCAACTTAGGTAACGCTCGAGTAATGAATATAGTAACTGCTTACTTGTATAAAAAAATGACGTATTAAAATAAGGACGTTGGCGCAAACGAGCATAGTAGATATGCTTGGAGCCCATCGTCCTTGCCTGTGGCTTGCCTGAAGGTATATAATTTACAGTATTGAGCGAGTGGCACGCTTACGTCACACACGTTCCAGAGGGTGATTCAGTCAGCTATCTGTCCGATAGCTACATACTGCCTAGAATCACTACGGGTATGCGACCCCGGACTGCTCTAGCTACTGCTGTCACACTCTACTTACCGTGGCAGTAGTATCCCTTCCTACATCCTATCATCCCCAATAGCGGATGCCTCCCGCTGCGACAGACTGGCGACCCCGGTCAGTCACTAGACCTAGCACTATGGTGCCACAACTTAGGTCAGCATCAGAGGTCTTGCTGATGCTTAGGGACGTTCCTGCCTCTTACCAATTGTAGCGGCCTCCCGTTCCATTGGATCCATAGAGGTGGAGATAAGAGTGCACCTGTGTTTGCGCGGACACTGACGTAATTAACGTTTTGTGCACTATAATATCTCCTGCGTAACTGACTTGGCTTCTGACAATGGACTCCGATTCAGACAGTCCCACGGCGATGGGCAGAGGTAGAGAGGTCTGATTGTGATGCCAATCGGGCTTTGTCTGATGTCTGCACGTGGGCGGCTCAGGGTAGATGGTCGCTTTACACTGCATAGGGTTAACAGTGCAATTCGGCAGCTCTCTGAGTGACGAAGCAGCTCTATTTAGAGAGGCCCTGCTTCCCCCAATCCGGGGAGGGGACTAGAAAAGGTGTCCTAAAAAAGGCTTAACCCATCACACTCGGAGATAGTAGCCACGGCTGTCTCTGCATCACCCTTAACGTGGTCGAAGGAAAATAAATAGTAAGAAAAAAGAAACACCTAAGTCCCGAAATATGACCTTTGCAACGTGGAATGTGCGCACCCTCCTTGATCGAGAAGCCAACCTAGGCATACCTCGAAAAACTGCTCTAGTATCCCGAGAACTCCAACGCTACGGTGTGGATATCGTTGCTCTCAGCGAGACACACCTGGCTGACGAGGGGGAGATGGTTGAGCGAAGAGGCGGATATACTTTCTTTTGGAAAGGTACCCCGTCTTCGGAGCCTAGGAGGTCTGGTGTTGGTTTCGCCATCAAAAACCACATCGCCTCTAAATTGGAGGAGTGTCCTGCGCACATCTCGGACCGCGTCACCACGTTGCGCCTCCACCTGGACGGTGGCAATTACCTTAACGTCATCAGCGTATATGCGCCAACAATGAACAAGGATGATGAAATCAAGGCCAAGTTTTATGAGGAAGTCACGCAAGCCCTCTCCAGAGTACCTCCTAGGGAGCAGATACTTTTGATGGGCGATTTTAACGCCAGAGTGGGGCGTGACTTTGAAGCTTGGCCTCGGGTCTTGGGAAGACATGGTGTTGGAAACATGAATAGTAATGGACAACTACTTCTGTCCTTATGCGCTCAATTTGAGCTAGCGATCACCAGCACCATGTTCAGGCTCCCGGCAAAATATAAGACCACATGGATGCATCCGAGGTCAAAACACTGGCATCTGATTGACTATGTAATTGTACGACAAAGAGATATTTCCCAAGTGCATATCACCCGCGTTATGCGGGATGCTAATGCGGTCTGCTCCTCGGATCACCGACTTGTCGTGACAAAACTGAGGCTCCGCCTGTATCCTCCCCGCAGATCTCAGGGAGTGAAGCCAAAGGGTATGGACCTTGAGAACCTACGGAATCCTGACATCCGTAAGGCCTACGCTCTGGCAGTAAGTGGTGCACTCCAGGCGATAGATGATGAGAATGGTGACACTGTGGCTAACTGGCAAATGCTCTCGTCCCACCTAGTCGCCGCCGCGTCGCAGACACTGGGTGCCAAATCCAGCAGACATGAGGATTGGTTTGATGACAATGACGAAATTTTGTCGAAAGCCATACAGAAGCATCGTTCTCTCCTACGTCAACATAGTGATAACCACCAGGCGGAGGCAGTCAAACATAGTGGAGCTGAACTGCGAAAATATGTACGGGAAATAAAAGACAAATGGTGGCGCGATAAAGCCGAGCGCATGCAGTGGCTTGCTGATACCAAACAGTTGGGTGCATTTTATGATGAGGTCCGCAAACTTCTTGGTAACGTGATTCGTACTCGAGTACCCCTGAGATCTCTAGATGGTACACAATTGCTTACTAATAAGACAGATGCACTCAACAGATGAGGAGAACATTTCAACACCTTGCTTAATGTTGATCGAGCAGCAGACATCGTACACATTAGCTCGATGGCAGCACTCCCCACGAACAGCAAGCTGGACGAGCCACTGACTCTGCGCGAGGTCATAGTCGCGATTCAACAACAGCAGAATAAGAAAGCGGTCGGCGTTGATAACTTACCAGGAGAACTGATCAAGTATGGAGGTGAAGAATTGCATAGAGCTATCTGGAAGCTATATGATCAAATGTGGGATCAGGAGCGGGTACCTGATGATTTTCGAGTATCACGTATCTGTTCTTTGTACAAGAACAAGGGCGACAGATCTGATTGCAATTCCTACAGAGGCATCTCCTTACTGACTTCTCCGGGGAAAGTCTTTGCTCGAATATTACTAAACCGCCTGCTACCCTTATCTGAAGACATACTGCCGGAAACCCAATTTGGCTTCCGGCCAAATCGAAGCACGTGTGAGGCTATCTTCTCTATTCGTCAGCTTCAAGAGAAGAGTCAAGAGCAAAGGCAACCACTGTATGCATGTTTTGTTGACCTTGAGAAAGCCTTCGACAGCGTGCCTCGAGAAGCTTTATGGGTGGTACTGGCGAAACTGGGATGCACGGACAAGTTCGTTAGAATGATCCGACTCCTGCATGATGACATGCGATGTTGTGTCAATGTACAAGGTGAAGACTCTGAGTTCTTTACAGTGAGCTGCGGCGTAAAACAAGGCTGCGTGCTCGCGCCAACTCTGTTCGCCTTGTACTTTGCAGTTGTAGTAAGGGAAGCCTTGCAAGGTCTGTCTGATGGCATTCGTGTTTGTTTCCGTACCGATGGTGGTGGAGTCTTCAACCTATCGAGACTTAAAGCTCGCACCAAGGTGTCTCACGCGACTATTACGGAGATGATGTATGCGGATGATTTATGTTTTGTAGCGGAATCCTCAGAGAGTCTACAAACACTTATGTCGAGACTTGATGAGTCATGTCGCAGATTTGGCTTAAAAATCAACGTAAGAAAGACCGAAGTGATGGCCCAAACGTTGAATAGTGCCCCAGCTGACATTAAACTCGCTGACGTCTCACTTAAGCAGGTAGATAGATTCAGGTATCTGAGGAGCACCGTAACATCGAGGTGCCTCCTTGATAACGAAGTCAACAGCAGAATCGGAGCAGCTGCTGCAGCCTTTGGTAGACTTCGTATCAGGGTGTTCCGTTCACACGACGTAAAGCTCTCTACAAAAGTATATGTATACAAGGCGATCGTTATACCGAACCTCTTGTATGGATCTGAAACGTGGTGCCTTTACCGCAAGCATATCCGCACATTAGATAGATTTCACCTCAAATGCCTTCGCGACATTATGAATATACATTGGTCGGACCGTGTTCGGAACACGGAAGTTCTACGGCGGGCAAATATAGGTGGAATCGAGTCTTATCTAATAAAACGGCAGCTTCAGTGTGTGTTCATGTGGCCATGTCTCCCGAATGTCTGATGACAGAATGGCTAAGCGCATCTTTTACTCTGAGCTGCAGGGTGGCAAACGGAAACACGGTGGCCAATTCCTGCGGTACAAAGACGTGCTTAAGCGACACATGAAAAAATGTGACATAGAACCGTCACAATGGGAGGCAATGGCGGCAGACCGACCACGGTGGAGGCACACCATAAACACCAAGGTGGCCGAGTTTAAGACAAAACGAATAGTAGAGCTCGATGCTAAACGAGACGAGCTCAAGGCCCGAATACCCGAGGCCATACACTATAACTATGTCGGAGGGGTACTGACCTGTAGCGTATGTGGTCGTACATGCGTTGCAAAGATCGGTTACGTCAGTCATATGAGAGCACATCAACGAGGCTCTCAATAGTTAGTAGCCAGTCGCTGTGGCCGAATACGGTCAGGATATATATATATATATATAATTTACATCACCCTAAGGTTGTCTGGTAGATTAGGCCTCAGGGATTAAGTTTTTATTTATTTCGATTAAAATTAAGATTAAATTTTAAATAAAATTATTAACGTAACACTGTAAGAATTATTGCTCCTAAGAGCTCCTTAAATAACCAATTCGTCGTTAGCGAGCCGCACATTACGCACTTACGCACTCAACGGCTGCAGATTTTCTACCGGGCGGCGGCGGCACATTATACGGAAACTTTATACATGTGCGTACACTCACACATTCGTACATTTATGACATTATAACATAAATGTGGCTTTGGTAGACAAAGTCCCCAGGTAAGAAGAAAGGAAGTGGATAGGCTACGAAATAAGTAGGTCTCTACATCACTGCTTGTATTTAAACTGGAACTTAATCTTGTGTCCTTTATGTAGTACAACAGGTACTTAAAAGAACAAAATCTAAAACTATGCAATAACACAGACTGATACCTAGTTAATTATCCTGTGTTTATTTAAGTATCATTTACAAAGCAGTGAAGGGTTGAATGGTAACCTGGCAATTAGCTAATTGCAACCTAATCCGACAGAAGGGTTAACGTTGACAAAACAAGGATATTATTTAAATTGGCCTTTTGTGCCCTGAAGCTTAACCCTTAACAAGTGATATTTATTTATATTTGTTGCTACTGATAAATAGTTGCAGAATAGTTGAGTAATTTAAGATTGGTTTAAATTAAAAGGTTGTCAGTATTGTCTTATATGTTATACGTAGATTTTGCTTTACCAGGCACAATTCCAGACTTTGTGCACTTCTGAAGATAAAAATCCAATATCAAACTTATAATTCATTTAGGTTACAAAGTAACACTTATGGAGGTCATAAACTATGAATAAAAGATGAATTTAGCTAATTTTTTCTTTCTTTTTCGGCTAGTTCGCTGACGTGGAGCCATGAGAAGAACTAGAAAGAAACTTAGGTCACTCTTTTTAATCGCTAGATAGTTACAAACTTTTGTAAAATATAAGTATGTCATTTTACCCGTCATGCTAGAGATTTAACTTGGACCACTGCGTCTATTACGTAAGTTCTTAATTTTGTCTTATAATATTACTAGCTGTTGTCCGCGGCTCCGCCCGCGTGGATGTCGGTTATCGCTGTAAAAAGTAGCCTATGTGTTATTCCAGACCATCTATCTCTGTGCCAAATTTCATCCAGATCCGTTCAGTAGTTTTTACTTGAAAGAGTAACAAACATCCATCCATCCATCCATTCTTAAAAACTTTCACATTTATAATATTAGTAAGGATAAATGGGTTAGTTTGGATGGATGGATTAATTTGGCACAAAAATAGATTATAGTCTGGAATAACCCGTAGGCTATTTTGCCCGGCTTCCATCAGGTGGTACGCGCGCTCGAACGATCGGATATACGAGTATATGGGATGCTATTATCCATATACCTACGTCCTACTGCTAGGCCACGGGTCTCCACTCCTCTGTCAAGAAATCGAAGAAGATTTTAGGCCTTAATCGACTAGATAAATTCTTATACAGATAGATATAGATGACCTTTTTTATACTACTTTTTTATACTATTTTTTATATTACATGCAAACAAGCATACGGTAGGCCTGATGTTAAGTAGTTACCATAGCCTATGGACGCTTGCAATACCAGAAGTATCACTTGCGTGATGCCAACCCTTTTTTTTTACACCACAATTTTAAAATGGGAGTATCCCTGGGATAAGAATACGTTTCTTTCAAAACGCATCCCTAAATGAGCGCTGGAGACCTGTACTCACACAAACAACTACAACTCCTGTGTGTAGATATTTTGCTGTGGTCTTCCCCAGACGGGCTTGCTCGCTAGTACGATGCCCTTACTCTGTCACCTATTTCCAGAACGAAATTACAAATACAATATCTCATTATAACATCACCAATATCACTCAAATAAAGTCAATCAATCATATATCGTGTTTGTCCTACATTAATGACCTCTATTATTGTCTATATATTTAGTCTATGGTCCCATCTGCTTGCTCTATGACCTCATGTTATTATCTATTTGATATGCATTAGTATACATTTGTATTTGTATGAATGATGAATGTATGACAATGTATGATTAATTGTATGGAACTGTCATATTGATTGGGAAGGGGTATGGTTCACTTAAATATATTTTTCTCAATTTACAATGTTTGAAGCTATTTTGTTCTAGAAAGGTGGTTGATTTTCCACACCTTTCTCTAGTAAGAAGCAGTAGGTAGGTAGGTACTATGACATCCAGATGACTGGTAAACATACTCATATATATTTCTAAATACCTACAAACAGTTGACTGCCTTGGTGGTCCAGTGGCCGCACTGCGTATGCGACTGCTGTGCACGAGGTTGTGGGTTCGATTCCCACACAGGACAAAACTTTGTGTGAGCCACAAAGAATTGTTCTGAGTCTGGGTGTAATTTGTGTCCGTTAAATTGTATGTTTGTAAAGTCCCCCGCGACACAGAGCTTGTTCTCTAGTGCGGGAGTTGTCTTTAAAAAAAACAAAAAAAAAACAAGTTTTGTATAAATTGCACCCACACACTGAACGTAGTAATTGTTCGACACAGAAAGTTTTGTCCTAGTTGGGAATCCAACCCACGACCTCCGGCCTAGCATTCATTCTTTCATTTACCTCCCAACTCCATCATCAAACTCTCATGAAGCTATCTTATTATTGTATTTTGTTTGCGAAGTTTTATCAAAATAGGTTTAGTAGAAGTACTTAGTTGAAAAAGCTGTCGCAGGATTAAAAGCGTATGTAGGAGTCGATTTTAATTCTACTTGTGAACACAAATTAATCATAATCACGCTTCTCCATCTAATCAGCAACCACAGCCAGGTGAGTAAGTAATCGCAGAATGCCCACGCGTCACTGCCCACCCTTCACCCATCCGCATCGAGCGTGATAGTGTCAATATAAATACCACCCCTTGTTAATATCCACTACCGAGTGCTCAGGGGTTTTTATTACGTTTTTTTTAGATGGTCATATATTTAAGTGTTGTTTTGGGTTCATTATGTCTCATATATTTAAGATTCAAGAGAGGTAAAACACCTTCCACCTTTTAGAAGATCACAGCCAAATATCTACACACAGTGTTGTAATTGTGTTCCAGTGTTTGAGTACAGGTCTCCAGCGCTCATTTAGGGATGCGTTTTGATTCCAGAGATACCCTATCTTGAAGCCCTGGTGAAAAATTAAAATGGATTGGCAACACGATATACCTCTGGTATTGCAAGCGTCCATAGGCTACGGTGAATGCTTGACATCGGGCCGTATGCTTGTTTGCTACCCAGGCAGAATATATACATATATCTACTGAAAATTCTATAAATCCGTGGTATAGGAAAACGTTTTTTTAAAATCGCATCCCTAAATGAGCGCTAGAGCCCTGTACTTACACACAGGAACACAACTATACCGCTGTGTGTGATTGGCTGTGGTCTTCTGTAAGGAGGTCTTTCCCCATTCGTGCTTGCTCGCTAGGATGGTGCCCTACCTCTCTAAATAATGCAAGAAGGTAATAATACTACGATTTTTTTTTATTTACCTATACTACCAAGGAGGCAACAAGCATACGGTCCGCCTGATGGTAAGCAATTACCGTAGCCTATGGACGCTTGCAACACCAGTGGTTATAACTCGCGCGTTGCCGACCCCTTAGAAACCTTATAACTCTTTTCTTGAAGAACCCCATGCTATAGTCTCTCGGGAAAACCTCGGCAGGAAGCTCATGCCACAACTGAATCGTACGTGGGAGGACATTCCTTTGAAACCGCACAGTGTGGCACGATAAAGGTTCTAAAATGTGTTGATGAACTCCCTGTCGGTGGCGGGAGGTGCGTTGATAAAATGTGGCCGTGGGCATCATATCAAACAAATTGCCATATTAGTTTATTACCCGTTAGTATCAATCTATCTACAGTTAATCTTTAGTGCCATTAAGAAAAGATTACTTATCAATCGAAAAACCGTCATCTCAATAATGTCACCCCTAACTCACGTACCGTGAATATTTGTCGAGAAAAGAAATACAGAATCGTCTGGGGTATACCATTGTTTTGTAGAGAGCAATCAGTAGGATTGCGATCACGACAATGGTAGCCGGTGACGCGGATAATCGTACGATTGTAGTAAAATAAGTGTAAGATGAATTGTCACCGTATTGGAAATGAATGATTTTGTGTTGGAAAATATAAAGTTTTGTTTTGCGTTGTGTGCTATCTTCAGGTCAGGTTAAGCGCTATTTGGTCTACTTTCAGACCCTCGTCTTCGGTCTGGCATCAAATTATGCCACGTATAAGAAGTAATAAAGACAATAGGCTTGATCTTCCTTATCTAGAAAGCTGGCGAAACAGTGTATGGTTACGCCTTTAGGGATAAAAAAAAAAGGCGTTTTTTATACTTCTTGGGTAGCAAACAATCATACGGCCCGTCTGATGTTAAGCAGTTACCATAGCTTATGAACGCTTGCAATACCAGAGATATTTCTGGCGTGTTGCCAACCCATTTTTTTACACCAGGGCTTTAAGATGGAGATACGAATACGTTTCTTTCAAAACGTATCCCTAAATAAGCGCTTGAGTCCTGTACTCACACACAGGAACACAACTACATCGCTGTGTATGTTATTTGGCTGTGTTCTTCTGTAAGGTGGAGGTCCTTCCCCAGTCGGGTTTGCTCGCTAGTGTGGTGTCCTACTTCTCTTAAATGATGTTGTTTGCTTTTGTAATTTTCCAAATCGGTCTGGTAAGACCTGAGATTAACGCGTTCCAACCATCATTTCAGCTTTATATATTAGTACGGATATCTTACAGTATTAGGCCAGAATAAATACATAACTAACGCTTTTTCAGACAACAAAGCAACAGGCTATGATCATAAACTACCTACACTACCACGGTTCAATGACCAAACGAATCGACTGAACGCAATAAAATACTCCGCACTTCAAAACGGCAATACAATAAAATACCCTTAACATCGCATGTTATTACACTTATTAGCTAGCTCTGTGCCCATCCTCGTGTGGCATATGGCGCGATGATAGCATGCACGCGTCGTTGCCTTGCAACTGTCGCTGTTGGGCCGATCGTTGCTGATAATTAGAAGCGTCATGCGAGGGATCAGAAATGATTAGATATTTGGTTAATTAGGTGTAAATTGCGATTATTTTTTTAGAGTAACTTTTTTTTATATACTTAGTTGGCAAAGAAGGCCCGCCTGATGTTAGGCAGTAACCGTAGCCTATGGACGCTTGCAATACCTTGTCAGGGGTATCACTTGCGTGTTGCCGACCTATTTATTACACCAGGGCTTTAAGACGAAGTATTAATAGTTTTATTTATGATGTTAGAATTTATAATAATGATAAATTTAATTGTTGAATTTTATTGTAATTATTATGTGCGTATACATATAGTGTGCAATAACTGTGTTACCTTTTATTTAAGTGATTCACACACAATGTGAAATAAATTAAATGAAATATCCCTGGGATAGGAAAACCTTTCTTTTAAAACGCATCCCAAAATGATCGCTGAAGACCTGTACTCACACACAGGAACAACTACACCGCTGTGTGTGATATGGCAGTGGTCTCTTGTAAGGAGGTCTTCTTCAGTCGGGCTTGCTCGATATTATGATGCCCCACCTCTCCTTATTTTTTAACTTTGTGTCTTACTGAGACGATTAAAAAGAGTGGGTACCTTTTTGCCAATTTTTCTCGATGGTTGTAGAAAAAAATATACCGACATTGTTTTTATTTTTCACGTTTATAAGGATCATATAGATCATTACGTATTTCGTTAATGGAAAGGTTAAGCTGCTTAAACGTCAAAACTGTACTTTAGGAAAATAGACTTTGTACAATTAATTAGCTTGCAAGGACTTTGTAGTTTGTAGAACATAAACTTTAAAGCTTACTTTCCTAAAGCACTATTCTGGCGCTTTAGCTGTTCCACCTTTATACTGACAACTATCCGCGTGGTAATTTGGATATTTTTCCCGATTTTGCAACATATCTCACTACTGCTCCGCTCCTATTGATCATAGCGTGATGTTATAATAGCCTATAGCCTTCCTGGATAAATGCACTATTCAACAAAAAAAGTTTTTTTTAATTCAAACCAGTAGTTTCTGAGAGTAGCGCGTGCAACCAAACAAACAAATTCTTCAGCTTTATAATATTAGTATAGATATTTAGTAAGTGTTACTTAACGCACTGGTAAACATAGTTTGACCACAGTCTAAGGATCTCTTTTATTAACATTTCACAAATTGCAATTTAATATTATTACTTTTCAATAGTCAAATTCCACCATATATATGATACGTGTGGTACCTTCAAAGTTCACAGAGCACTTACAAGACAGGAGCTACTACTTATGTTTGTGGAGCTCTCGAGACGGTGTTATCTGTGCTCTTTGATGTGGGAGCCGCCGATACACGCGTATGGCGGCTATCTTAGATAGTACAGTTATGCAAGATGCGAGTGAAGTATGGTTGGAAACTATATTTATGTCATTATTGCCTCAGTGGCTCAGTGGTCGATGTGTGTGACTGCTGTTCACGAGGTCCCGGGTTCGATTCCAGGGTCGGGGCAAAAATTTATATTGGGTTTTTCTGTCAAGAAATTCACAATAGATGCAATAGTTTGGAAATTTGTGGTGTTTACACTCTCATGCCTCGGGAAGCGTTGGTCCTGCGCCTGATCTTTCTCCGGTCGTGTAGGATTGCCGTCCCACCGGACTATGAGAGTGAAGGAATAAAGAGAGCATTTGTGTTTGCGCACACACTTGTGCACTATAATATATGTTCGGCGCAGTTGGCTAATATCCGTAGAGATTGGCCGCCTCGACCGAAATTCGGTTAGGACGACATCATCATCATCATTACTAGCTCCCACCCGTGGCATGGCCCGCGCGTACTTTAGCACTGGAGCCAATGATATTATTATGAAAGATAAGCCACCTTCATCAGTAAGAAGGTGGTGTTGCAAAACAAAAGTGAACGAGATAGTGTATCTAGTAATAATAATCAAATTATAAATTTAAATTATTATCATCCGTGTGGTGACGGATTAAGAATACAAATGTCACCATCCCTTTCCATCTCGAGGGTGTCGTAAGAGTCGACTCAGGGAGTAAGTCTAGCAGACAATATCCACCGCAAGAGAGGGAAAACTCGAATCAAAATCCTATACCAACCCGTCTGGCCAGCGTGGTATAGTAGGCTAATATCCCTCCAAATGTTTAGAGGAGACCCGTGCCCAGCAGTGGGACGTTTATAGGTTGAGATGATGATGATTATCTAATAATGTCTACGGAGACTACATTTCATTTCCAAACTCCGATCTTCTATAGAAAAATTCTTGACGGAAATACCCAATATTCTAAGAGCGACCCGGGAGTCGAACCTGTGACCACGTGATCAGCATTAGACCGACATGGCAGTTACATAATAAGTATAATAAACAACTTTACCGAAAAAACTTTCTTTTCCAACATTCATTTTGAAGAAATCAATTCACCCTTGTTCTCAAAATATTTATCCCTTGGCTTGTTCCCCTCCAAGCTCCGGTCCATTAAGAGGATTAAAATTCGGCTGCATCGACGCCTGCACTACGTTACTTGGGAATATACAGAAGCTTTAGGGAAAACGTGGCGAAAAATGTGGCGGTATTTTTGTGGAGCGCTTTTAGAAAGAAAAATATACAATTATTTTGTATAGGTGCTATAAAAGAGGTAGTAAACAAGCGAGCAAGTCCGATTGGGAAGGACCTCTATCTTACAGAAGACTATAGATAAATATTTCTTTGACGAAATTTAATATAGAGTAAGCTTAACCTTACTTTTAGCTTTTTGACTGCCTCGGTGATCCAGTGGCTGCAGTATGCGCCTGCTGTGCACGAGGTTGTGGGTTCGATTCCCGCACAGGACAAAACTTTGTGTGACCCACAAAGTGTTGTTCTGAGTCTGGGTGTAATTTGTGCCCGTTAATTGTATGTTTGTAAAGTCCCCCGCGACACAGAGCTTGTTCTCTAGTGCGGGAGTTGTCTTTTAAGAAAAAAAAAAAATGAAAAACCTCAAGGAAGGACATAGTAATATTATTTATCGAACCACGATAACTGATATTCACGTGGACGATGTTGCGGGCAACAGCTAGTTTATGTATAATTTTGGACGTTTATAGTCTACGGTTTGCCATTCTAGTAGTATTAAAAAATATAAGGTTACCAGTTTTTATAATAAATTTCTAGAAAAAAAGCAAGCATAATTATAGTTAAGTGCTTAGTTAGGTAGGTCACCATACAAGGGAGTAAACCTGACTTGGGTTAGACCTCTACATTACAAAAGACCATAGCAACATATTTACAAACAGTGAAGTAGTTATTCATGTTCTTGTGTTTAAGTGCAGGTCTGTGGGAAAACTGATTTTAAAATAGCTAAAGAATTTTTTAAACAAGCATACGGCCCGACTGATGGTAAGCAGTTACCGTAGCCTATGAACGCTTGCAATACTAGATACCTTGCACTTGGGTGTTGCAGATCCAAAAAAAAATTAACACACACGGTTTTATGATGGAATTTGTCTGGATAGGAAAACACTAAGTTTTTTTTTCTTTTTTTTAAGTTAAAGTCAACTCCCGCTTTAGAGAACAAGCTCTGTGTCGCGGGGGACTTTACAAACATACCATTAACGGACAAAAATAACACCCAGACTCAGAACAATTCTTTGTGGGTCACACAAAGTTTTGTCCTGTGTGGGAATCGAACCCACAACCTCGTGCACAGCAGGCGCATACTGCGGCCACTGGACCACCAAGGCAGTCAAAAATGCTTAAGTTAAAAATGCTTTCTTAAATGAGCTCTGGCAATCTATAGATTTCCACAGCCCATTTAGGGATGCATATTTAGCTGTGGTCTTCTGTAAAACGTTACAGAAGACCACAGCCAAATAGCTACACCCTAAACTCAACGATTCTATTCGATTTGACTACCAAACGACAAATACATCACTCCGATTTGCCGACGACATCTTGGTCATGGCAGAATCGTTGGCAGATAATCTAGGTATTCAAATATGTTCTAAAATCACTCGTGACTGCAATCAAAGCCACATTAGGCAACATATATCTAGTTTAAAGTACACAATCAAACAATGGAGGGTAGAAATGCTAATAGGTGTACAAGTAGCGCCACCCAGCGGATATGAACGGCAATTTGAATGTTATTACATCCGTAGACTTCACTCAAGTACTACACTCGAGGTGACTAAATGTCTCCAATTCACTGTTATTGGATTCTGATGCTGATCTCAATGGATATGGTGTTTGTTAATGTTTAATTGCTAGGTTGAGGGTCTCGTGGGTGCAGTGGTTGAGTAATATTGTCGTGGAAGAGTCCAGTATGATCTATGCATCAGATGAGGTGTCCTTTCGTTCCTTTATTGAGACTAATAGAGTTTCTTTAAGAGTAGGGTACAATACTAGCGAGCAAGTCCGACTGGGGAAGCCTCCACCTTACAGAAGACCATAGTAAAAACAACTACACACAGCGGTGTAGTTGTGTTCCTGTGTGTGAGTACAGGTCTCCAGCGCTTAGTTAGGGATGCGTTTTGAAAGAAACATATTCCTATCCCAGGGATACTCGCATCTTAAAGCCCAGGTGTACAAAAAATTGTTGGAAACACGCAAGTGATACCTCTGGTATGCTTGTTTGCCACTCAAGTAGTATGCGAGAGTTGTCTTCTAAAAAAAAAAATAACACCTGGTTAAAATCAATAACCTATCCATCCCCAAATTCAATTTTTACTAAAAGCATTTTATTTATTCGTCCTCAATAATTTCAAATGTTAATGTATACCGTTGAAAGATCAACTTAAATATTAAATAATTATGTTTTAAACATAATTTGGATGGTTATTTATGGTGCGCGTGAGTTTCTGGGCGGGCCAATGGCGAGCCGAGGAGGGCCGAGGTTGGCCGAAGTATCCCGAGGCGATGGGCGTGGTTCAAGACGATCGGCTTGAAAGATATTATGGTGCAATGTCATGCACCCAAGGTGTTGTTGTCAAAATATGAACAGCGGGATGCCTGTGGTATTGCTTTTTGTAAAAAGATAAGTAATGATAATTTTATTGTGTTTATTTATAGAATGGAATACAGTTTTCTTTGGTTAATTTACGCAGGTCACGGGTATCTATGTGGAATTTACATATTTTCTATTGGAGTAAAAGACTATGCAGATTTGAAACTCTAAATTTTTTGTCAAGTATATTTTACATAATTGACTAAAAATTTTGAGTTTCAAATTTAACTTTTATTAAGGTGTTTTTGTGCATTTATTTGCTGCTACAATCCATATACAATCGCGTAGGAATTTGAGAGAGGTAGAGCACCATACAAGCAAGTAAGTCTGATTGGCAAGGACCTCCACCTTATAGGAGACCAAAGCCAAATAATTAGGACACAGGTAGGACAGGTCTTGGGTGCTTTTTTTGGGACATGCTTTTAAAAAAACGTCTTATTACCCTATGAGGCTAATTTTTAGATCAGTAACACCCGAGTTTTGTCTAGTATCCATAGACCAAGAACCGTATGCTTGTTTGCCACCAAAATTTATTGGCTTAACTGCGCAGCGGGTTGTAGGTTTGATTAAGACACGGCATATGATTGTTCCGAGTCTGGATATATTTATCTTCCGTTAATTTTATTATATGTATGTAGAATGCTCCGCGACATAGGGTTTGTGCCGGATTTGTCTTTAAAAAATCTTTTTCTTTGTCTTTTCACTACTGGATATTGGCTGTTATTATAACATATTTATCTCTATCTCTCATAAAGCGAAACAAACAGAGCTGTCTGCTTCTAACACAAAAAAACACCGACAACATAGTTACAGGTCTCCAGCGCTCATTTAGGGATGCGTTTTGAAAGAAACTTATTCTTATTCCAGGGATACTCCATCTTAAAGCCCTGGTATAAAATAATATGAACTGGCAACACGCAAATTTTACTTCTGATATTGCAAGCGTCCATAGGGTACAGTAACTGCTTTACATCAGGCGGGCCGTATCCTTGTTTGCCAGCCAAGTACCTAGTATAAAAAGAAGCGAAACAAACAGAGCTGTCTGCTTACAACACAACAAACACCGACAACATACAGTTACTATCACGTGTGAAACTTTTATCAGTTATCCAAAACTTTGTTCAGACAACATAAAAGCAATAATTATAACATTCAACTGATCCACACAAAAAGAAAGCCACAAGGGAAACATTTGAAAACTTTATCATCTGTCAAATCTGACGTTTCGGCAGCCATTGTGAACCATTACTGGCCAATAGCGGCGCTTACTTTGAAATTCAAATGTTTTCTTTTTCGGATTCAACTGGCTATTGTTTTCGGCCAGTATCTTTTTAACAATCTTCTTTAGATGATCTGTGGTTTTAAATGGTTGTGTTGGGAACTCGCCGGTCGACCGAGTCAAAGTTTTTTTAGATAGTTACAAAGCCATATACCTACCTACTTTACTACCTCGTATAAAAATACTAAAACTATACGGGTACTACTACTGATCGAAGCGTGACTAGCGGGTAATCCATACTATCCACACTAATATTATTCGGCTAGTATTTAAACGAGCGACTATAATATATTCAATTTATGGGTGTCAAAATTACTGAATATGGTGTACAGAAATACTAAGTGAGCGAAAAACTGAGGGCGAACACAATTTATTAAAAATTAGCGTTGTTGGGGTCACAGTTCTTACCTAACCTACTTGTCTGATAGCATTTCGTTTCTGGTAGCAAATGCATGAATATATAATTATATATTGAAATGCATGAATTTCTAGTCGCTCACCTAGTAATTTAGTCGCTCACCTAATAATTTAGTCGCACGGCTAGAATTTACAGTAGGTATCTTATCATCAGTCGCTAAGTTTTTTTTTATTCGCTCATTTTATAATTTCCCATATTATTCATGCGAAAGTAATTCTGATTCTATGTTTTTTTTTGTTACCTTTTTACTGAAATTTGGTAAGGAGGTGATTGAATGATCCTGGAGCCTTCTCCAGGATCATTATATGCAATAAAAAGTATCCTATGCCCTTGCATAGGATACTTTTTATTGCGATAACCGAGATTCATATGAGCGGAGCCGCGGGCAAAAGCTAGTGTACAATATTTACACAAACCATTTTATCTAATATCTATTGTTACTTATCAACCTCAACGGAGACGAAACAACTGCGCTGCGGAGGGAATGTCCTAATGCTCTTTCATGGCCCGATAGGACTGCAATCCAACACTACTGAATAGAAATCAGGCACAGGACCAACAACGGTTAATCGTAATCGTGCGATCCGAGGTGCGCAGTCCGAGAGATTCTTACTTTTTTCAGCAAATGGTCATACATCAATGGACTGAAGTCACACCATGACATTCTTATAGCGATATTTTAGATTTTTAATTTGGAATTTGTAAGATATCAACTTTTTTACCTCGCTTTAAGGTTGCCATTTGTTAAAAAACCTATGTCTAAACTAATATTATAAAGAGGAAAGATTTATTTTTTATTAAGATTGAACTCAAAAACTACTCGACCGATTAAAAAGTTACATTAATAGCGAGTAACATAGGTATTTTTATAATTCATAAAAAAGAAAATTAAAGGACCTCTACGAAATCTAAATAAAAGTCCACCTGTACGAAATGGGGAATGGCTAGTGTACCTATATAGGTCAGGTATATACCATAGTATAACAGTACAAAAAAGCCATTTAGTTTTTATACCTTTACAACCTAATAGAAAAGGGCCACTTTGTCAAAATAACCATTATTATATAACATGACCAATATAGTAACAAATTAGTTCTAATATATCATAAATACGACAAAAAAAGGAAAAGTTTTATATTTGATGGAATCAAAATTAGCCATCAAAACGAAAACAGGTCTAATTTTGAGTAAAAAAAAGTATTGTGTGAGTTAAAAGCTTTTTATGTCTACTCACCCTCTGGGAGGAAACGGGGCAATTTTAAATTTGATGGTACAGTCGACTCGTAAATTGTATGAAGCTTGAATTTTGTGTGGAAGGTACTTCAGTTTGATGTCATTTTATTATGACTTGCCTTGATAATTTATATAATACTAGCTGATAATGCGGCTCCGCCCGCGTTTTTGTCTGTTATCGCATTAAAAGGTACCGTATGTCCCTTTATATACCATCCATCTCCTTGCTAAAATTTCATTAAAATACGTTCAGCCGTTTAGGCGTGAAAAGGTGCTATTAATACGAATATGATTTCAAGAAGTATATAAGTATGTTTACCAGTGTATTATAGTACAGGCCCTGCCTAGTCTTGGATCATCGATCCCTATACGGGATCAAAAAATGTTAAATCCATAAATGATTGTCCCGAGTCTGGGTGTACTTTATGTCCGTTAATAGTATGTTTGTAATGTCCCCCGCGACACAGGCCTTGTTCTCTAGTACGGGGGTTGTCTTTTTAAAAAAGAAAGACAACTTTTTTTATTATACTACTTGGGTGGCAAACAAGCATACGGCCCGCCTGATGTTAAACAGTTACCATAGCCTATGGACGCTTGCAATACCAGAGGTAACATTTGCGTGTTGCTGACCTGTATTTTTACCCAGGCATTTAAGATGGAGTAACCCTGGGACTAAATGAGCGCTGGAGACCTGTACTCACACGCAGGAAGACAACTACACCGCTGTGTGTAGTTATTTGGCTATGGTCTTCTGTAAGATGGAGGTCCTTCCCCAGGTGGGTTTGCTCGCTAGTATGATGCCTTACCTTTCTGCCATAGGACTAAAAAGCCAGTATAGATTTGATTAATACTAAATTTCTTTAAATATTAAAGAAGTCGTATCTCCGTCTGACTGTACCTCACCCTTGAATTGCCCGACAATATTTTGACAGGCGATTTTTGGGGTACCGCGTGTCAAGTTAAAAGCTTTTTTTAACTACAGACGCAAAAACATTCTAACAAAATATGTGCAGCATAATACAGCTTGCAATATTTCCGAATGATAGAGGGAATTAGCACTTATTCCTTAATGCTGTTAAAAGGGCTTTGATTATAAGTTATGTTTTTTTACAAAGGAAAGTTTGAGACGATTTTTTGTAGAATAAAAAACTTTATATTTTTAAAACCGTTAGACCGTATTAGGTTTTTCAAAAACTGCTTGACCGATTTTAACAAACACTTAAATGGAAAAAAAACCCTATATTTTCCAAATTGGTCCGATTGGACCGATTTGGAATACCGTAAGAGCAAAAACCGAGCCACCGCAAAAACCGAGCAAAATCTGGCTGTCAGATTAAATAATCGGTATTCCTTAAGAGCCCTTTTTGACGTGTAGTCAATTGATTGTGCCGTCACCGAGCAATCACAACAGTCAGTTTGCCATCGCTGTTTCTTAGAGAATCAGCCGGCCGTATTCCGTAAGAGCAAAAACCGAGCCTTTTTGACGTTTAGTCAATAGATTGTGTAGTTACCGAGCAATCACAACAGTAATTTTTGCGATCACAACTGTCAGTTTGCCATCGCTGTTTCTTAGAGAATCAGCCGGCGGATGTCGTTAAGAATTCGATGCACATACATAAAATAAAAATTCCGACAGATTGAGAAACTCCTCCTTTTTTGAAGTCAGTTAAATAATAAAGTGAATCCTAAAGACAAAATGACCTCAAGACCGATTTCGGTCAAGCCGATCTGCTCTCAATAGAAAGGTAGACTAGGTAGGTCTCGGGCACGGGTCTGGTCACACACGCTGGCTGAATGTGGGTAGGTTAATCAGATAGTCTTTGGAATTTATTTTAAGACATGTAGATTTCCTCACGATGTTTTTCCTTCACTGTTAGCAGAACGAAAGTAATTAGATTAGTTCATAATGAATCCAAAAACAAGGTGGACCGGCGACCTGGTAAAGGTCGCGGGCAACCGATGGACAAGGTCAGCTCAGTACCGATCGATGTGGAAAACCTTGAGGTAGGCCTTTGTACAGCAGTGGACGTCTTATGGCTGAGATGGATGGATGGAAATCCAAAAAGGTAAATTTACATTAGTACTGCCATATGCCACGCGGGAACGAAGTCACACCTCCTGCGTGCAAGTCGGTTACTTTCCCACTTTTACTTCCATGGTACCCACTAATGCTATTTCGGGATAGTACCCAAGTGGGAAAGTTTGCCGATTTGCACTTTTTTTTAATGAGCACGGAGATGTTGAGACCTGTACGTATGTATGCACAGGAACACAACTACACCACAGCTTGTAGTTATTTGACTGTGTTCCTCCGTAAAGTGGCTTGCTCACTTGTGTAATACCCTACCTCTCCAAAAGAAATATGTGCCAGTAAATGCAGCTTCTTTCTCTTTCTAACAATATTAGTAAATAATATTGAGTAACTTCAATGATCTACACATAGATACATTCGAACACAACGCAAGATGTTAATGAATAAATAAATGAATGAATGAATGTATCTATGTGCAGATCATTGAAGTGCGTGAGAACTTAATTACGAAGCATATTGTGTACCAACCCTTACGGATCAGAGATATAACGAAAGGCAAGTTGCTCTATCTATGTTTTTTTTTTTAAATAAGAAAAATTACGAGGCTTCGACTGAGGTTGGATATAGTAATATTGGTAAAGGTATTGAATACTTAGTCGATATTTATATGCGAATAGTTGGTTAACTAGATTGGGCACCATAATAGCGAGCAAGCCCGACTGGGGAAGGACGTCCCCCGTAAAAAAGACTACAGCCAAATAACTACACACACCGCTGTGTGTATAGTTGTGTTCCTGTGTGTGATGCGTTTTAAAAGTTTTTCTATCACAGGGATACTCCATCTGCGGCCGTATGCTTGTTTGCCACCCCAATAGTATAAAAACAACTGCTTACCATCAGAATTAAGCCATAAAATTATCTATTCGGGTTATCAAATAATATGCTTACTCTGTATATTTATGCAGCTGGATTCCTGAAAATGGTCGAGTACTTATTTAAAAAAACAATTAATGAATTAATAGGTTCAGTAAAAAAAAAACTATGATCAAACTACAAACAGAGCTACTTTCAGTTACACCCTTCACGTATCGCCACCGTGTCGGATCGCCGGTCATGGGAACGACCTCCGGAACTAATCGAGCACGTGTCGTCGTCGTCACGTGTAAATTTTACATTGATGAACATATTTTATTGAGTACAACCGTACTTAATATTTGAGGCTTGATCTCGAGAATAGATAAACAAAATCGAAGGAAGAGGGAACGAATTATAGGTTTTGTACCGTGGATCGTGGATCAGTATGCGCCTGCTGTGCACGAGGTTGTGGGTTCGATTCTCACACAGGGACAAAACTTTGTATGACCCACAAAGAGTTGTTCTGATTCTGGGTGTTATTTGTGTCCGTTATTTATATGTTTGTAAAGTCTCCCGCAACACAGAGCTTGTTCTCTAGTGCGGGAGTTGTCTTTTAAAAGAAGAACACTAAAATCGTGAGGCTCTAGTAACACGGCAACGGAGATGGCGGTACAGACCCTCTAGACAAGTGGCATAAAGCGATAGTCGAATCGAAAAGTCAAAAAAGAAAATGTATGGGATTTGACGTAAGTTTACGACATTAAGTCGTAGACTCACGTCAAATTCCATACATTTTATTTTTTGACTTATCGATTCGACTATATCTTATTCCACTTGTCTAGAGGCTCAGGGCCGCTTTACAAAGATTAGTTTAAAAAAAACCATGGTATATATTTTCTGTGGAATTTGATAACAGTGTACCAATTAGACTAAACCTACAAATAAAAATATATTTCACACAAATTCATACATTGATTTTCCTAAAAAACTAATCTTCATATAGCATCCCTGTACAGCTATCTCCGTTGCCCATCTATACTAATATTATAAAGCTAAAGAGTTTGTTTGTTTGGTTGAACGCGCTAATCTCACAAATTACTGGTTCGATTTGAAATTTTTTTTTGTTGAATAGTGCATTTATCCAGGAAGGTTATAGGCTATATAACATCATGCTATGATCAATATGATCAATATGAGTGGAGCAATAGTGAGATATGTTGCAAAATCGGGGAAAATATTTCAAATTACCACGCGGACGAAGTCGCGGGCGACCCCTAGTCGTACATAACCCGTAAGTATTATTGTTGCGAGTTGTCGATTAAAAGGGTAGCCTGAGTTTTCCAGTTCCTCCTTCCTCAGTCTCTACCTATGCTAGTTTAATAGCAGAAGGCAAATTACATTTCCATACATATATATTTCTTTTATATACATTTTTATATTTATTTCTTATAGGTATATTTTTTATATACCTTTAAGAAATAAATATTAAAATGAATCCCTATTTCCCTTTGTCACGGCATCACGCGTGAACAGCGGGACCGAATTTAGTAATTATTTTTTTGTTGTGTTTGTTATTGTCAGAAGAAGGTTCTTATGTAAAAAAAAAAAAGTTGGGCAGAAGAAAATGTAAGAAAATTATCGATAGCTGATTACAAGGCGGTACCTACAAAGTTCACCGGGACACCTAGTCCTTACTAATATTATAAACGCGAAAGTTTGTAAGTATGGACGGATAGATGTTTGTTACGCTTTCACGTAAAAACTTTTGAACGGATCTGGATAAAATTTGGCACAGAGATAGATTATGGTCTGGAATAACACATAGACTATTTACAGCAATAACCGACAGCCACGCGGGCAGAGCCGCGGGCAACAGCTAGTTATTAATATAATTGGAGATCTGATGTTCTAATATGATAAAGCTGAGCAATTAAAAAACGCAATAATCTCAGGAACTAGCAGTCCGATTTAAAAGATCTTCCACTGATCGATAGCTTGAATTTTCCTGATATAGACTACTCTCAGACTAATAGAATAAGATAGACGGAGCGTGTAGAACTCGCGCGTGAAGCCGCCAAAAGTCATACTAAATAGCAATTTTGACTGCCTCGGTGGTTCAGTGGTCGCAGTATGCGCCTGCTGTGCACGAGGTTGTGGGTTCGGTTCCCACACAGGGCAAAACTTTGTGTGACCCACAAAGAGTTGTACTGAGTCTGGGTGTAATTTGTGTCCGTTAATTGTATGTTTGTAAAGTCTCCCGCGACACAGAGCTTGTTCTCTAGTGCGGGAGTTGTCTTTTTAAAAGAAAAAAAAAAAATGTCATACGTTTTCGTTTTCGCGCGCAGTCGATTTGAGCCGCTAGTGAGTACGCACGTCTAAACACGTTTTGACAAAATATTATTATAATGCCGTATTGTGTAGTAAAACGTTGTAAAAATACTTCAGAGCGGCTCAAATCGACTGCGCGCGAAAACGAAAACGTATGACATTGCTATTTAGTATGACTTTTGGCGGCTTCACGCGCGAGTTCTACACGCTCAGTCTAACTTATTCTATTAGTCTGAGAGACTACTATGTTAACATACCAGTCAAGTAGTAAGTAGTGCAGATATGTAGTCAAATCATTCAATTATAACATAGTTATCCATGTTATAATTTTTATTTACAAGTAATTTACAACTACAACTATAAATCTAATGATAAAAATAACACAAAAAAGGGTGGAGGACTGCTTAGTAGGCGTCGTAAAATTCCTTTGCATCGATGTCTACTGAAAACGTGCCCAGGAGACTGTCAGCATTGCCACGCTGAATGACAATGCTTATTCATTGAGCCAAATATAAGCCAGCCTTCTGATCACGTGAAGCGTCGACTAAACGCTTGGACAAATCTTTAAAAAGACAGGGAGCACTTGCACCCCACTGAATAATAATTTATAATCCTTACTAATATTATAAATCCTTACTAATATTATAAATGTGAAAGTTTGTAAGAATGGATGGATGGATGGATGTTTGTTACTCTTTCACGTAAAAACTACTGAACGGATCTGGATGAAATTTGGCACACAGATAGATTATGGATAACACATAGGCTACTTTTTGCAGCGATAACCGACATCCACGCGGGCGGAGCCGCGGGCAACAGTTAGTATAATATAATTCAATGATTTGACTACATTATTTTCAAAAGAAAGCTGTGTAATACCGACATTTTCTTTCATCGTAGTTATACCAAACTGAGCGGATCAAAGCCCGGTTATTATTCAATTTATTATAACACTAGTCTGCCACCCGGCGCCGGTCACCTCATGCTTTTAGCTAAATTAGAGGTGCGCCCCTTCGCGTACACTTAAGTGCAAGTTTAGTGGGTACAGCGAGGAAATCAATAGCTTGTAGAGTACGAGGAGCGTTCTAGTTAGAATAGAATAGATACATTAGAATTGTTGTACACCATTTACATTTTTGATACAAATATTGGACTAAGTGTAACAACCTATATATATACTAGGGGACGCCCGCGACTTCGTCCGCGTCGTAATTTGGAATATTTTCCCCGATTTTGCAACATATCTCACTACTGCTCCGCTCCTATTGATCATAGCGTGATGTTATATAGCCTTTCTGAATAAATGCACTATTCAACAAAAAAATAATTTTCCTAATCGGACCAGTACTTTCTGAGATTAGCGCGTTCAACCAAACAAACAAACAAACTCTTCAGCTTTATAATATTAGTATATTATACCTTTATCATTTTGAAAAAACTGTATACAAGTGCCTCATATTGTTAATTTAATAATTTAAATTTAATACAGTATTTAGTTTAGAAAGAAAGAAAGAAAAAATATTTATTTCGATCAACCAACCTTTACCCTGAAGTGGGACATATCTCAACACCACGCAGAGCCACTAAGGTAGCGAGGGCATGTTAAAGTCGGTTTCGACATTTAACAGTCGTTAGATCACGACAGCGTTCTACATAGGCGATCAGAAGGAACAAACTTTAGTTAAGTAGGAACTTTTTAGGTTTTTTTTAAAAGACAAACTCCCACACTAGCAAACCCTGCATCGCAGGGAACTTAATAAATTTGCGATTCACACAAACAAAGTATAGGTACCCAGACTCGGAACAATCATTAATGGATCACACAAAGATTTGTGCCGTGTGGGAATCGAATCCATAACACTCGGAGCAGTGTTAGTAGTGAGGTAGCCAGTAGCCTAACGAGCAGTCAAATGTTCCTAATGATATATAGTAGCATCCCATAGGTGGATGCTGCTAAGCAATAATGTGTCAACCCACAAAAAATCAAATTCGGAGATATTGATGTATTCTGATAGTCTGTCAGGTATTCTACATTTTTCAAAAGAGTTTTAAGTCACATTAAGCGAATAAGTAAAGAAAAAATATAAAAATCTCTTAGAACAATTGAGAATTCACGTATACAACACTTGTCAATACCCCGTCAAGTTCCTTAACACGATCGACACTCACAGTAGCGCCATCTGTTATTACGATAAAGATATTATGAGACTTGACACTGTACTGCGAAATGTCATTCCGTTCTTCGGCGCAGTGGCAGACGACAAAATCCGTGTTAGAAATTCAAATCATTATAAAAATATCAATAATATAGCTAAATATGTTGTTATAAAGTGTCGTTGAAGTGTAATCTACGTAATTCACATCAGAGTTATCAAGGTAAGCCAGTAATTATCGTGTTTTATGAATACTAACCATGGTGAATTTCTTTTTAGGTTAGGTTGCCGGCAAAATTTTAAAAAGAAACCAATGTGGATTACTGTCATGATACATTTCAAAGATAAACCTTTGTTTTAGTGAAATAGTGCAAATTTAGGACTATTACATGACGTATTGTAACTTTATGAAGCCAAAACTTATGATAAATCGCTTGATTGATTATTGCTAAATACAAAATAGTGCTACGTATAGTGCTAAAAAGCCTTAACACTTTATTGCTAAATGGATAGGGCCGTTTACGTAAAGTTTTTTGTTGTGTTACGATGCTTAATATATTATTGATAAATTAGGTTAGTTATTGACGGGGGTTATATTAATATGTTAAGTACTTTGAAATAATATTGATAAAAATATTATCATGTTAGGGTCTGATGGATTCCAAACAAAAATGTGTTATGTACTTTTTATTGGTATGGTGGCAGATGATCTCGTGGGCCGTGTCGTGTAATCACTGCTGTGTCACTGTATCAGTGGAGACATAGAAAATATTGCCTAAGTCCCTAGGCCTTAGTAAAAAAAAGAAAAACCTATACCTGTAGCCCAAGATAATGTTGTTAGAACAGCACTTCCTTTAAAATGCATGTACGCAGTTGCTATAGCTGTGGTCTTCTGTTTGAAACGTACGTTTGTTGCCCGTGGTACTGCCCTGGGAAAGTATCCCATGGGCACACCCTCTATAATTGGATGTCTCCTAATAGAAATTTCGGTGTGCTCTAACTCAGATTTTCCCATATTACTACTATCATTATAATACTTATGCCGTTGCTACTAACGCTGCTACTGCATCTACACACTATTTCTTGTACATACTTTCCCTTATTTGGTTTTAGAAAAATGCCGCCACCACAATCAAGAGGTCAAATACTGGTCAGTCTTGCTAATTCCAACACAAAAGAAGATTGTAGTAAACAAAATAATAATACGAAACTTCTTAATCAAGAGCCAACAGAAAATACTTTTAATTGTCAACGAAATGTATTTGAAGACGTTATTACTTCAAATGAATCTCAAACCATCACTCCACCTAATGTAATTACAGATCGAGACTTAGAATATTCTGTCGAATTTCAAAACTCTAGGTGCAGTGGTCTGTTTTCTGGTGTTTTACCTGACAATGATACAATAGGAAGCTTTTCACCAATAATTTACTTTCTTAATCATCCAGAGACAAATATTATACCAGAGCCTAATGATGTGGAGCTCATTATTCCCCCAAGTCCTTCAGCAACAA
Source organism: Trisateles emortualis (assembly GCA_947095525.1). Lineage (NCBI taxonomy): Eukaryota > Metazoa > Arthropoda > Insecta > Lepidoptera > Erebidae > Trisateles > Trisateles emortualis. The sequence goes on along the minus strand of OX352753.1, from coordinate 1,040,994 downwards.
CTATAAACATTGTATTCCCATTTATAAATCAAAACCAAACAACTGAGACACTTTCTGATGGTAATGAAGAAAATGGACCCAACACTACTGATAAGGAAATAAATTCAGCAGACAATCTCTCGAATCCTGCTGAAGAAATTCGATCCATCAATGATGAAGGAAATATTGCACAAGCCACAGATAATATTTCAAATTCCATTGAAGAGAACCTTAGCAACATAGAAGACCCTGATTACATACCTGAAACGATAGATGTTGATTCTGAGGAGCCGTCAACTAAAGGTCGACCTAAAAGAGGACGTAAAAGGAAATATATAAACCAGAACAGTAGGATAAGAAAGAAAAAAGCTAATACAAATCAAGAATATTTTAGTGCGAAAGAAAAAAAAGTTTGTGCGAAGGAGTTCAATAGTGTCTATTGTAGATGCCCTTTAAAATGTACAGAAAAATTGACAATTGACCAGCGTAAAAAACAATTTGAAAATTTTTGGAGTTCTGGTACTTATGAAGCAAGATGTGCCATTATACAGGGCAGTGTAATTGAGTCCCAAAAGAAAAGAAGCTATTCAATTAATTCAAATCGAGTATTTACTAGAAAATACACTTTGTGTAATACTCCAGTTTGTAAGAAAGCTTTTTTGAATACACTAGGCATAAGTCAATCGAGAATTGATTCAATCAATGCAGATTTATCTCGGATATCAGAATGGGCAATGAGAAATTCCTTAGTTTTGAATCCAATTAAATCAAAATATTTAATATTGGGATCTAAGGAAATAATAAAAAAGATTAGGGCCTCAAATCCAGTGGTGATGGTTGATGGCTGTGCGGTAGGGGAAGTGACTGAAGCACGCAATCTGGGCTTAGTTATGGATGGGGAACTACATTTTGAGACGCATGTTCGTGAAGCTGTTAAAAACTGTTTTTACCGTCTTAAACTGTTGTATCAGATTCGTCAGCACCTGAGCACAGACTTGAGGATCATGCTATGCGAATCCCTTATTTTGTCGAAGTTGAATTATGTAGATGCAGTATATGGTGCATGTATATTGAAAAGAACGCAGAACATGATACAGCGGGTGCAAAATGCATGTGCCCGATTCTGCTACTGTATCCCACCTCGAACGCATGTCACCAGCTATTTAAATGCGGGAAATCTCTTAAAAATGACTGCTCGCAGACATCTCCATCTGGCTGTGTTGCTGTTTGGCGTAGTCCTTACAAAAAAACCAGAGTATCTATATTCTAAGCTGACCTGGTCTCGCGATGTCAATGAGATTAACACGAGGGCGTCATCGTATCTGCTCGTAACATCAAGTCATAGGACAACTGCATTTCGGGGCAGTTTTAGGTACGCTGCCACGCGTTGTTGGAATGACCTGCCACCACCATTACGAAGCCTGACTTCCTCACACTCTTTCCAGGTGAAATTTAAACAGTTATTAATTGTTAAGCAAAGAGATTCTGGTACGTGAAAGCGGCATTGGGTTTTAGTTTTGGGCATCGTGTTCATTCTCACTATTTCTCACACGTGTTGACACGTCATCACCCGCATGCGTACGTGGCATGTCATTTGCATTGCATTGACACTAGTGACAGTCGAGTGCGTTCGGATATGCGTACTTTACATTATGCTTATTTAAATTTCTTTAGATATGTAACTGTAGAAATTTATTTATAATTTATTAATATATATTTACACTTACCATTATACATACACTTACGATATAATATATATATACATAACGTATAATTTAATAGCAATTTACAATTACAATTAAGTACAAGAATTGGGAATTCCACGCGTCACTCACGTAGATATAAAGGTCCTGCGAGAATACCAGCGTTGTGGTTCAGGCCACAACATTAGAGCTGACGCAGGGACCTTATTTGCTTTTTTATATTTAGGTTAATGAAATGTAGTAATTTTAAGTTTATTGAATGTAAGAGCAAATAAAACTTTTTTCTTTCTTTCTTTCTTTCTTATATTGCTCTTAACAAATTAAGAAATGAAGCTTCTCTTAATGATAACCGAGGTGTTAACTCAGGGGGCAAGAATGCTATTACTGACAACCAATTGTTACAAATAAAGCAATTCATAGACAGTTTGCCAAAGTACTCTTCCCATTATTGCAGAGACAGCACATCAGCAATATTTTTAGCTCCTCATTTAAACTTGACCACAATTTACAATCTTTACAAAGAAAAACATGAGAACCACGTAAGTTTGTCACGATTCAAGCTTTCGTTTTATAAAGACTTTAATCTCAGATTTAAAAAACCACAAAAGGATACCTGTTTACGCTGTGATGTATACAAAGCCAATAAAACTGTTGCCACTGGTGTACAATTAATTACATTAGAAGAAGAACACAATAAGCATTTGGATCATGCATATAAATTGAGAAGTCAAATGAAAAAGGATTTGGCTGCTGCTAAAAGTAATGGTTCTATAGAAACATGTTTGTATTTGAGAAAAATGTTTGTAAAATCTTTTTGATTTCATAGTACAGTTTATAAAAAGATTTGATTATTTTTCTTTTTTTGTATTTTTATAATAATAAAGGTAATTTTCGAATTTACGTGTTTTTTTATTTAAACCATTTTACAAAATAATAAGAGAAAATACACATTCGCTAATATTGAGCTATGCTCCTTAACATACATTTACAGTCAAGATATCCCTTAGTTAACATTTAGCAAAATAGCGTCATGTACCTTGATTTCTTGTTTCTAATATTATAGATTGTTCCATGTTTCGCAATATACAAAAAAATGGATTTTTTGTAACAATTTAAATACTTTTTATCTTTTTTATGATACCAATCTACTTTCAGTCTATTATATATTTTTTTAAATATATAAATAAATAAAAGTATAAATATTTTTCTAACAAGATAATTAAAAATTGGTTTCAAATCTTTAGACGCTATTTTCTCAAAATGAAGTGCGTGTGGCTTGACACAGTATTGCTTAGCAGCATCCGGTATATGTCCCACTGCTGGGCACAAGTGTCCTCTTCTCTATCAAAAGAGAGAGAGGGTTCAGGCCTTAACTCACACACGCTGGCCTAAGGCGGGTTGGTGAATCAGACATGTCTTTAGAATTTCTTCTAGAAATGTGGGTTTTCTCACGATGTGTTTTTGATGATTAGTAGATACATATAAACTCCACAAAGTAAAATTCACATTGGTACTGCTACCCGGGATCGAACTCGCACTTCTTGCGTGCAAGTCAGTTACTTTCCCACTCGGCCACCACCGCTCCTAGTTATAAATCACACTAAACAGTTAACAGTAAAAGTATTTGCATGTATGTGTAGCTAACAATAAAAACTACTAGCCATTGTGTGGTGAAACTCGTGTGAATCGAACAGACAGCGCAATGGACTTAACAATACGGTCAAGGAAACTGTTGGACCATAACATATACTTCTTACAACGTATGTGTATACCCTAGAACAAAGTGACTGAATGCATATAACTTATTAGCTGTTGCCCGCGTCTTTATCTATTTTCTTGTCAAATTTAATCAAGATTCGTTTAGCCGTTTAGTCGAGCGAAAGCGTAACAAATAAAAAAACTTACTTCATTTATAATATACTAGTAGTAAATAATTTACTTTTCGTATTTTTAACTTTGTGATTTTGTTGTCGCCTTTTGAAATTTCTGATTAGTCCATAATTGGCAAAGGTATCAGCCTACTACCTATAAGGATTATAATAAACATATTTAATGCCTTTGCTGTCGACAAACCATAATAATAAATGCATCTCAGCCACAAGATGTCCACTGCTGGACATAGGCTTCCCCCAAGGTCTTCCACATCATTCGGTCCTGAGCTGACCTTGTCCATCGGTTGCCCGGGACCTGTCCCAGGTCGTCAGACCACCTTGTTGGAGGCCTGCCCACGCTGTGTCTTCCAGTTCAAAGTCACCCAAAGATCGAGAGATCAGAAACGAGGAGATCCGTAGGAGAACCAAAGTGACCGACATAGCTTGAAGAATTGCCTCATTAAGTGGCAATGGGCAGGGCATACAGCTCGCAGAACCGATGGCCGTTGGGGCAGAAAGGTTCTAGAGTGGCGACCATGAACTAATAATAAATAAATAATAATAAATACTAGCGCCACGTGCCGGCTTCGCACGGGGGGATACATTTTTAGTTTTCGTATGGATGGAGTAATTACTTTTCAATAAAATATAGCCTAATGTTAATGGTGAAAGAATTTTTAAAATCGGTCAAGTAGTTTTTGAGTTTATTCGTTACATACATAAATAACAATCTTTCCTCTTTATAATGTTAGTGTGAAATATGGGCGATCTAAATAACTTTGTCACCAGGTTGGCCACTAACCAAAAGATAAGAAGAAGAAGATGTTAGTGTAGATGAGGAAGAATAGATATTATGGAAATGTTACTTTGCACTAATAATAATGGTGTTCCTACCGATTATAGGTCACGGCGGGCGATATTATAGTGCACAAGAGTGAGCTCAAACACAGACCCTTCATAATGTTTTTTTCTCTCACTTTCATAGCCCTATGTAGACGGCATTTCGAGACGACCGGAGAGAGATCAGGCGCAGGAAAAACATCTTTAAAAAAACCGTATTTTATTTATTTGTATTAGTACATAATATATTGTGAAAATTACAACAGTCTCCTTATTACGGTGCATGAGTTACAGCCCGTTAATAGACGGATGTAACAGACGGACGGACGGCGGTTCCCTTTGGCTACGAGACCCTAAAAATGGCAAAATCCTCACAGAATATGGTAGATTGGAACTAATCATAAAATTAATGTAAATACCCAAAGAAAACAGGATTGTCGATATTGGTTGGGGTGTTGGGGTGTACTAACACTATGGTAATGCGGTATAATCTTGTCGGTGCATTTATAATCGCAACATGTTTAGTAGGTATAGCTATAAGTAGCCACCCTCGCACCCGCTACAGAGACGGGGTTGGGATATTATTTGTACTACTTGGGTGGTGAATGCTTGTTTGTTTGTTTGGCGGTTGGAAAAAGTGATTTGCTATTCCACGGATATTCCATCTTAAAGCCGGCCCTGGTCAAAAATGGGTCGGCAACAACACGCAAGTGATACCTCTGGTATTGCAAGCGTCCATAGGCTACGGTAACTGCTTGAGATTAGGCGGGCCGTAAGCTTGTTTGCCACCCTAATATGTAGTATAAAAAAATTGCATCAAAATGATAAAAAACAGCTGTATTCTTATACGGCCCGCCTGAAGTAGCCCATGGACGCATGCAATACCAGAGATCACTTACGTTATACTGTGCTTACGTGTTACCGACCCATTTGTTAACAACAGCTCTTTAAGATGGAGTATGCCTGGGATAGGAAAACGTATCACAATATTATGTGCGCTGGAGACCTGTACTCTTTGCAAGTTCATCCCTGTCTATATTTACACACAATCAATTACGTGATGCCTAGCTGCAGTTTTTCTACCGCACGGTGCAGAGTTTTCCGCATAAAGGACAGTCCATCATGGTGCACGTTCATACCAACGCGCAACGATTGAATTTTAATATTGATAATCCAATTTCGATTTGGACGGCAGTATGTGAGAATTAAAGTGAAAGCAGTTTTAGCTAATTTAATTTTTAATTGAATTATGATGAAAATAATAATAATCATTTAAAAATTATTTATTAGATTTAGAGATTTAAATTATTAGAAGTATGTAAGAATTAAAGTGAAAGTAGTTTCGGCTAATTTAATTTTTAAATGATTAAAAATATGTTAAAAAAATGTTTTAAAAAAGGTATGGCTTAAGAGCGGTCAATGTCGACTGGGGAAGGATAGTTAATAGACGTTATAGAAGACCACAACAAAATAATTAGATGCGGTTGTGTTCCTATGGTCTCCAGTGCTAATTTAGGGATACCCCATTTATCCCAGGAATACCATGTAACCATATATTACAAAACCCTGATGTAATACATTTTTGAATTGGCAACACGCAA